>BSBM01000805.1:19502500-20102500 GCA_027924585.1 Larix kaempferi | reverse complement strand
CTAGAGGTAGAGTCTAATTTGTTAGCTTCAAATAGACTTAAGAATGAAACATCTCAGCAGCTGTATGAAAGAAAGGGAAAGAAAGAAGCTGTCACAGCAGGCTCTGCTTCTCAATCTGCTGAGGCCAAGATAGATGAGATGGCCAAAATGGTTAAGGTCCTTACTGCAAAGTTGAATAAACTTGAGCTTGAAAAGAATTCTGCTAAACCTACTCCAGAAGCTCAGAGGAATCCAAATAACCAAAATCAATTTAGAAGACAATTTGCACCTAGATTCATGCCAAGGGAGCGAAGAAATAATGACATCCAGCAAGAAAGCAGAGAAAATGAAGATCAAAAAGTGCCCCCACCTTTTCAAAATAATTTGGTTGATGAAGAAGAAATTGATCAGCAGCTGCTCTTTGAAGAAACTGAGACTGATCAGGACATGAACCACATTGGAGATAAAATGTTTGCAGGATTTGTTACTGAAGAAGATTTTCTAAATTCTGAATATTATGATGCTGATTTATATGAGGTTGAAGATGAATTGGAGTTTGAAAAAACTGCTGTAAATGCTGCCACTAATCAGAATGGAATTAAGAAAATCATTAATCTCAGAACTGGACCGAAACAAGTAGTTCAAGCTCCTAAGAAGAAAGCTGCTGTTCCTGCTTCAGTTATTCCTGATAAACCAACTGCTGATCCTGTAGCAGAAAAGAAGCAACCTGCAGAAAAACCTAAGAAGAATACAGAAATTGAAGAGGTAAATAGGTCAGGTCAAAATTTTAGTTTGGAAAATGAGTTAGGAAAACTTAAAATTCCTGTGCCATTTTCTGAGCTTATAAAAAATCCATCATACAAGAATACAGTTTTGAAAGTAATGAATATGCCCAATAATCAGCCAATTTCAGATACAGTAAATCTGCAGGAGGAAAACCCTAGAATCTTTATTGGATCAGCTTTGGCTGAAAAGACTGAAAACGAAGCTGGTGCTTCTCCTCCTTTCTATATAACTTTGACTGTGCATGAGCAGATGATTCATAATTGTTTGCTAGATTCAGGAGCATCCCATAATTTGATGCCAAAATCTGTGATGGAAGCCCTGGGCCTTAATGTCACTAAGCCTTACCATGATCTATATGCCTTTGACTCCCGAGCTGTGAAATGTCTAGGAGTGATAAAAGACATGGTTGTCAATCTTACTCAGTTACCCATGAAAAGTGTAATAATGGATGTTGTGGTAGCTGACATCACACCAAAATTTGGCTTACTTTTGTCTAGGTCATGGGCTAAGAAAGTTGGGGGGACATTACAGATGGACCTCTCTTATGCTACCATTCCTGTTTTTGGTGGAGAAAACAGGAGACTTTATAGAGAGTTACAGTTGGCTTACATAGTCACAGATGATAAAAATCCTACAAATCACCCAATGTATTCTGTGGATAAAGACCTTGGTTCATGCATACTGCAGTTTAGTGAGGAAGAGAATTCTGCTGGTCTGTTACAAGTACAAAAAGATCAGCCTGTAAAACACAGTCAAGAAGAGCAGGATGTATTGTGGCAGTTGTATTTTGATGGGTCTTCATGCAAAGAAGGTGCTGGAGCTGGAATTTTATTGATTTCTCCCGGGGGTGAAATGGTGAAACTTATGTATAAGTTAGAATTTGCTACCACCAATAACACTGCTGAGTATGAAGCCCTGCTACTGGGATTGAAGGCTGCTAAAGATTTGGGAATTCAGCAGATTTCTGCATTTGGCGACTCCGAACTAGTTTTTCAACAAGTAAAGAACAAATATCAAGTAAAGCAGGGTTTGCTGAAAGTATATCGAAATGAGGTATGGGATATGCTTGAGAACTATTTTATAGCATTTAATATCACTCATATTCCCAGAAATCATAATGAAACTGCAGATTCTTTAGCCCTGGCTACCACACATTTCAGAATTCCAAAAATCACTCAATTAAGGTATCCAATAGAGGTGAGATATAGGCCATGTGTTCCAGATAATGTGAAACATTGGAGGGTTTTTGAAGATGACATTGAAATAAAAAAATTTCTTGAGCTTGTAGATGAATTTTCAAACAATCAAATTGATCAAGAAATAGATGAAAGGGATGAACAGTTAGATGAATTTGCTGCAGAAGAGATAGCTGGGCATAAGATTATTGAATTGAAGAGCAATTTCATTCCAAAAGGTCTAGTACCTTTAGAAAGAATATTCACTAAAGATGATACACCTTCCAGACCAGTAATTCAATCTTCAGAAGACAATGTAGAGGATTATAATATTGGTTCAGCAGAACATCCCAGAATGGTAAAACTGTCTAAAAAGCTAACAGCTGAGCAAAGAAGTAGATATATCAGGCTGTTGAGAAAATATATAGATGCATTTGTTTGGTCGTACAAGGAACTAAAAACCTATGATACAGCAGTTATCCAGCACAAAGTTCCTTTGAAACCTAATGTCAAACCTTTCAGGCAGAAATTAAGGAGAATCAATCCAGCCTTGTTTCATGTGATTGAAAAAGAATTAAAGAAGTTGTTGGATGCAAAAATAATAGTGCCTCTTAGGTATTCTTCTTGGGTGGCCAATTTGGTTCCTGTTAGAAAGAAGAATGGAGAGATTCGATTATGTGTTGACTTCAGAAATTTGAATCGATCATCATTAAAAGGCAATTATCCTCTCCCCAAGATTGAACAGGTTTTGCAGCAGGTGGTTGGAGCTCAAAGGATTTCTATGCTAGATGGTTTCTCAGGATACAATCAAATTGCCATGCATCCTGATGACAAAGAAAAGACAGCTTTTACAACCCCCTGGGGGACATTTATGTATGACAAAATGCCTTTTGGTTTGATGAATGCTGGAGCAACCTTTCAGAGAGCTATGGACATTGCATTCGTGGGTGAAAAAGATAAGTTTGTAGTTATCTATCTGGATGATATCACTGTCTTCTCAAAGTCTGATGATGAATATTTGAAGCATTTAGAACAAACCTTCATAAAATGCAGGAAATTTGGCTTGTCTTTAAACCCTAAAAAATCACATTTTGCTGTGCAAGAAGGTAAGTTACTTGGCCACTTGGTATCAGCTGATGGTATCAGAATTGACCCTGAGAGAGTCAAAGCAATACTGAAGATTAGCTTGCCCAGGAGTAAAAAGGATGTGCAATCATTTATTGGCAAAATCAATTTTCTGCGATGGTTTATTCCTAATTTTGCTGAAACCATTAAGCAAATTACAGCCATGTTAAAAAAGGACCAAGAAGTCAGGTGGACTGTTGAAGCAAAGGCAGCTTTTGAGAAGATTAAAGTGGCTCTGACTGAAGCACCTGTTCTGGTGAGTCCAAATTTTGACAAAGAATTTCTTACATTTTCTTTTGCTTCAGAAGACACCATTGCTGCTGTCCTACTTCAGAAGAATGAGGAGGGATTGGAACAACCAATTGCCTTTTTCAGCAAAACACTTAGAGATTCAGAGCTGAAATACAGTATCTTGGAGAAACAGGCCTATGCTCTGGTAAAGGCTTTAAAATTTTTCAGAATTTATATTTTACACTCCAAGGTTGTTTCCTTTGTTCCAAATGCTGCAGTGAAGGATGTTTTGACACAGCCTGATAGTGAAGGAAAGAGGGGAAGGTGGATTGCCAAAATTATGGAATATGAAGTGGAAATCAGACCTACTAAGCTGGTCAAAGGACAAGGATTGGCCAAACTGCTGGCTGACTCAAATTGTCAGGCATTAGGATTACATGCTATGACAGAAGAATCAGCACCTGAAGAAAATCAAGTAATCCTGGAAAAAGAAAGAATCATGGATTCTTATTCATCTTCAGATTGGTATGCTGACATTGTCCATTTTCTGTTATTTTTGCAATGTCCATAACATTTAGACAGAAAAGCTGCCAGGTCCCTGAAATTGAAAACTACTAAATACTATCTGATAGAAGGTCAATTGTTTTGGAAAGATCCAGCAGGAATCTTATTAAGGTGTTTAGATCAGGCTGAAATAAAAGAAGTGATTTCAGAATCTCATGAAGGAGCTTGTGGAGGACATAAATACTGGAAAACAACAGCCTATAAAATTTTAAGAGCTGGTTACTATTGGCCTTCACTTTTCTCAGATGTTTATCAACATGTGAGAGCTTGCATACCTTGTCAAAAGTTTGCAGGTAAACAGAAGTTGTTGTCTTTACCTTTGAAGCCTATTGTAGTCAATGCCCATTTTCAGTAGTGGGGTCTGGATTTTATTGGAGAAATAAACCCAGCATCTTCAGGCCAGCATCATTGGATTTTGACTGCCACAGATTTCTTTACAAAATGGGTGGAAGCTATCCCCACAAGGAATGCTACAGATAAGGTAATTATGGATTTCATTGAAAATAATATTCTTAGCAGGTTTGGTTGTCCACAAAGATTGATCACTGATAATGCCAAAGCATTCAAATCCAAGGCAATGGTGGCCTTTTGTGAGAAAAATGGTATTATATTAAAACACTCAACTCCCTATTATCCTCAGGGAAATGGTCAGGCTGAATCATCTAACAAAAATATTATTCAGTGTATCAAGAAATTGCTCAAACAAAATAAAAAATCCTGGGATTGAATGTTGAAATATGCATTATAGGCAGATAGGATTACTGTAAAACAAGCCATTGGTACTTCACCCTTTCAGCTGGTTTATGGAACAGAAGCAGTATTTCCAGTACAATTGGGAATTCCAGTAATGAAGTTTCTTCAAAATTCTCAAGAAGAACCAGATGATTTGCAAAGGAGAATTTTTGAAATGATTGAGTTACAGCAGAACAGGGAGAAGGTAGACAAAGAAGCACAGCTGTATAGAGCTAAGATGAAAACCAGGTTTGACAGAAATATCAAAGATCATATTTTTTCAGAAGGTGAGATGGTTTTGAGATGGGATGCAAGAAAGGAACAGAAGGGGAAACATGGAAAATTTGATAATTTATGGTTTGGCCCTTTTCTGATAGCTAAAGTTTTGGAAAATAATACTTTCATATTGCAGTCCTTGGAAGGAGAGGAATTGCTCAGCCCTGTTAATGGGCGATTCCTCAAGCATTTCTACAGTTAAACGAGCATCATGGTCACTTTTCATTGTATATACCGGTGTGAGTGAGATTGAATAAAGACTCCATAGCCCAATGGAAGACTGAAGGCACTAGTCTACAGGTTCTTGAAGCCTCACAAGGAGGTCTTCATCCCGCAGCTGGAGCCAGATGTTAAGTCAGTAAATTTTTCTGCATTTTTAGTTTTTTTCTCCAATTTTGGTTTGTTTTTTTTTAGTCTACCTTAGTTAATTTTTGGTTTTCAGTTTTGGTTTTTGTCTTCTTAAGAACCTTATGAGTGATTGAATAAAGTTTGAACCCAGTCCTTTCAGATTTCATTTGATTTTGGTGACTTTTTATATTGAAAAGGGGGTCAATGAGAGTTATATTTTCAAAGGAAGAATCATCAATGACTTTAGAGAGTGGTTGAACTCATGTCCTAAATCAAATAGCTGCCAGAATCTCCGACAAATTAGCAAAAAGTTGGAAAATTGCTAAATTTTGGTTAAAAGATATTCTTGTAGCGCTACACTAAAGTTTAACACAGAGCGCGCTACAGGAATATCGTGGCCTGAATTTTTTGTCAATTTTCGATCTGATTTCAATCATGATGCAGAGTGAGAGTGTCTAATCACATTGTGTGAGTATTAACACGTGTTTGCAGCATTTTGAGCATGATTTTAGTTGGTTGTTAATCACGAAGAGAAAACAAGGGCATCATTGCATGGTATGCGGGGTTCAGTGGCACAGAAACCAGCAAATTCTGGGTTTAGCTGTCAGTTTTCTCTTGTGACACGCATCATCGCAGAGGAGGCAGTGTTTGTGAAGGAGATTTCACTGTTAAACGGTGGATTGTGTTGCTGTGGAAAGGAGACAGGTGTGTTCTGGCGCCAGCGAAGATTAGGGCTTTTGAATTCATTCACCTGGGGCTAAAGAATCGATTGAGGACACCTGTGCTCGAAGGAGAACATCATTGACACCCCAAATTGAAGACATTAAGCCACAATGGACGAGTAATTAACAGGTATTACATTATAACCCTTATAGCTGGAAAATTTGGGTTTTTGCCGCTCCACGAGTTTCTAGAAAAATTGGTTGCTGAGGAGGATATAATAGACCGTAAAATGAGGAATGCACCACAGAAATAGTTACCTGAAGCCCGTTAGGAGGAATGTGTATGAATGTTTCTCTCATGTCCTAATGTTTTAAAACATCATAATATACAGAATAGGGCGTCGTTTTTACACAGAAGGGGTCTGTTAATTTGTGCAAGTGGTTTAAATATCACTGAAAATTGTTATAGCCTGTAAAATTACTTGCTCAGAATACAGCTTATAAAACATTTCTGAAACCTGAAACTAGACTTTTCCTGTTCCCTAAAAAGAAAGATATGGGAAAAAGCAGTAAAAGTGGTAAGGTTAACAAGGCTGAGCCCACAGACTTGACATGGATTCAGAAACTTCCAGATTGTGCAGAGTTGTTCCAACAGGCAGGCTGGTTGAAATTTTTCAAAAGGATAGATGGTTTTAATGCTCAAGTGTCCTGCAGTTTTGCTAAAGGACTTAAAAATGAGATGATTATAATGGATCCTTTGAGATTCAAATTGACTGTGGAATTAATTTCAGAAGCCACTGAGATTAGTAATGAGGGTGAGCTCTGGTTTAAGAAGTCTCCTTTTGAGTTTGATCCTCAAAGATACTTATTGCCTAATGTTATTCCTGACTGGAACAAAGGTATTCTCATACATAATTTCAGGAAGGAGTGGATTGAACCTATAAGGATTCTTCAGAGTTATGTGACTTGTGAAGGAAGGTATTCATTAGTGTTCAAATATCATCTCAGGTTCCTACAGCACATGGCAGGGGTTTCTAAAATGAATTTGCCATTCTTTTTCTTTAAAAGCCTGCAGAAAATGTCAAGCAAAATAAAACAGCATGATGATCATACTTCTCCATCACTTTTTCATCATGGTCTCATTAAGCTAATCATCACTACAGTGTTGCAGCATGAGGAAAAGACTTGGGACTTCTTTTTGTTTTGGTCAGGGGTTCATCCTAAAGGAGAAGACCAACAACCCAAAAGACAAACTGACAAGGGAAAAGTAATGATACAAAAGTTAGGGCATTCGGTTAAACCTGCAAACAAACATGGCGTTAAAGCTAAAAAGAAAACAAAGCAGGTAGCAGATGAAGGACAGAATGACAGTCAGCCTCAGGAATTTCCAGAGCACAATAAAGTCAAGTTCTCATTATTTGATGATAAAAAGGAAGAGGAATTTCTTGAAAAGAAGTCATCACCTATAGCAGATTTTCAAGAAGAGAAGAAAATTGATATCAAAGTGATTCCTGTAGCTAAAGAAGAAGTCCATAATCAGCCAAGAAGCCCCATCACGGTCCTCTCGGATGATGAGGGATATATGTTACAAGAAGAGCAGTTTATTCCTGAGATTGAAGTTAAGGCTGAAAGTAAAGATGATTAGGTTATAGATGGCAAAATTACAAAGCCTAAAAAGAAAGTCAAAAAGCTGGAAGTGGTAGAGTTAGCATCTATTCGGTACCAAGGGAAGAAATTAAAAATGATGGGAGAAGCAGCTACTTTCTGGAGACCTAAAACTAGGTCGAAAAACAAATTAAGGTTAAATATGAAAAAGCTCTTAAATCCAAAATTGAAGGCTGATAAGGTGACTATCTCTGATGAAGAGCCCATGGAGGAGGAGAAATCAAAGAAAGATGAATTGCAGCCAGGTAAAAAGGAAGAAATTAGGTCAGAAAAAGTAGCAGGTGAAGGAAGCTCCAAGTCCATCATTGAAGACATTCCTGGGAAATTGTTGACAGAAGAGATTAAGTCAGTACAGGCCACAGATGATCCAAGCCCCACCATTGAAGATACTGCTGAGAAGCTATTGATAGAAGAAGCAATATTTAAGAAGTTTGACATGTTTTGCAAACCTAATGAGGAGCAAGATGCTGCAATAGAAAAACTGGTTAATTCTGACAAGGAGAATTTGAAGAAGACTGTCAAACAGTATAAGCATCAAATGAATTATATGCAGGAAGTTAATGATGGTCTAATGATGGCAAATAGAAGATTAAGAGAAGATCTTCAAGATACTCATGACAATTTTCAGGAGTTAGTGATTGATGCAAAGGAAGCACTCAGAAGAAAAAGGGTTGCTGATAGGCATTGTTCAGAATTAGAAAAGACTGTTGAAACCTTGCAGCATGAAAATGAACACCTACAGAAAAGGATAGCTGAGCTGGAGCAAAAGCACAAAAGAATGAAGAAAAGATTCTCAAGTCCAGATGGCATATCTTTGCTTGTGGAAGCATCGAAAGAGATCTAAGGCAGTTAGGTTCATTTAAGACATTTTGTTAAAGAATTTGCTATTTTTAGCAAAGATGTAATTTTGTAAAAATGTAATTGTTACTTTACCTAGTCTAGTCATTCGATGGAGAATTAGTGGGAAATACCCTAACTATTTTTCAGAAGAAAAACTATTTAGAGAGGGAGGAAAGACATTGTAAGGGTTCGAATTTTTGGAGAGCTTTAGGAGGTCTGCAAGCTGTTGATTCTTCCAGACTTGTTCACTGCTAAGTATTGCAAACTCTCATATGCATTTTTGATGAAACTATGAATATATGACTCCTTATCCCACTTCTGATATGTATTGGCTTCATTTTGAAATTATATAGTTTCTTGATTGACAAATTCATTTCTGGTTTTATGTGTAATTTCCAGTGATGCTTGTCTTTTATTGTATGAACTTCATTGCAATCTTTTGTGGATTCCTGAGATATATATGCATCTTCATGGATATATGTGTATGAATTAGTTTTTACTTATCTGCTGAATGTATTCCCTTATGCTCTTGAAGTTTCTAACCAAAACATTTAAAACAAAACCCTAAAAACCCAGTTTGGATTGATTTTATTTTTGAGATTGTGTTGGCTTGTTACCCTAGCCTTAGTAACAATTTCTGACACAAACAGGAGGTTAGGGATTTAGAGAGAAAGAATGGTGGTAAGAGGTTCAGAGAGAGAGAGAGAGAGAGAGATTTGAGTTTAGGGATTTAGAGAGAGATATTGCAGGGTAGGGTTGAGAGAGAGAGAGAGAGAGTTTGGGGGTCAGGGAATTAAAGAGAAACATATAGATAAAAGGTGAGAGATTGGGGGATATGGGTTTGAGAAAGACAGATAGATTGGGGGTTATCGACTTAGAGAGAGATAACGAGATTAGGGGTTAGTTGTTTAGAGCATGAGAAAGAGATTGGTGGTTATAGGTTTAGAGAAAGAGAGAGACTAGGGGTAATGGGTTTAGAGAAAGAGATGTTGGGGTTAGGGGTTTAGTAAAAGAGAAATTGGGTATTAGGTTTTTAGATAGAGAGAGATATATATATAGAGAGAGAGAAAGAGATATCAAATGGATGATAGAGGTTTAGATCGATAGATAGATAGATGAGTTTTGAGAGAGTGAGAGATGTTGGAGGTTATGGGTTTAGAGAGAGAGAGGAAGAGAGACACTAGGGGTTAGGTGTTTAGAGAGAGATGGGGATATTCAGGGTTAAGCATTTAGAGAGAGAAATAGAAATAGATAGAAATAGTGATATTCGTGGTTAGTGATTTAGAAATAGAGATAGAGATTGAGGGCTAAAGGTTTTAAGTGATAGGGAGAGATTGTTGGTTAGGTTTTTAGAAAGAGATACTGTGGTTTTGGGGATGAGAGAGAGAGAGACTAGGGGTCAACCATTTAGAGAGATATATATATCGAGAGAGATTGGAGGTTATGGTTTAGAGAGAGAGATAAAGAGACATTGGCAGTTAGGTATTTAGAGAGAGAGAGATTAGGGATTAGGGGTTTAGATAGAGAGAGAGATTGGGGGTTAGAGGTTTAGATAGATAGAGAGCTAGAGAGATGGGTTTAGAGATAGGGAAAGATATTGGAGGTTAGGGGCTTAGAGAGAAAGAGATAAATTGGGGGTAGGGAGTTATGGTGTAGGGGTTTAGAGGGAGAGATAAATATTGGGGGTTAGTGGTTTAGGGAGAGAGAGAGAGATTGGGGTTGAGGATTTAAAGGGTTAGGGATTTAGAGAGAGATAAATTGGGTGTTAGTGGTTTAGAGAGGGAGAGAGACATAGAGATTAGTTGTTAGAGAGAGAGATAGTTTGTGCTAGTGGCTTAGAGAGAGAGAGAGAGAGATTGGGAGTTAGGGGTTTAGAGAGAGTGTGAGTGTGAGTGTGTGAGAGATAGAGAAATCGGAGGTTAGGGGTTGGAGAGATAAACAAAGATTGGAGGTTAGTGGTTAAGAGATAGGGATAGATTGGGGTCTAGGGGATTAAATATAGATAGATTGCAGATTAATAGGGGTTCAAATAGAGAGAGATATCATTGGGTGAGTATAGAGAGTGCTCTATGGGTAGGTAGGTAAGGGGTGGGGGTTTGTGGAGAGATAGAGATAAAGAGAGAGAGGGAGAGAGAGGAGGGGGTTCTAGAGATAGAGAGAAATTTGGGGTTAGGCATTTAAATAGAGATAGAGAGATCGGAGGTTAGAGGTTTAGAGAGAGAGAGAGAGAGAGAGAGAGGGAGATTGGTGATAATTGGTTTAGAGGGAGAGAGAGAGAGATTGGAGCCCCTATTAATTTGCAATCTATCTCTCTCTAATTCCCTAACCCCCGATTTATCCCTATCTTTGAACCACTAACCTCCAATATGTGTTTAAATATAGAGAGATGTCATTGGGTGAGTATAGAGAGTGCTCTATGTGTAGGTAGGTGAGGGGTGGGGGTTTGTGGAGAGATAGAGAGAAAGAGAGAGAGAGAGAGAGAGGGGAGGGGGTTTTAGAGATATATAGATATTAGGGGTTAGGTGTTTAAAGAGAGATAGAGAGATCGGGGGTTAGAGGTTTAGAGAGAGAGAGAGAGAGAGAGAGAGAGAAAGAGATATAAAGAGGGAGATTGGTGATAAATGGTTTAGAGAGAGTGAGAAATTGGGGGTTATGGGTTTAGAGATATAAGGAGAGATTGTTGGTTAGGCATTTAGAAAGAGATATTGTGGGTTCATGGATAAGAGAGAAAAAAAGAGGGATCTTGTTCAGGGGTTTAGAAAGAGAGAGAGGCTATAGGATAGGGTTTTAGAGAGACGAAGAGATTGGAAGTTAGGGTTTATAGAGAGAGAGATTGGTAGTTAGGGTTTTCGAGAGAGAGATATATTGGAGGTTAGTTGTTCGATGGGAGAGAGATAGATATTGGGAGTTACAGGTTTAGAGAGAGAGAGAGAGATTTGGGTATAAGGTTTTAGGTAGAGAGAGAGATTTGGGCTTGGAGGTTGAGAGAGAGAGGTAGAGAGAGAGAGAGAGTGGGAGAGTGAGAGAGATCGAGTGTTAGGGGTTTATGGAGAGATTGAGGGTTAAGGTTTTAGAGAGGGGGAGACTAGGCATTAGGGGTTTAGATAGAGAGAAAGATGGATAGATTGGGGCTACGTGGTCTAGACATACACAAATAAATAGAAAGATGGGGGGTTAGAGATAAAGGGATATATTGAATATTATAGGTTCTAGAAGATCGAGAGAGAGAGAGAGAGAGATTGGGGGTTATTTTTTTATAGACATAGATAGATATTTGTGGTTAGGGGTTTTCAGAGAGATAGAGAGAAAGTGCGAGAGAGAGAGAGAGAGATTGGGGGTTAGGGTTTTAATTAAATAGAGAGATTGAGAGTTAGGGTTTTAAATAGATAGAGAGATTGAGGATTAGGGGTTTAGAGAGAGAGAAAGAGAGAGATTGGAGGCTAGTGGCTTAGAGAGAGAGATAGAAAGATATAGGTTGGGGTTTAAGCATTTAGAGAGAGATATTAGGGGTTAGGGTTTTAGAGAGAGAGAGAGGGTTAAGGGTTTAGAGAGAGAGATTGAGGTTAGAGGTTGAGAGAGAGAGAGAGAGAGAGAGATTGGAGGTTAGGGGTTTAGAGGAGAGAGAGAGAGAGAGAGAGAGAGAGAGGAGGTTGGGGGTTTAAAGAGAGAGAGAGAGAGGATTTTAGAGAGAGAGATTGGTGGATTTGGGTTTAGAGAGAAATAAAGATATTGGGGGTTATGGGTTACGTATTTAGATAGATGGAGTGAGAGAAAGAGAGAGATTAATGGTTATGGGATTCGAGAGAGAGAGATTGGTGTTTTGGGGTTTAGAGAGAGAGGGACTAGGGGTTAAGGAAAGAGAGATATTCAGTGAGAGAGAGAGATAGTTTGGACGTTTGGGGTTTGGAGAAAAGAGAGAGAATGAGAGATATTGGGGGTTGGTTGTTTATAGAGAGAGATTGAGGGTTAGGACTTTAGAAAGAGATAGAGATAGAAATAGACATTGGTGTTTAAGGGTTTAGAGAGAGTGAGTGAGTGGAGGTTATGGGTTTAGAGAGAAAGAGACAGAGAGTTAGGGGTTCAGAGAAGGAGAGACAGAAATTGAAGGTTAGGGGCTTAGAGAGATAGATATTAAAATTTAAAGGTTTAGAGAGAGAGATATAGATAGATTGGGGGTTATGGGTTTAGAGATAGATAATGGGTGTTATGGGTTTAGAAAGAGAGTGAAAAAGAGAGACAAGGGTTAGGGTTTTAGAGAGAGAGAGAGAGGTTGTGTGTTAGGGATTTAGAGAGAGATATTGGAGGTTAGGGATTTAGATAGATAGAGAAAGAGAGAGAGACAAAGATTGGGGTTGAAGGGTTTATAGAGAAAGAGTTTTCGAGGTAGGGATTTACATAAAGAGAGAGAGAGAGAGAGACAAAGATTGGGGTTGAAGGGTTTAGAGAGAAAGAGTTTTCGAGGTAGGGATTTACATAGAGAGAGAGAGAGAGAGAGAGAGAGAGAGGTGTTTAGAGAGAGAGAGAGATTTGAGTTTAGGGGTTTTGAGAGAGATATTGCAGGATAGGGTTTGAGAGAGAGAGAGAGAGATTGCAGGTTAGGAGATTAGAAAGAGAGACATAGATAGAAAGTGAGAGATTGGGGGATAGGGATTTATATAGAAAGAGAGAGAGATATATTAGGGGTTAGGGACTTAGAGAGAGATGGAGAGGTTAGGGATTAGGCTTTTAGAGCATGAGAGAGAGATTGGTGGCAAGGATTTTAGAGAAAGATAGGGACTAGGGGTAAGGGGTTTAGAGGGAGAGGTGTTGTGGTTAGTGATTTAGTGAAAGAAAGGTCGAGGATTAGGGGTTTATATATATATATATATATATAATATATATATATATATATATATATATATAGAGAGAGAGAGAGAGAGAGAGAGAGAGAGAGAGAGAGAGAGAGAGAGAGAGAGATTTTGGGACAGGTGTTTAGATATATATATATATATATTTCGGGTTAGGTGTTTAGAGAGAGACAGAGAGATTGGGGGTTAGAATTTTAGAGAGAGAGAGAGAAAGAGATAGAAAGAGAGATATTGGTGGTTATTGGTTTAGAGAGAGAGAGATATTAGAGGTTAGGTGTTTAGAGAAAGAGGGAGATTGGGGCTCAGGGGCTTAAGAGGGAGAAAGAGAGAGATTGGGGCTCAGGTGCTTAGAGAGAGAGATAGATAGATTATAGGATAGGGTATTAGATAGAGAGAGATTGGAAGTTAGGGTTGAAAGAGAGAGAGATTGGTGGTTAGGTTTTTTTAGAGAGAGAGAGATTGGAGGTTCGTGGTTTGATGAGAGAAAATAAATTGGGGGTTACAGGTCTAGAGAGAGAGAGATATTGGGGCTTAGAGGTTGAGAGAGAGAGAAGTAGTGATATGTGTATATATATATATATATATATATATATAGAGAGAGAGAGAGAGATTGAGTGTTAGGGGTTTAGAGAGAGATTAGGGGTTAAGGGTTGAGAGAGAGAGAGAGTAGGGTTGGGGGTCTAAAGAAATAAAGAGATTGGGGGTCAGGGGTTTAGAGAGAGATTGGAGGTGAAGGGTCTAAAGAGAGAGAGAGAAAGAGACTAGGGTTAGGGGTCTAAAGAAATAGAGAGATTGAGGGTCAAGGGTTTAGATAGATATATAGATGGAGAGAGAGAGAGAGATTTAAGATTACGAGTTTAGAGAGAGAGAAGTTTGGATTGTGGGTGTAGAGTGAGAGAGATATGTTTTTAGAGAGAGTGAGAGAGATTGGGGATTTGCAGTTCAAATAGATAGATAGATAGGTAGAGAGAGAGTGATTGGGGATTGGGGATTATGGGTTTAGAGAGAGAGAGTTTGGGGGTTAGTGGTAGAGAGAGAGAGAAACTAGTGGTTAGGGGTTTAGATAAATATATATTTAGAGAAAGAGAGAGAGATTGAGGGTTATATATATAGAGAGAGAGATCAACTAGGTGTTAGGGATTTAGAAAGAGAAATAGAAATATTGAAATTGGGGGTTAGGATCTTAGAGAGAAATAGAGATTGGGGGTAAAGTGTTTCGATATATATATATTATAGACATAGAGAGAGAGAGAGATATTGTGGGTTAAGGTTTTAGAGAAAAAGAGATTAGGGGTTACGGGTTTGGAGTGATAAAGAGATTGTGGGTTAGGGTTTTACAGAGAGAGAGTTATTGGGGGTTAGGGGTTCAGAGAGAGAGAGAGATTGGAGGTTAGGGATATAGAGAGAGATATTGGTGGTAAGGGGTTGAGAGAAAGAGACAGATTGGATCATAAGGGTTGAGAGCGAGAGAGAGATTGGGTGTTAGGGGTTTGGAGAGGGAGAGAGAGAGAGAGAGATTGAGTGTTAGGGGTTTGGAGAGAGAGAGAGAGAGAGAGTCGGGGGGTTAGTGGTTTATAGAGAGAGAGAGAGAGATTAGTGATTAGTGTTTTAGAGAGTAAGATATTGGGGGTTAGGAATTTAGAGAGTAAGAGAGAGAGAGAAAGATTTTGTAGGTTAGGGGATAAGACCGAGATAGATAGAGGGAGTTATTGGTGTTTAGGGATTTAGAGACACGTAGATAGATTGGAGCTTAGGGGCTTAAAGAGTGAGTGAGAGAGTGAGAGATTGGAGTAAGGGGTTTAGAGAGAGAGACATAGATAAAAATATAAATATTTGGTGTTTTTGGTTTAAAGAGAGATATTTTGGGGTTTAGGGGTTTAGAGAGAGATAGAGAGATTGGGGATTAGTGGTTTAGAGAGAGATATTGGGGGTTAGGGGTTTAGAGAGAGATATTTTGGGGTTTAGAGAGAGATATTTTGGGGTTTAGGGGTTTAGATAGAGGTGCAGAGATTGGGGTTTAGTTGTTTGGAGATAAGGATATTAGTGGTTAGGGGTTTAGGAAGAAAGAGAGATTTGGATTTTGGGGTTTAGAGAGAGAGATTTTATGTTAAGGATTTAGAGAGAGACATTGAAAGTTAAGGGTTTGGAGAGAGTGAGAGATTTGAGGTTAGGCATTTCAAGAGAGAGACTGGGTGTTATGGGTTTAGAGAGAGATTAGGGGTTAGGGGTTCAGAGAGAGAGATTGGGGATCGAGGATTTGGGGTTTAGAGAGAGAGAGTTTGGGGGTTAGTGGTAGAGAGTGAGAGAGAAACTAGTGGTTAGGGGTTTGGATAGATATATATTTAGAGAGAGAGAGAAAGAGATTGGATGTTAGAGAGAGAGAGAGATTGATTGGGTGTTAGGGATTTAGAAAGAGAGAGATTGAGAGATTGAGATTGGGGTTTCGGAGCTTAGAGAGAATTAGAGATTGGGGGTGAAGTGTTTATATATATACAGAAAGAGATTGTGGGTTGAGGTTTTAGAGAGAAAGAGATTAGGGGTTAGTGGTTTGGAGAGATAGAGAGATTGTGGGTTAGGGTTTTATGGAGAGAGAGTTATTGGGGGTAAGGGGTTGAGAGAGAGAGAGATTGGACGTTAGGGATTTAGAGAGAGAGAATGGTGGTAAGGTGTTCAGAGAGAGAGAGAGATGGGGAGATAGGGGTTTATATATATATATATATAGAGAGAGAGAGAGAGAGATTCCTGGTTAGTGGTTTAGAGAGTGAGAGATTGGGGGTTAGGAGTTCACAGAGTGAGAGAGAGAGAAAGAGATTGCAGGTTAGGTGGTTATACCAAGATAGATAGGGGGAGTTACTAGGGGTTAGCGGCTTAGAGAGTGAGAAATTGGAGTTAGTGGTTTAGAGTGAGAGAGAGATAAAAAGAGAAATAAGGAGGGTTCGGGGTTTAGAGAGAGAGATTTTGGGGTTTAGGGGTTTAGAGGGAGATAGAGATATTGGGGGTTAGTAGTTTAGAGAGAGATATATAAAAAGAGACATACTAGGGTTTAGGGGTTTAGAGATAGATATTTTGGGGATTATAGGTTTAGAGAGAGGTAGAGAGATTAGGAGTTAGCAATTTAGAGAGATGGAGGTTAGGGGTTAGGGTTTTAGGGAGAAATAGAAATTTGGGTCTTGGGGTTTAGAGAGAGAGAGAGAAATTTGAGGTTAGGGTTTTAGAGAGAGAAATATTGGAAGTTAGGGGTTTAGAGAGAGATATTTGAGGTTAGGGGTTTAAAGAGAGAGATTGGTGTTATGGGTTTAGAGAGAGAGAGAGAGATTTGTTGTTAGGGGTTCAGAGAGAGATTGGGGGATAAGGTTTGACACACACATAGATAGATAGATAGAGAGAGAGAGAGAGAGAGAGAGATTTGATGTTAGGGGATTAGAGAGAGAGATAAACATAGAAATAGAGAAGGTGGAGGCTAGGTATTTAGAGAGAGGGGGGTAGGGGTAGGTGGGTGAGGAGTGGGGGTTTGCGGAGGCAAAGAGAGAAAGAGAGAGAGAGAGAGGGCTACAGGTTTAGAGAGAGACATAATGGAGGTTAGCGATTTAGGGAGAGAGAGATAGATATAGGGTTAGGGGTTTAGAGAGTGAATGGGGGCTAGGGTTTGAGAGAGATAGATATATTCAATGTTAGGACATGGGGGGGAGAGAGAGATCTTCGATGTTATGGCATGGAAGAGAGAGAGAGATACATAAATAGAGAGATTGAGGGTTAGGTTTTTAGAGAGAGGGAGATTGGGGGATAGTGGTTTAGAGAGAGAGAGATTGGGGGTTAGGGGTTTAGAGAGACATTAGTGTTTAGGAGTTTAGAGAGAGAGAGAGAGAGAGAGAGATTGGAGATTAGTGAAATAGATTGATTGGGTGTTAGGGGTTTAGAGAGAGAGAGATAAAAATAGGGATACTGGGGTTACTGTTTTAGAGGGAGAGAAAGAAAGAGAGATATTGGAGGTAAGGTTTTTAGAGAGAGAGAGAGAGAGAGATTGGAGGTTAGGTGTTTTGAGAGAGAGAGATTATAGGTTAGGGGTTTAGAGAGAGAGAGAGAGAGAGAGATAGAAATAATGGGGTTCAGGGATTTAGAGAGATAGAGATTGGGAGTTAATAGGGATTTAGAGAGAGGGAGGGGGTAGTATAGAGGATAGGTTGGGGCGGGAACGAGATAGAGAGGTGGTCAGGGGTAGGTGGGTGTAGAGTGGGGGTTTTGGGGAGAGAGAGAGAGAGAGAGAGATAGAGAATGGGGGTTAGGGGTTTAGATAGATAAAGCAATATTAGGGTTTAGGGGTTTAGAGAGAGAGAAAGAAAAAGAGAGATTAGGGGTTAGAGAGAGAGACTGGGTGTTAATGGTTTAGAGAGGGAGAGATAGGGGGTAGGGGTTTAAAAAAATAGAGAGGTTGGGGGTTATAAGTTTAACGAAATAGGGATATTAGGGGTTAGGGGTTTAGATAGATAGATAGAGAGAGAGGGAGAGAGATATATATATTAGGGATTAGGGGTTGAGGGAGAGAGAGGGAGAGATTCAGAGAGAGAGATTGGATGTTAGTGGCTTGGATAGATAAATAGAGAGAGAGAGAGAGAGAGAAAGAGAGAGGTTGGGGGCTAAGTGTTTAGGGAGAGAGATATTGGGTTTTAGGGGTTTAGAGAGAGATAAAAGGATTGGATATTGGAGGTTTAGGGAGAGAAAAATTAGGGGTTAGGGTTTTAGATATACCAAGAGTTATTGGGGGTTAGGGGTTTAGAGAGAGAGAGATTGGTGATTTGACATTTAAAGAGATAAAGAGAGTGAGTGAGAGAGAGAGAGACTAGGGTTTAGTGGTTTAGATAGAGAGAGTAATATAGAGAGAAAGGGGGTTACAGGTTATAGAGAGAGAGATAGATTGGGGTTAGGATTTGAGAGACAGAGAGACATTGGAGGTCACATGTTTATATAGATAGAGAGATAAAGAGAGACAAAGACATAAAGAGATTGGAGGTTAGGGGTTATAGAGTGAGAGAGATTTTGGGTTAGTGGTTTAGAGATAGAGAAATTGGGGTTAGGGGTTTAGAAAGACATAGAGAGGATGGGGGTTAGGTATTTAGGGAGAGAGATATAGAGAGATGGGGGGTTAAGGGTTTAGAGAGAGAGAGAGAGAGATATTGGGGGTTAATGGTATGGAGAGAGAGACTGGTATTTAGGGGTTTCAATGGATAGATAAAGAGATATAGAATGGAGGCTAGAGGTTTATAGAGAGTGGGAAAGATTGATGGTTATGAGTTTGGAAAGAGAGATTGGGGGTTAGGGGATAAGAGAGAGAAAAGGAGGGATATTAGGGGTTAGGATTTAGAGAGAGACAGAGAGAGAGAGATTATGGTTTATGGCTTCAGAGAGAGAGAGATATTGGGGGTTAAGGATTTAGATAGAGAAATATTGGGGATTAGGGGCTTAGATAAAGAGACAAAGATTGGGGTTTAGAGGTTTGGATAGATAGAGAGAGGGAGAGAGAATGGTGGTTAGGGGTTTAGAGAGAGAGAGAGAAATTGGGTATTAGCGGTTCAGAGAGAGAGAGAGAGATTGGGTATTAGCAGTTTAGAGGGATAGAGAGAGAGAATATGGTTTAGAGAGAGAGAGATTGGAGGTTAGAGATTAGAGAGAGAGAGGGAGAGATAGATAGATTGGGGGTATGGTATTAAGTGTTTAGAGAGAGAGAGATTGGGGGTTAATAGGGGTTTAAAGAGAGAGAAGTTGGGGTTTAAGGGTTTAGAGAGAGAGAGAGAGAGAAAGAGAGAGATTGAGGAATAGTGGTTGTGAGAGTGAGATAGAGAGGCTAGGGGTTTGGAGAGAGAGATATTGGGGGGTTAGGGGTTGAGAGAGAGAGAGATATTGGAGGTTATATTTTTAGAGAGAGAGATTGAAGGTTAGGGGTTTAGAGAGAGAGAGATAGAAGGAGATATATTTGCGATTATGGGTTTAAAGAGAGAGATATTGGGGTTTACAGAGAGATAGAGGGATTTGGGGTTAGGTGTTTATAGAGAGAGAGTTTTTTGGTTAGGGGTTTAGAGGGAGGGAGAGAGATTGGGGGTTATGGGTTTAGCGAGAGAGATAAAGATATTGGGGATGAGAGGTTTAGAGAGAGAGAGAGTGATTTGAGGTTAGGGGTTTAGAGGGAGAGACTGATTGGGGGTTAGGTGTTTATAGAGAAAGAGATATAGTAAAATGGAGAGAGATTGAGGGTTATGGGTTTAGATGGAGAGAGGATAAGAGAGTGAGAGAGAGATTGGGGGTTAGTAGTTTAGAGAGAGAGAGAGAGAGAGAGATTGGAGGTTATGGGTTAAGAGAGAGAGAGAGAGAGAGGTTGGGGGGAGAATGAGATAGATAGTGGGTGAAGGGTAGGAAGGTGCAGAGTGGGGGTTTGGGGGAGAGAGAGAGAGAGAGAGATTTAGGGGTTTAGAGAGGGAGAGTGAGATTGGGATTTAGGGGTTTAGAGAGAGAGAGAGAGAGGAAAACAAAGAGATAGATATTAGGGGTTAGCGATTCACCGAGAGAGATTTGATGTTGGGGTTTAGAGAGAGAGAGAGGTGGCTAGGGATTTAAAGAAATATAGAGATTATATATTAGGCGTTTAAATAAATCGAGAGATTAGGGTTAGGGGTTTAGATAGATAGATAGATAGAGTGATTGGGGATTAGGGGTTTAGAGAGAGAAGTTGGATGTTAGTGGCTTAGAGAGAGAGAGAGGATGAGAGAGGTTGGGGGATAAGTGTTTAGAGAGATTTTGGGTGTTAGGGGTTTAGAGAGAGATACAAGGACTCAGGATTAGGGGTTTAGAGAGAAAGAGAGAATTAGGGTTTGGGGTTTGGGGTTTTGGGTTTACATTAAGAGAGAGGGAGAGAGAGAGAGAGAAAGAGAGACATAAGGGTTTAAGAGTTTAGAGAGAGAGAGAGAGAGAGAGAGAGTTTGGAGGTCAGGGGTTTAGAGAGAGAGAGAGAGATTGGGGGTTAGTGGTTTAAATAAAGAGATATTGATGGTTAGGGGTTTGCATGGAGATAGTGAGGATGGAGGTTAGGTGTTTAGAGAGAAAGAGAGAGAGAAATTAGTGGTCAAGGGTTTAGAGAGAGAGATATTGGGGGTTAGAGGTTTAGGGAGAGAGAGAGATTAGGGTTTAGGGCTAGAGAGAGAGAGATTGGTGGTTAGGAGTTTAGATTGATAGAGAGAGAGAGAGCTAGAGATTGGGGGTTAGAGTTTTAGAGAGAGAGGGAGAGATTGGTGATTAGATGTCTAGAAAGAGATATTGTGGGTTAGGGGATAAGAGAGAGAGAGAGAGAGAGATTGGGGGTTAGAGGTTCAGAAATATACAGAGAGAGAGAGAGAGAGAGAGAGAGATTGAGGGTTAGGGTTTAAGAGATAGAGATATTGGGAGTTAGGGATTTCGATAGAAAGAGATTGGCGATTAGTGGTTTAAATAAAACGAGAGACATATTGGTGGTTAGAGGTTTAGATAGATAAAGAGAAAGAGATAGGTGTTTAGAGAGAGGGAGAGATATTGGCGGTTAGGGGTTTAGAGAGAGAGAGAGAGAGAGAGAGAGAGAGAGAGAGGTTTAGGGTTTAGAGAGAGAGATTAGTGTTAACAATTTAGAGAGAGAGAGAAAGAAAGCAGAGTTATGGGTTTTGAGAGAGAGAGAGAAAGAGAGATTGGGGGTTATGGATTTAGACAGACATAGAGAGAGGGAGAGAGATTGAAGGTTAGGGGTTTATAGGGAGAGAGATATTGGGGGTTAATGGTTTAGAGAGATAGATATTTTGGGTTAGGGGTTTAGAGAGAGAGAAATATTTTGGGTTAGGGGTTTAGAGAGTTATATATAGATATTGGTGGTTAGGGGTTTAGAGAGAGGGAGAGAGATTGGAGGTTAGAGAGAGATATTGATTGGGGTTTATAGGGTTAGAGAGAGAGAGAGAGATATTGGACATCAACTGTTTAAATAGAGAGATTAGTATTTATGGGTTTAGATAGATCAGAGAGATTAGTAGCTAGGGGTTGAGAGAGAGAGACAGATATTAGGGATTAATATGGATTTAGAGAGATGGAGATCACAGGGGCGAGGAGGGGGTTATGGATGGTTAGTGGTGGGAGATATAAAGATATTGGATGTTAGGGGTTTAAAGAGAGATAAGTTGGAATTTAGGGGTTTAGGGGTTTAGAGAGAAAGAAAAATAGAGATATTGAGGAATATGTGTTTAGAGAGAGAGAGAGAGAGATTGGTGGTTAGTGGTTTAGAGAGAGAGAGATTGTGGGTTAGTGGTTTAGAGAGAGAGATAATGGAGGTTAATGGTTTAGAGAGAGAGATAGATATATCAAGGAAGATATTTGGGGTTAGGGGCTTAAAGAGAGAGATATTGGTTTTATGGCTTTTGTGATATCCCTCCTTTATGACCTTTTTTGATCATTATATATATAGATATTGTTGCAAAAGATTAATAACTAGTGGCGAGAACCATTAAAAAACTATTATATAAAGTTATAAATATAGTTGATTAAGTTCATAACTACAAGTTATGAATTATATCTATATTCTTGATACCTTTTGTTAAAACAAGAATTTAGTATTTCGCGACAACCATCTCGGCGTACACATTGTTTAATTTCGATTTGAGATTTTATGGAGAATCTTGAGGAAGTCTGTCTCTTTAAGTAAGAGTACCAAATCACCACGATCTACCACCACTGTCAAGCTGGAAGGGAGATTTAATTTTGGTTAATGGGAAGCCAAGTCCAAATCGAAAATATATTGGAGGTTAAATGCTACTAAAACTGGTTGTTAGAGATTAACCACTCCACCTTCCCACGTCCTTTTTATTGAACTCCAAGCTGGATGGGAGATGCCGCCTGTCAGAGATTAAAACGCCATTTGTTAAGAAATTTCGGGACTACCGTCGAGTTAGAAATCGTTTTGAAGAGTAATGGTGGGGGATGGAATGGAGGGGGGTTCAAGGGCGGCATTTCCAAGGAGGATGGAGGTATGACGAGCAGGCGGGAGATTGGAAAAAGAAATGCGATCCCTGGTAGTTATGATGAAGGGATCCCGGCGAGGGTTAGGGGCATCTATTTGGCAAGTACAAGAAAGATCAATGGGCTTTTTGTGCTCGGCGGCCCAGAAATAGATGGATATATTTTAGTTAACACTGGACTTGAAAGGGAGGACCGGGGGTTTTTCGGTTAGCATTCTCTGTGCAGAAAAGGTTTCCCATCGAAGCTTCACCGAGGGAGGTAAGTTCCAGATATATCCATGCTTACGATTAGGATGATCTTCCTTCTGGTTTTTATTTGTTGATTACTAAATTTGAAAACATAGGTTATTGTTGCGTTTCAGTATGTTGTTGAAGTCAACTGCGTTATGACGTTTGATTATAGGCTCTGTAATAGGATTATGAGGGAAAAATTTGTTGTGAGAGGAAAGTCTGCGATTGATTAGTTCCAAGTTTCTTGATGCGAATGCTGTCTGTGATTGATTGGTTCCAAGAGCAAAGCTTTTCAATTTATTTTGCTTCTCCATTGAGCGGTTGCAGTCCGAGAAGCTCCTTTTATTGCTTTAGGCGTTGAGAATACGCTGAATCTGATTCCCTTTTCTGCGAATGCATTTGGTTGTATGTTATCGAGTTAAGTTCGATCCCCCGCAATGAATGTTGGTCGCATTCTAGTATGTATTTCGAGATTGGCTCGGTCCCCAGTTTTATATTATTGTTGCATTTGTATGCTATCATGTTAAAAGATCGATCCCCAGTTTTGAATGTCGTTTGCAGTTGTATGGAATGAGTTAAATCCCCAGATTGAATGTTGTTTCTACTAAGTTCATATCACCTATGGTGGGGTCTGAGTAAGATATGACAAGTGCACCATTGATCTTGTCGTTCATTGGCTTGATTAAGGCGACCTCTCTGATTATAGAATGATCCGTTCCATTTCTGCTTTCTATCGATTCTAAGAACAAGCTTAATCTTTGTTGAAGCGATCTATGCATACACCTTTTGCATAGGGTGATCATTGTATTGCTATATAGATACAGGTTGAAACAATCTACACACACACCTCTGCATAGTGTAGGATAAGGACACGTCCTTACTACCTATACATTAAAGGGAATTTCATTGTTCTACATCTGTTCTTATTAGTTATGCTGCCTGATGGTTTTGGTACTGATGTTGTGTGATTTATATCGTAGAGACTTTGTTTATACATCCATACTTACGATTTGGTTGATCTTCTTTCTGGCTTTTATTTGTTGATAACTGCGATTTGAAGTTCCAGATCTATCCATACTTACGATTGGGTTGATCTTCTTTCTGGCTTTTATTTGTTGATAACTGTGATTTGAAGTTCCAGATCTATCCATACTTACGATTTGGTTGATCTTCTTTCTGGCTTTTATTTGTTGATAACTGCGATTTGAAGTTCCAGATCTATCCATACTTACGATTGGGTTGATCTTCTTTCTGGCTTTTATTTGTTGATAACTGCGATTTGAAGTTCCAGATCTATCCATACTTACGATTGGGTTGATCTTCTTTCTGGCTTTTATTTGTTGATAACTGCGATTTGAAGTTCCAGATCTATCCATACTTACAATTGGGTTGATCTTCTTTCTGGCTTTTATTTGTTGGTAACTGTGATTTGTAAGTGTTATAGAGTTAGGTTCTCAGTGAGCGCATGCCTTATAGAGTTAAAATATTCGATTGAAGTTTAGTTCGAATATGTGGTTGATTCCTTTCCTTAAAAGGAGAACTTTAATTACATATAATGGACGCCCAAATTTTTGTGTGCATATTATATATTGAATGCAAAATTTGTAGTGTAGCATGTTTATATTAAATTTACGATCTCTATATTGGATTTCCGATTTGGAGGAAACTGAAAGCGAAGATATATGTACTTTTGAATTTACTGGGTTTGTTTCCTGTATAGATAGTTATATTAGTATGCAGAATATCTAACTTATGAATGGACTAGAAATTGCTGATCCTCTATCTCAGGATTCTCGATTGTTATTATGAAATCATGAAATTTCATTCTATTACTTATGCTAGATAGCTAGGTAGTATTGCTGTACCGAAATTGACTTAAAATTTTTTATTGGTGTATATCATTATATGCTAGTCTCGATAGCGCGGGTGAATCCCCTGTAACGCTTCTGAGATAGGTTTGGATATGGGAAGATACTCTCCATTTCAAGAGAGACGATGAGGAAATTACTATGGCAACAACCAAAGTTGCAGTTTGTAAACACTATGTTCTCAGAATGAATAAAGATGCACACACTTTTGTGGACTAGCCCGTGTACGGGTGAACCACGTTACTTTTGTTCTCCTGTGTATGACTTAATTTTGCATATGGGTGTACTTGTATTGAAATCAAATGTTTTTAGGTGTACCTTGCAAGTTATGTGTTCATGCATTGATATGTTGATTATTTATTTGGTAATAACGCATTTCTTGGATTTGTCTCATATGAGTCATTTGAAACCCATTTGATAAGAAAAATCAAGTTAGAAATCTTTGTACGTATACACAATGATGAATGGGTTAGTTGCTATCAATTTCAGGACTATGGGAAATAATTGATCAAATATAAATTGTCCACTTACTCATATAACCGTCCAACGGGTGATAAAGAGATTTCATAAAATAGATTGTATTACATATTTAGAGTTGTGAATACGGCTGAATTTCCTAAAGTGTTGTGATAATTGTCGTTGGGACAGTTAAGTAATTATTGAACGAATGTGAATTACTTGGATGTTGTATTTTATTTTAAAAACAGTAATTTTAAGATATTAAACTTTATACTTCCGCATAGCAATTATGGACAATTAAACCACTTAGAAAAATCTTAAATTTTCACGAAATTTTGGGCATGTGACAGCTTTAGAGAGAGATGAAGAAATTTGGGGTTAGGAGTTTAGAGAGAGAAAGAGAGAGAGTTTTGTGCTTAGGGGTTTAGAGGGAGGGAGAGAGATTGGGGGTTATGGGTTTATGGAGAGAGAGAGAGAGAGAGATTAGGGTTTTAGAGAGAGAGAGAGGTTAGGGTTTTAGAAAGAGAGAGAGAGAATAGGGATTAGGGGTTTAGAGAGAAAAAGAGATAGATTTGGGGTTATGGGCTTAGAGAGAGAGAGGGAGATAAATTGGGGGTTAGGTATTTAGAGAGAGAGAGAGAGAGTAGTTAAGGAGTTAAAGAGAACAAATATTAGGTGTTATTGGGGTTAGGGTGAGAGAGAGAGAGAGAGAGAGAGAGAGAGAGAGAGAGAGAGTAGTTAAGGAGTTAAAGAGATCAAATATTAGGTGTTATTGTTACATGGGTTCAAGTAGTTAAGGTATTTTGGTGTTATATAAATTTACAAGGTTTTAGGACTTACAAATGTTAGAATTTGTATGATTTATAAATGTGATGTTCTAGAAGTTAGTGGTTACTTGTTATATGGGTTGGATGAGAGTGACTAAAGTAGCTAAGGTTTAGAGGAGGTTACAGTTATAATTACAAAGGAAATAAATCCTAACTCCTAGGTTGCATGAATAGAGTGTTAACAAAGGGGGGTCCCTCGTTAGACCACTTTAAAAACCTTGTGTATACATGGTCGACCACCCAACTTGGGGCGTACTGGGAGGGCTTCTCTGGGAGTTACCTCCCTCCACCTATTACTAGCGCAACGGCGTCCCAGTTTCCAGTTACAACAAAGGCACATGTGTCAAGATGCCGAGTTAAGAAATTGTTTCCAGGCAATTTCCAAAAATGGTCCTATGAAAACACTCTATACAAGACTTTCAGTAGAAGCCCTATGGTCAACATACTAATGCAAACAATATAAATATTTGTATACAATTTAATATTCATAAAAAAACAATTATTTTATACAATCCTACTCATTCCAATAAAATTTATATATATAACCATGAAAAAAGCATTGAAAAACAATTTACCAAAATTAAACAACATAGCAATTTATAATCTAACAAAACTTTAAACTAAGAAAAAATTCTAAATTCTTAACTAGAACTCTAACCTTTTTCAATAAACTCATAATTATTAACTTGAACTCTAAAGTGTCTCTACAAACTCTTAATTATGACATCATATACTAATTACAATGAAATTTACATTTCCCATATCATAAAATTCTAAACACGAAAACAATAAGAAAATTTAAGTGTTCATTTTTAAATTAATAGGAGAAAATTATGAAATTTTCACAATGTTTAGTGAAAATATGAAAAAAGAGCAAAGTTAAAATAAACACAAATTTGATTTATTGAGTTAAGAAATATAATTAAAATAAATCTATAATTATTAAAAAGAAACATAAAAAATAAAAATAAATACCTTTATAAAATGTTAGAATTTGTATGATTTATAAATGTGATGTTCTAGAAGTTAGTGGTTACATGTTATATGGGTTGGATGAGAGTGACTAAAGTACAACAAAATTTTAGAGGAGGTTACAGTTATAATTACCAAGGAAATAAATCCTAACTCCTAGGTTGCATGAATAGAGTGTCAACAAAGGGGGGTTCCTCATTAGACCACTTTAAGAACCTTGTGTATACATGGTCGACCACCCAACTTTGGGCATACTGGGAGGGCTTCTATGGGAGTTACCTCCCTCCACCTATTAATAGCCCAACGATGTCCCAGTTTCGAGCTAGAACAAAGGCACATGTGTCAAGATGCCTAATTAGGAAATTGTTTCCAGACAATTTCCAAAAATGGTCCTTTGAAAACACTCTATACAAGACTTTTAGTAGAAGCCCTATGGTCAACATTCTAATGCAAACAATATAAATAATTGTATACAATTTAATATTCATAAAAAATCAATTATTTTATGCAATCCTACTCATTTAAATATTCCAATTAAATGTATATATATAACCATGAAAAAAACATTGAAAAACAATTTACCAAAATTAAATAACATAGCAATTTGTAATCTAACAAAACTTTAAACTAAGAAAAAACTCTAAATTGTTAACTAGAACTCTAACCTTTTTCAATAAACTCGTAATTATTAACTTGAACTCTAAACTATATGTAGAAACTCTTAATTATGACATCATATACTAATTACAAGGAAATTTACATTTCTCATCTCATAGAATTCTAAACACGAAAACAATAAGAAAATTCAAGTGTTCATTTTTAAATTAATAGGAAAAAATTATGAAATTTTCACAATATTTAGTAAAAAGGAAAAATGAGCAAAATTAAAATAAACACAAATTTTATTTATTAAATTAAGAAATATAATTAGAATAAATCTATAATTATTAAAAAGAAACATAAAATATATCTTTATAAAATATAGAAAGATAATATATATATATAAACATTAACAAAGTAAATAACATTATTGCACTTGACGAAATTTATGCCCTAATATCATAAAATAATTTCAAATTCAAAAAATCTATGTTTTAATATCACAAAATAATCTTAAATACATACATACGAGGTAAAGAGGTAAAGTCCACACATGCGGATTCTCAAGAAAGTACTATGGACAGAGAGAGAGAGAGAGATTGGCGGTTAGTGGTTTAGACAGAGAGAGATTGTGGGTTAGTGGTTTAGAGAGAGAGATATTGGAGGTTAAGGGTTTAGAGAGAGAGATAGATATATCAAGGAAGATATTTGGGGTTAGGGGCTTAAAGAGAGAGATATTGGTTTTATGGCTTTAGAGAGAGATGAATAAATTTGGGGTTAGGAGTTTAGAGAGAGAAAGAGAGAGAGAGAGAGAGAGAGAGTTTTGTGCTTAGGGGTTTAGAGGGAGGGAGAGAGATTGGGGGTTATGGGTTTATGGAGAGAGAGAGAGAGAGATTAGGGTTTTAGAGAGAGAGAGAGATGTTAGGGTTTTAGAAAGAGAGAGAGAGAATAGGGATTAGGGGTTTAGAGAGAAAAAGAGATAGATTTGGGGTTATGGGCTTAGAGAGAGAGAGGGAGATAAATTGGGGGTTAGGTATTTAGAGAGAGAGAGAGAGAGTAGTTAAGGAGTTAAAGAGAACAAATATTAGGTGTTATTGGGGTTAGGGTTTGAGAGAGAGAGAGAGAGAGAAAGAGAGTAGTTAAGGAGTTAAAGAGATCAAATATTAGGTGTTATTGTTACATGGGTTAAAGTAGTTAAGGTATTTTGGTGTTATATAAATTTACAAGGTTTTAGGACTTACAAATGTTAGAATTTGTATGATTTATAAATGTGATGTTCTAGAAGTTAGTGGTTACTTGTTATATGGGTTGGATGAGAGTGACTAAAGTAGCTAAGGTTTAGAGGAGGTTACAGTTATAATTACAAAGGAAATAAATCCTAACTCCTAGGTTGCACGAATAGAGTGTTAACAAAGGGGGGTCCCTCGTTAGACCACTTTAAAAACCTTCTATATACATGGTCGACCACCCAACTTGGGGCGTACTGGGAGGGCTTCTCTGGGAGTTACCTCCCTCCACCTATTACTAGCGCAACGGCGTCCCAGTTTCCAGTTACAACAAAGGCACATGTGTCAAGATGCCGAGTTAGGAAATTGTTTCCAGGCAATTTCCAAAAATGGTCCTATGAAAACACTCTATACAAGACTTTCATTAGAAGCCCTATGGTCAACATACTAATGCAAACAATATAAATATTTGTATACAATTTAATATTCATAAAAAAACAATTATTTTATACAATCCTACTCATTCCAATAAAATTTATATATATAACCATGAAAAAAGCATTGAAAAACAATTTACCAAAATTAAACAACATAGCAATTTATAATCTAACAAAACTTTAAACTATGAAAAAACTCTAAATTCTTAACTAGAACTCTAACCTTTTTCAATAAACTCATAATTATTAACTTGAACTCTAAAGTGTCTCTACAAACTCTTAATTATGACATCATATACTAATTACAATGAAATTTACATTTCCCATATCATAAAATTCTAAACAGGAAAACAATAAGAAAATTTAAGTGTTCATTTTTAAATTAATAGGAGAAAATTATGAAATTTTCTCAATGTTTAGTAAAAATATGAAAAAAGAGCAAAGTTAAAATAAACACAAATTTGATTTATTGAGTTAAGAAATATAATTAAAATAAATCTATAATTATTAAAAAGAAACATAAAAAATAAAAATAAATACCTTTATAAAATGTTAGAATTTGTATGATTTATAAATGTGATGTTCTAGAAGTTAGTGGCGACCACCCAACTTTGGGTGTACTAGGAGGGATTCTATGGGAGTTACCTCCCTCCACCAATTAATAGCCCAACGACGTCCGAGTTTCGAGCTACAACAAAGGCACATGTGTCAAGATGCCCAGTTAAGAAATTGTTTCGAGACAATTTCCAAAAATGATCCTTTGAAAACACTCTATACAAGACTTTTAGTAGAATCCCTATGATCAACATTCTAATGCAAAAAATATAAATAATTGTATACAATTTAATATTCATAAAAAATCAATTATTTTATGCAATCCTACTCATTTAAATATTTCAATGAAATTTATATATATAATCATGAAAAATACATTGAAAAACAATTTACCAAAATTAAACAACATAGCAATTTGTAATCTAACAAAACTTTAAATTAAGAAAAAACTCTAAATTGTTAACTAGAACTCTAACCTTTTTCAATAAACTCATAATTATTAACTTGAACTCTAAACTATATATAGAAACTCTTAATTATGACATCATATACTAATTACAAGGAAATTTACATTTCTCATTTCATAGAATTCTAAACACGAAAAGAATAAGAAAATTCAAGTGTTCATTTTTAAATTAATAAGAGAAAATTATGAAATTTTCACAATGTTTAGTAAAAAGGAAAAATGAGCAAAATTAAAATAAACACAAATTTTATTTATTGAATTAAGAAATATAATTAAAATAAATCTATAATTGTTAAAAAGAAACATAAAATATATCTTTATAAAATATAGAAAGATAATATATATATATATATAAACATTAACAAAGTAAATAACTTTACTGCACTTGACGAAATTTATGCCCTAATATCATAAAATAATTTCAAATTCAAAAAATCTATGTTTTAATATCACAAAATAATCTTAAATACATACATACGAGGTAAAGAGGTAAAGTCCACACATGCGGATTCTCAAGAAAGTACTATGGACTTCCCTTGAAACTTGGAAGTCTTGGTCAATTTCTTTCTACAGACATCCCTGAGCACTTTAACAACTGACCATACCCCAAGCTAGTTGCCTATACCCTTCCCTCATAAGCCACACAATAGCCATTTAAGATTTAAAACAAATTCCGTAAGTTCCGCGGCGCATCAGCATAATAAGTATCAATAGGTGGCAATTTGAATACTCACAAGTTGCAGCTACTTTTAATAAAGAGTTGAAAATATATAAAAACTTCCAGGCACAACACATTAGGAAGAGGAATCATCATTAATCATCATGGAGTTTATATAATATATATAATATATAAACTTCCAGGCACAACCAAATTGTTACCAATTCACCGGGGGCGGCTACTACTACCCTAGTATATGAACAGATCATTCACGCTGAGGCGGCTACTGCTAACTTCGCAGCAGGTTGTGAACAAAGAATTTTTGAAAGTCAGTTTTAAATGAACAATATTACTGCTGTTGTATATTAATGCCTCCTGTGAATGCATTAAGTGTCTTAAAGAGGAGAGAAACTTTATGTACATTAAAAATACCCATCACTGATTTGCAAGCTAAACTAAGACGATTTGCAAACAACTGGTCAATGGAAGCTAAACTAAGACGATTTGCATTTTTCTGGGTGAAGTAGAGATTTTTAATTTTTAAATTACGAGTTTGGTTAAAAATGAATTAGCATCTTGGGTTACTCTTAAAGTACTTTAAGGATAGAATTCTAACCACCTAAGACTACAACTTAAATCAAATTTTAGTTGAAAAATTACAAAAACAACATAAGCTTACACCTTTAAAGAGACCCATAAAAATGGTAAAAGGGCCTATACAAACCTGGCTGCATTTGTTGCACATGTTCAATTCTTTAGAAGGTGAACGTGCGGAGTGGGGACTCTAAATATGGGTACGAATTCATATTACACTCAAAATTGATTGACGTTAAGTTATTTTGGTTAATTATTATGATGTTTTTCTTTTACAAATTTTTTTAAGAAAAAGGATTTTAAACATAATATTTGTTTTTAATTTTTAAATTTAAAATTTGAATAAGAGAGATTTTAAACCTAATATTATTTTTAAATTTAATTTTAATTTTTAGTATTAATGGATTCTATATATCTATATCAGAGTGTACGTTATGAGTTTTCTTGAATGTAAAGCAGAGTGTAAAAAAGGGAGTTGGCTAAATGTTTTCAAAGAGATATTATTATTGATATCCCTGGCAGGAGTCACTCGTCCACCTATGCGATGAATATCAAGAGAAATATTGTGAGCCAGTCCTCATGAGAGGACGCTCCCCTCTGTGTAATAGATATTTAAATAATAGTGCGTTCTCTGTTGAGCCCGCCATCTGAAAATAATAAGAGTGCGTTCTCTTTTGAGCCCGCCATCTGAAAATAATAAAAGTTATTACAGGTTTGTGGAACAATTGATTACTGAGGCTAGAATCGCGGCTTCTATGAAAGGCCGTTCTAACAGTGGGGAATAAATAGAGTCAGCTCCCTTCTGGAGACCGCTCCTTCCCAACAATAATATCCTTTTTATATTAACCCAACACAAAAAGAGTTGTATCATTTTTATATTAACCCAACACAAAGAGAGTTATAGCCTTTCACTCCGAAATATTTATCTCTTATTTAATGAAGATAGATTGATTCTCACATAAAATGGAAAATACAAATTGACAGCAGAACATTAATTGTTACCACAGATAGAACAATAAGGATTAGGGCACGAATCGACGGCGGTTACTGCAGCTAGTTGAATGTTGTTTAAGTCAAAGATGAAAAGTGAACTACATAGACAGCAGTTTCCACAAATAATTCAGATGCACGATGCTCAGTTGACGCACTTTATTCTTATTATCCACAGCATATCAAGCTGTGCATGAAGATTCCTGTGCCTGTGCCTGTACTTGTGCAGTGCTTCTTACATCAATACTTAGATGTGGGGACAACCAGAATGGTATTTGTTATGAGATACCATTCTCAACTATTTTGGAGAAACCCTAATTTCGTATTTTATGTAATGGCCATGTTTGCCAAGTGCCTCGCTTCATCATTGGGATTTCAAATCACACAACCGAAGCGACAGCATATCAAGCTGTGCATCAAGATTCCTGTGCCTGTACTTGTGCAGTGCTTCTTACATCAATACTTAGATGTGGGGACAAGCAGAATGGTATTTGTTATGAAATGCCATTCTCAACTAATTTGGAGAAACCCTAATTTCGTATCTTCATCATTGGGATTTCAAATCATACCGTGGCGACGGAAGCGACAGCAACCAGCAACATCTCCATTGCTTCCTGAATTATTTTGTTCAGGCTGAATCCAAGCACAGAACAAATGCCCCCTTTAAGGATTCTTAAGAACGACGGGTGCATCCAAGCAGAGAACAAATGCCCCCTTTAAGGATTCTTACTCATCTATTCTTAAGAGAAGGCCATCCTTTGATGTGGCGAGATATTTGGGATTGACAGTACTATTACTACAACGATCCACCCTCAGAAACCTCCAATCAATAATGTTAGAAGAAGGTTAACTAGCATGTGCCACCGAGTGTTGATGTTGTCAAGTGTCACTGATTTTGACAAGCTTGCAAACATCAGAGCATCCGGAGTGAGAACATCCATGTAGGAAGCCGCGATTAAAAGAATATTCATAACGGATAGCAAAGCCAAGAACCCCATGATCAATCGATCTCTCTTGCTCTCTCTTTTGATATTAACCTAGGCCCACACCCACGAAATATTATGCAAGCTAATTGGGAAAAACAACCCATTAAACCCTAAAACGAAGAGGGATGGGGATTCAAATGTGTCAAATAAAAAATAACATAACACTCTGAACAAAACAGTATTTCAGGATGCAGCAACAAAACTCTTTGATCAAAGTACAACAGGTTTTAGGTTTTCATTGCATGACAGTCTAATAAAAAATAACGCAACCCTATGGGCATAAATACCATTTATTACATGGGAGTTTACAAAAAAAACAAACAAACATGCGAGTTCAAAAAAATAACCAACCTCTGAACAAAATACCATTTATTGCATGAGACAGAGTATACAGAGGTTCTAATAGAATAAAAACTAATATAAATCTTATACTCACTTTCTTATTTCACAAAATTTCTAACAGTCAATCTAAGCTATTGAAAGATAAAACATACCAGATGAACATAAACCCTATTTATATCGCACCTGTTCCTCCATTGCCTACAATGACGAGCTTAAAACTCCGGCAATTAGCGTGCTGACGAGGTAGAGTCTGAACATAAAAGATTCTCAAAAAGATAATTAGAAAATAAAGACATCAATGTTTTCAGAATTCAAACCAACCTAATTCGATGATCAGAATTCAAACCAACCTAATTCGATAATCAGAATTCAAACACACCAATGTTTTCAGAATTCAAACCAAAAGCTTGCAGTGCCCATAACAAATCATCGCCGCCAATAGACTTGCGGTTGTCTGAGACGCTCTTAGTCCACGCCACATGGCTGATAAAACGGATGAATTTTTTAAGGCACTGCTGCATCGGCTCCCTCAAATCTTGGGCCACCGCTGCACCAACGCACGTCACGCCCTGCTGCACCAACGCTTTATTCAATATTATGGCGACGTTGGACCACGGCAGACACAGGTCCTCATTGGGGTTGTTCTTCTGTTCAGTTGATCCGGAGCAGTTCCCATCGGCCATTGCAATTGAGAAATCGAACAAACATACAGGATAGCAACGCTCAGCTACAGAAAACTATTGAAATTGACAAATCTAGTTAACAAAGACAATTTCAAATTGAGAATTTGTAATCCACAAACAGAATTTCAAAAAATCTAACAAACTAACAAATTTTGAAATCGAGAAATCTAACAAACTAACAAAACAGAATTTGAAAAAATCTAACAAACTAACGGAATTTGAAATCGGGAAATCTAACAAACTAACAAAATAGACATAAAACTATTGAAAATGAGAAATTTAACTAAGAAAATAGAATTTGAAATTGAAAAATATAAATAACAAATAGAAGTTGGAATGGAGAAATGAAACAGAGTTACAGAACTCGGAATCGAGAAATGAAACAGACTAACAGAACTTGGAATCGAGAAATCTAACAAAATAGACATAAAATTACTGAAATTCAGAAATCTAATTATTAAAAGAGAATTTTAAATTGAAAAATTTGGAATTGAGAAATCAAACAGACTAACTGAACTTGAAATCGAGAAATCTAGCAAACTAACAAAATAGACATAAACTTATAACTTGAGAAATCTAATCTACACAATAGAATTTAAAATTGAAAAATATATATAACAAATAGAATTTGAAATCGAGAAATCAAACAGACTAACAGAACTTGAAATCGAAGAATCTAACAAACTAACATAATATAATAATATCAATGCCTTATACCAACTGCAAATTATGAACTCATTAATTAATAGCAAGGTCTATATCTAAAATAGTATAATTATATGATATGATTGTTTTAGATAAATGTGTTATATTTATTTTTAATTATTTGATATTCTTTACAGGGTTTTGTAATTTTTTAATAAACCCTCAAAAACTGTACAAATATTCTATTAAATTTTATTTTATATTTAAATTTTTATTAAATTTTATTTTATATTATTGAAGATAATTTAACATTTAAATTGTATTATAAGAAACAATAACAATATAAGGTTACAAGTGGAATATAAACAACTATAAAATATAAGGTTTTGATTGTTGATACAAGTCCATCTTAATAAATAAAATTATCAATAAAAAAAAACAATGAAGTCGACATAGCAGCTGGTAGAGTTGAGCTAACCCTTGGGCTAAAAAAACAATGAATTTGTTAAAACCATCTTGCACATCTTATTATATTAAGATAAATCAATTTTATAGCGAATTATTTTTATTTTCTATTTTTTATTTTTTTTAAATTTAAGAATGTAAGAAAGTTTTTTCTTATCCATTTTTTATTTAATTTGGTTACTAACGAAGAAACTGGCCTTAATTTGGTTAGTGCCATTAAGGAGAACTGATACTATGGGTGGGATTGTCTTCTTGTGGATTCGAAGGGTGGGATTGTCTCAAGGCTCGTGACCCCATATCGAGAGAGTGTTGGCAGGTCTTACCAATTGAAAAGTCCAACATTGATTATGATTTAATTACATGCCATGTTCAAATTTATTGTTTTATTCATTTTTAACCTAGGGTTTTAGAAATAGACCATTAACTAAAGCCCACAAATCTACCTCCATGGATTTACTAAACCCATACAAATTATCTAGTACTATCGATTTACATGGACATGGACTCTCATTATGAGAATGTTGGACCTTGTAATTTATTCCTTTTGTCAATATGAACGTGTAAGCTATGCCCATTAATAGAGTCCCCACATACCAAACTATTAATAGAATTTTAATATAAACCCCCCGCCTTAATGGCATCAATTCACATCTCTAGCACGTGGTCTCTAGCAAAAGGCAGAAAAAAAGAGAGAGATTCTTAAATACAAGAGAATTAATCTAGTTTTATGAAGAAACATCTGAGTCCAATAAAATAGTGAGCTATTTAAGTTGTTTCATGCACACAAAGTCACCTTCCTGAGTTTTGCATTCTAGTTCTAATTGAATATAAGAATTCTCTGAGATGCAACAATAGTTAACGTAGAATGGCTGCATTAAAACCAACATATCGTTTTGCTGAAGGAAACAATTGCATTAATGGTTAATCTCTAAAATGCTGGTTATGTATAGGCAACAACATCATTACAATGGTGGCTATTGTATCGGGAAAGACTTAGCAGGTGGTTAATTGTTACGTGGATAATGCACGATCCCCACCATCAAAAGAATTAGATATTGCTATTAACTCAAGACAATGATATTAAATTAAGTAATGAACACTATGGAACATGGAACACAATGGATACTGAGGCTGTCTCTAGTTCCTTCCAATGGAGGCCGTCATTTCTGGAAAGCATGCATTTGAATTTTAGGACACATGGTGAAATCTGTTTTGTAGGCTTGTTAAACATGTCAAAGGCATATGTTTGTTTCTAAGACTCAGCTAAGGATGTACCCAAAAAGAAGACTACTGAGCGAATGATCGAAAAATTCGAATGCTGTTGTGTTTTCTCAGTTATAAGACGGTGGTTTGTATTTTGCATGAGATATATTTAGTGAGTAAAGTTCCGATAAGGCCAAGTATTTGAGCCTAGCTTGATACCAGATAAGGCCAAGTATTTGAGCCTAGCTTGATACCAGATGTAGATAGTTTGGAGTCCATATCTCATTCAAGTAACAGTTATGGCGTTCAATTCCCAATCTTTAACTTAACTCTTAATTATTAAAATTAACTTTTAAAGGGAGTTCAATTTCCAATCCTTAACTTAACTCTTAAATACTAAAATAGGCTTCTGATAAAAGATCAAGAGCTCAATTCACTTCTAATAAAAAATAGAGTGCTCTTAAACAAAAACGTAAAAGCAAAAAGGGCTCAGCTTCGTTATAAAGAAGCCGCCCCCTTTTACGCTTGCAGAAATCACCCCTCTACCTACAGCGATTAATATCCAATAAAAGAAGTAAGATTATGATGATAGCAGTTCAACCATTGGGTCAAATCCTTCAGAGACTTTTCTAAAGTCAATTTCTCAATATGGATGAATAATATGCATTATTCCTGTTACAAATACACCGCAAACAATACGATTGTTTTCAAAAAGAGATTATTGTTAAATACTTAAGGGTTGATATCCCTCGCAGGAGTCACTCGTCTACCTACAGCGATGAATATCAAAAGAAATATTGTGAGCCAGTCCTCATGAGAGGACGCTCCCCTCTGTGTAATAAATAAATATTTAAATAAGAGTGTGTTCTCTTTTGAGCCCGCCATCTCAAAATAATAAAAGGTATTGCAGGTTTGGGGCATTGGCTTTCTAAACTGATTGTATATAAAGGTCGCCCAATACAGTAAACAATTGATTGTATATAAACCTTGACACAACAGTATCGATCCTCTTCCAGTGAAGACATCTCTTCACACCACATGCGCAGAGAAAAGGTTGACTACACTTCTTTGGGTCACTTAAACGCAGGAAACAAGGAAGCTAAAAGATGGGCTTCTATGGTTTCACCAGACAAAGAGATTACTGACGATGGAATCGCGGCTTCTATGAAAGGCCGTTTTAACCAAGAACATTATACAGTGGGGAATAAATAGAGTCAGCTCCCTTCTGGAAACCGCTCCTTCCCAACAATAATATTAACCCAACACAAAAGGAGTTATAGCCTTTCACTCCGAAATAGTTATCTCTTATTTAATGAAGATAGATCGATTCTCACATAAAATGGAAAATACAGATTCACAGCAGAACATTAATTGATAGAACACTAAGGATTAGGGCACGAATCGACCACGGTTACTGCTAGTTGAATGTTGTTTAAGTCAAAGATGAAAAGTGAACTACATAGGCAGCAGTTTCCACAGATAATTCAGATGCACGATGTAATCATGATTATCTTCTCTGCAATTTGTTAACAAAGGGTGGTACAGCAGTTTCCGCAGAACATCTTGCGTGAATATGACAAATACTTTCCGGCATCCGGAGTGAGAACATCCATGCAGGAAGCCGCGATTAGAAGAATATTCATAACCGACAGCAAAGCCAAGAACCCCATGATCAATGGATCTCTCTTGCTCTCTCTTTTGATATTGAGCCACGCCAACATTCTTTAAAGTAATATACTTCTTCGAAATATTATGCAAGCCAATTGGGAAAAACAACCGATTAAACCCTAAAACGAAGAGGGATAGGGATTCAAATAAAAAATAACAAAACCCTATGAACAAAACAGTATTTCAGATGCACCAACAAAACCCTTTGAACAAAGTGTGTCAAATAAAAAATAACAAAACCCTCTGAACAAAACAGTATTTCAGGATGCAGCAACAAAACCCTTTGAACAAAGGACAACAGGTTTTAGGTTTTTATTGCATGACAGTCTAATAAAAAATAACGCAGCCCTCTGAACATAAATATCATTTTCTACACGGAAGTTCAAAAAAATAACCAAACCTCTGAACTTCTAATGGTCCTGCAGCAGCTCTGAATTTCTGATGGTCTTGCAGGCGGCCTGTTTCCCACTTTGCTTGTTGAAACATCTCCTGATCACTCCGAATCTGCCTCTGCCGATGGTGTCCTGCAGCAGCTCTGAATTTCTGAAGGTCTTGCAGGCGGCCTGTTTCCCACTTTGCTTGTTGAAACATCTCCTTATCACTCCGAATCTGCCTCTGCCGATCGCTTCCTCTTGCAGCTGGTAGCTTCGAAGGAGGGCATTAGTCATTGTTGGCTACCTCTAATCTGGCCAGTTAGTCGGCGTAGGGATCTTGTGGGTTCCTCGATCGCCCTCCTCGTCCCGCACAAGCCATTGAAATGTTCTGCAAGCCAATTGAGGATAGATCTCATGACCGCCAATTGGGATTCAAGAGCATGGCCGCGGTCACATCGAAATGTTTTACCGTTAAAAGCATTTTTCCCTTGAGAATGGCTTTTTGAATCAAGATGCCGTTAAGGGCTGCTCAATGGCTTTTTGAATCAAGATGCCGTTAAGGGCTGCTCAACATTTGAAATGCCTTTTTCTTATCTCTGGGTTTTACTATGATACGCTGACGTGGACAATGCTCCATTAGCAGCTTTTGCAAAGCAACATCAGGGCTGATGGTATCCGCTACGTTGGACAAGGGTCGGATGCACACCCTGTAATTTCAATGTTGAATGGATCCTTGCCCAAGCACAGGCCATTTCCATACATCAGAGCTTTGTCCTATGCACAGGAAATATAATGTAGGCATCATTGAACACAAATTCCTTTTTAAATATTTTTTAATAAAATATTAATATTTGAAAAATGTTTTTTTATATACTTGATATATTAAGTAACATCTATATGTAAGATTACTATGCATATGAATGAATACTATATGTACGATTATTATGCATATGCACATCAATGAACATCATCTCTAAAAAGATTAGTGGGTTAGGTTACAGGTATGAGAAGATTGGGTATAAGATTATTATACATATGTACATTAATGAACATTATATTTAAAAATATTAGTGGATTAGTGGGTTAGGTTATAGGTATGAGAAGATTGGGTATAAGATTATTATACATATGTACATTAATGAACATTATATTTAAAAATATTAGTGCATGAAGGTTAGATATGGTAAGGTTGGATTGAAATCATAATTTTGAGAATCAAAATTTTATTTATTGTAAATCTTTTTTATTTACAAAGTAAATAATTTTAACATATTTGCTAAAAAAGATTTGAATTATATATGTAATGTATTTTGTTTTATTTTTTTATCTTTTTATATCATTATAGTGAAAGTAATAATAAGTTTAATGTGAAATGAAAAGCAATATTTAAATACTAACATCATATTTATTATTATTATTTTGCAAATTAGTACATCAAATTTTAGTCATTTACAATTTTATACAATTTTAAGTAAATATATAATTTCCAACTTTCACACTTGTATGATTTTTCAAATGTTTTTTATCAAACTTTTCTTTTAATGGAAGTTCTATGTAACTAAATTTCGGTTATCACATGTTGGTGATTAAAATTATAGTATGTCTAGAGCTTTTATATAAAAGAGAAAATGGTCTATCTCCTAAAAGAAATATCTTTTTAGCATTGAAATCCTTTTATAATTAACATTTGTGTATACTAAATTACATTAATCTAAAAAACTCTTAAATTTGAATACAATACTTTATTCTTATGAATATTTTACTAAAATAATTAAATATTTAATAAATAAAAAAGTGAAATAAATATATATATGATGATAGTTACATTCAAACCAAAAAAAGATATTCTTATGGTTTATTTATATGCTCAAAATTTATTAAATTTATAAATTTTAATAGAGTATCGATATTAATTAAATTCATAATTATGAATAAAATATTTTTATTTTCTATTTTAATAAAAACATTGAATATATTTTATTTCTTTCTTAAAAATATTATTTCCATAAAATAAAAATTATGAAAATTATGAAAATAAAATTATAAAATTAATTAAAATTGATATTTATATAAAAATTTAAAACAATCATTATCAAAATTATGAATTTAATAAATATTTATAATTTTATAAAAACTTAAAATATATTGAAATTGTTAACGGCTTAAAGAAAAATATTTTATTAACATAATTAAATAAAATGTTATTTATTTTTATTAGAATGTTTTATTAAAATTAAATATAAATATTTCTGTAATTAATTTCTAAGAGAACTAAGATTATATTCAAATTATGAAAGTATATTTGGAAAATTACATATAAAATTTCTTCAATCTATTTTCAAAATATTTTATTATGAAATTGAAAAAATAAGAATATATATATATATATATAACATTTTATTTTAAATAAAAGTGTAAAAAAAATCTTCTTAAAAATAATTTATGAAAAATTATGAAATTAAATATAAATATTTTTTTTTGAAAAAAACATTAGATTATATATTTCATATAATTGATTTTTCAACAAGTTTAGATATTTAATTTTATATAATATATATTTTATTAAAATTATAAAATTAAATAAGAAAATTATAATAGATGTTTGTATAATAGTAGTCATCCTTCTTCTGTATGCCAACGATATTGTTCTTATGGCCATGTGCTTTTGTGACCTGGATAAATAGTTAAGGGTTCTTAAGGATTTGTGATCTAATATGGGTATATGTGTTAACACCAATAAAACAAAAGTTATGATTTTCAAATTCAAACAAGATACATATGCTAATTGTGTTTATGACAATAACAACCTGGAGGAAGCGTCCTCTTACAAATATCTCAGAATTGAAATCCATCACAAACTCAATTGGAAGTATAGCATTGAAAAACATATTAAAATGGAGGGTGGAAATTATGATTTTCAAATTCAAGAAAGATACATATGCTATTTGTGTTTATGACAGTAAAAACTTGGAGGAAGCGCCCTCTTAAATTTATATCTCGAAATTGATATCCATCACAAGCTCAAGTGGAAGTATAGCATTGAAAAACTGATTAAAACTGAGGGTGGAAAGCTTATTTTGGCCTAGAAAATAATTGAAAATCAATAACGCTGGTGACCTGAGATAAAAAAAAGTTCATTTTGTGAACTCTCATCACTTGTGTTATCTTGTACGGTCGTGAAGTTTGAGGTTGCAACATCTCTAAAAAATCCTACAGAAGATTGAGAAAAATCAAAAATGTTTTATCATGTATAACCTCAAAATTAAGAGCAATGGACCCTATCCTATTCTCCTTATAGAACTGGGTTTTCCCCCCATTGAAGGCATCACTATGAATAGGTACTTGATGTACAAGAATTAGATATAGAACATGGAAGACTAGAGTCTCCCTAAAATTGCTTTAAATTCTACTCAAGAGCGTCTTTAGCTCAAGAGAGGATGGTATAACGACAACATGGCTTGGTTAAATCTTTTGGCCCGGTGACAAAAATACTACTTTGCAAAATATCAACAACCTCAAAAACACTATCACATCTAAGTTCAAAGTGAGAATGTGGGACGAGAAAGATTTGGAGGTTAAAAGAAAATTATGAAATTACAAGGAGGTCATTAATTATAATCTCAAAGATCAAAAGTATCCCTCCATATTAACCAAATCAAAGAAGAAGATTAATATAACCAAGATAAGAATGAACTCCCATGATCTTAATAGTGAAACAAGGCATTGGACAATTCCTAAAACACCATGAGAGGAAAGGATTTTGGAGCTCTGTGAGTCTATGAGCATTGAGGACGAATCTCACTTTCATTTAGAGTGTCCTACATACACCATATTCGATCATAGTTTCCTAATCTTTGTTACAATTCTAATCTCCATGATCTTCTAATTTGCCAAAACTATGATGACTTAAGAACACTTCTATGTGAACTTTTTAATCATAGGAATCAAATTTTATATAAATTGAAATATTTCCTTTCTCTTTTCTTAAGTTTTAATAGATTAAATAGGTTTTTGTGGATGTCAATCTCCATCATTATCATCATCATCATCAATATATTGAATATTTTATTAAATTTTTGAAATTTTAAATAAAATAAGTTGAATATTTTATTAAATCTTTGAAATTTTAAATAAAATATGTTGAATATTTTATTAAATCATTGAAAATTTGATGTTTGTATGATATCTTTTAATAAATAATTTATTAAAATTATAAAATCAAATAATTTGAAATTTATTAAAATTATTAGAAAAAAAGTATATGTTGTTCAAATAATGACATTTTGGATCAAGATGTCGTTATCATATGTGGTTCTCATACAACGACTACTCATGATTTCAAATGATTTTTTATTATCTCTGGGTTTTACATATGCTAACGTAAACTGTAAGCTCCATCTGCATATTTTGCAACGTGGAGGAGTAACATCACGACTAATGTTGTAAGCATCCATGAAGGTTTTGATTCATGGCCGCCACGTTGGACAAGGGTCGGATGCACATCCTACAATTCCAGTGTTGAATGGATCCTTTCCCATGCACACACCATTTCCATACAATAGATCCTTTCCCTATGCACACTACATATATTGTAGGAATCTTTGAACACCCATTCATTTATTAAAAATTCATTTTTAAATATTTTTTTAATAAAATATTAATATTTATAAAAAAATTTATGCACTTGATATATTAAGTAACATCTATATGTAACACTACTATGCACATAAATGAAGACTATATCTAAAAATGTTAGTTCGTTAAAGTATAGGTATGATGAGGTTGGGTTGAAAAGAAAATTTAGGGAGTCAAAATTTCATTTAATGTGAATCTTTTTTTATTTATAAATGTAAATAATTTTAACATATTTATGAAAAAATACTTGAATCACATATGCAATGTATTTTTCTTTAAGCTATTTATCTTTTTGTATTACTAGAGTGCAAGTAACATTACGATTAATGTCAAATGAAAGAGAATATTTAAATATGAACATTATATTTGTTATTTTTTATTGTTTTACAAATTAGTACAACAAATTTTAATCATTTACAAATCTAAGTAAATATATAATTTTTCTTCAAATGGATGTACTAAGTAGAATAAATGGTGGCGATCTCACTTGTTTGTAGATTTTTTCTTCAAATGGAAGTACTCATAGTTGTTTTATTTTCTAAATTTTTAGAATATCACTTTTCTTAAATTAGGTTATGTGATTTGGATGATATATTTTTATGCAATCAAGTCAAGATTAAAATTATACTATGTGTAGAGCTTTTATATAAAATAGAATGTGTTTTACCTCCTTAAAAAACCCCTCTTTAGCATTGAAATCCCTTTATAATCAAAATTTATGTATACTAAACTACTTTGATCTAAATAACTCTTAAATTTGAATAAAATACTTTTTTTTATTGAATATTTTATTAAAATAACTAAATATTTAATAAAATAAGTTTTTTTAAGAAATAAATATATAAGATGATGATGATGCTTGGAAGCATGGGACACAAGCTCAGGGATTTGAACTTGTGACTTTCCATTTACAATTTATAATATCATTTCCTCATTTACCACTTACTTTGGCCCCAAGCAAAGATTGATGTTCAAAAAAAATTATTTCTATACTCAAAAGTTATTAAATTTATAAATTTTAATAAAATATCAATATTAATTAAATTCATAACTATTAATAAAATATTTTATTTTATTATTATAATAAAAACATTCAATATAATTTATTTATTTCTTAAAAATAGTCTTTCAATATAAAACAAAAATCATTTGATTTCATAATTAATGTTCAAAAAAGCATGTCATGGTTAAAGTCTTAAAAGTAGAAGGATGAGAAATTTTATATGTACCTTTATTAATCTTAATATCTATATTGATATATATATTATTAGAGATGTTGAATACAATGGTATAGATATGTATTAGTATATACATTATTCTAGATATTTAATACAAATATATATATATATATCAAAGTATATTTAGCAATACATGTGTTAGTATATAAATAAACATAGATTAACTAAGCTATATATACATACAAAAACATATATACACACATATATGTTGGCATAAAATCCAAGTATAAATACATTGACTCATGAATATTCCTAGCATGCTAAATATAGATGCAAGTATAGATGTTTATGTATACAGGCATGGTGGTAGATTAATATTCTATGGATACTAGTATATATATTAGTATACATTAGGTTGACATATATATTATTAGTTAGACTATGTCAACATGCATGCATATCGATATTGATGTGTATACTAGGTATCTATATTGAATGATATGCATATATATTAGAATAAAAGAGAATGGTAAGACAAGTGTTGGGATGAGGTATTCCAATGATGCATGGATTTTTTCATACCCTAACTTATACTTAAATTATCAACCTAGGGGTGTAATGATTCAGAGGTACTATGCACTATACATGCAACGACAAGGTCTTAACTTGCTCAGATGTATCCCATGAATGATATACAAATAACTAAATCTATTTTACACTACTGAGTAAAATTCCCAACTTTGACAGTTCATCACCCTTGATTCTTCATCCCAATGATTTCATGATCTTTTCTCTCAACTCCATTGATAATGTGCAAGGGAAAAGAGAGGTCTAGCATCATTGTTCTTGGTTGAAGAGTTAGGTGGCTATATAAGTGAAACTAGGATCCTTATGTTACTACTAGATCATTCAATCCTTACAAATTTTAGTAGTAATAGAGAATACATTAAGCATACTTCAAAGTACTCGACATTATAAGGAAAAACCAATAAAATGAATACATGAAAGCAAAGGAATATTGGAAATGAAAGTACATGAATTGAAGGAAACATGAAACCAGCAATGAAATGGAAATGCGAAAAAAAAATACAACAATCAAAATAAATGATACATCATCCATATAATCTATTTGTAGAGGGGATTCAACCTCCATTGTAGCTTCATAGCGATCCCGAACCCAAAAGTAAACAATGGGTGAATCCCTCAAGATAAAAACACTATTTACAACAAGAGACTTGAACCAAAAGTACATCTTCCTTCCAAATTCGAATTTACAAATTGATTATAGCAAATTGATGAATGAAAAAATAAAATGTACACTCCATAATATATCAACCTATGCTCCTCTTTATGCTCGAGAAAATATCCTAATGGATCTCCCAATCAATCCCTTGATTGATGGAAGATATCCCCTACAAATATGCATTACCTCTCATGGGAATTTCATCCTCCTCATACAAATTGAATTTCCTTAGACAATTAATTAGAATTATTTTTTCTTTGATTGTTGGAAGCTCCTTATGTAGATGAAGGGATGAGATCCCCTAAAATGATCATATTGTCTCTCAAAATCTAGAGTGAGGTGTGGATGATTTCCTTGAACCACATTATACTTCATAAGAGATTCATGTGCAAATACGAAAAACCAATTCACTAAAAAGATACATCACATTCATATTGAATAGTTTAAACAAATCATGCATATATAGACAAGAACATGTCACAATAATCTTGCAATCATTAAAAGGAATATTTTGTCTTATATGAGGGTCAACTTCTAGGAAAAATATATCAAAATTTCATATAAGACATGGAATAAATAAAAGACAAGATGAAGACCCATCAGTGAGCTAGTGATTAGTTTCTTTATCCTTAATAGTTTCAACTGTATGTTTCCCTCGGGCCCACTAGTTGTGTGCTTACAATAATTTCTCCTCATGTTTCCTTGAATGTGATATGACACAACTCATCCATATTATCATCATTGTCGTCACTTCATCAATTTTTATGACATCATTTTAGTTCATGTAGGTTCTCTTCACATTGTTTTTCCTTGATAGATTATTTACGCCTCAAGCATACTTGAAGTGATGATTTTCTCTTTTTTCATTTGAGTGATAATGAATTGATATTCTTTAGAGAATTAATAAGGCTAGGATTCTTACCAATAATTGAGAAATATGTACTAAAGAAGATGTCTAGTAATACAAGTATTTGTCTACCAACTAGGCTCTTCATGTATGTACCAAGCTTTAGGTAAGATGTTGAGAATGTACATGAAATTATGTACTCCAAATGTTTGAGGATCATATTCTTCTGTCCATTGTTTGTTGCAATTATGCACATGAATCTTGACTTTGATCCTCCCATGGTAGATTTTAAAAAACATTATATTCAAATTCCTCATTTGGATTAGAAACTTATACCCTAAACCTAGGTGGGGGTACAAAATGGTATTGCATGACAGGTTGGAACTCATCCCAACTCTACAAGGTTTCCCTCTATGTTTCCCACTATTAGAATATAGTGGCTTTGAGCACCACATACAATGTATGATCCATTTCCTCTGACCAGTTTCTTGCTCCACCCAATCTAATTTTTTTTATAATACTAGTGACATCATATAATGGTGGATAATTCACTTCTATCCTAATCCAACTGAAATTCCTAAAAGAGGTGCATTGTCTATATGACCAGTCTTGGTTGTGCTCCAACCAATTATGTAGGGTGTCCTCTAAATTTACATTGAAAGAATAAATGTCATTCCCATTGATAACACCATTTTTGTTGGGTTGACCTATTCATATCTCTTCCATCCATTGAATTATATGTAAGTGTAGTGTATTGAGGTCCTTGATACGGATCAATGATTTGCACTACTCACTCACTACAACAAAAAAGGTCATTGGTGAGGGTCGAAAAAGGTCACCATAAGCTCAATGGTGAAATTCAAAAGAGTGTTCCTCACCAAAAAATGAATTTCACTAAAGGCCGCGTCACCAATAGTATATCTAATGTGGTGACATTCAAGGTCCATCATGAATAATTATTATAATGACTGATAGGGACCATCACCGTTTCATATGAACAACAATGATTTCTGGTGATGGACCTTTCAGGGCCCTCACTATTGTTATGGTAATGTTCGTTGACCGTCACCATTGCATATTTTGGTGAGGGTTAAAAAAGTCACAATAAGATCATTGGTGTTTGTCAAAAGAGCTTCTATCAGCAAAATCTGAATGTCGCCAAAGGCTGCGTCAACAAAAGTGTAGGTGATGTGGTGAAATTCAAGTTCCATCACGAATCATTATTATAATGACGAATAGTGACTCCCACTATTTATGAACAACAATAATTTATGGTGATGGACCTTTCATGGCCCTTACTATTGATGCATATATATGACGACGTTCATTGACCATCACCATTTCATATATAAAAAAATTTGTTTTGATGATGTATTTTTAACAACCCTTACTATTGAGACATATTTAGGAATAGATAGTGATCATCACCATTCCCTATGAATATTAGGGCATGATGGAATCGAACCACTAGGATGCTGCTTATAAATAACGTGCTCTTCCATTGAGCTAGCACCCTTCAAATAATTAAAGCTTGAAACTTTGTAAATTCTAAATTCTAAAGCTTTCATTAAATTACAAAAATTTGTAAATTCTTGGCGAATATTTTACTAAACAAGTGGGATAAGTAGCATAGTTGTTTGGTATCTACCTCTTATGTCTATAAACAATGTAAAAAAATTCAACTATTTCTTTACAAAAGAATCAACTATTTTTACAATCATAGTAGAAAGGGGCTAAGGAACATGGACATCTTCATATATACTTCTTCCAAGTTAAAATCCCTTTCCGATAAAGTGACAACCTTTTTGGTCTAGTTGCCTAAGAGTATACGTAAAATCCTATATAAGGTTATATAAGAGAATCCCATGAAGTGATATTTATTAATCCTATCAAATCCAGATATTTCCTTGCAAAGTTAGAAAAAGTTCCAAACAAAAATTGTACTTTCTCCAGATAAGGGACATACAAATTCCAGTAATATGATTCAACACCTAGTTCATTGCCTTAGAAAAACACAATGCAAAATCATCATGTTCTGAATAGATAACCCCAATATGACTGAGAATGGAGTAATTGAAAATATGCTTTAATTCTTTGTTAGACTAGTTAGTCTTGTATAAAATTCAATATAATGTTATGAGCTAGTGGTAAATCCAAGAGTACAGCCTTGAGGAACAACTGTATTCTATACATTAATTTTATGTCTAGATTATTGTTTTTTTTGTTCTTTTTATATCTAGAGAAAGGTTACACTATCGAGGGTGATGGAACTTGCTCCTAGATCTTTGGGTATCATCTTTGACTTGATTAAAAAACTTGTTTGTAATTCATAACAGTTCCAATAGAGGATTCCAGGTTAGCAACACTTGCTCGATTCCCAAGATGATGGTGTGGAAATTTCCTCGCAACTGTGCAACAACCAACACTTATGTTTTAGAACAAACCTCTGTGCCAATAGTTTCATCCAACCTTGCAATATCAACAATTCTGCACACAGATTTTTTATTATCATTTCTAATATTCCCCAACTAGCAGGACAATTGTTGGGGATCAACAAGTCCTAAAAGAAGAATCATAGATCATCCAAGTTTGTGACTAATGGAGTGACACTGAAGACAAGTTTAGAACAAATTTTTTTCAAGGATGTGCACACAAATTCAATCATTGTATTAAAGGTGCAAACTAACGCATAATCATCAATAACGAATGACATTGGGAAACAAGGCATTTGTAGAAATAACTCTTCAAAAATCTTAGGCACTCACAATAGTCAATAATAGTGGTTTTTCCATGGTCTTAATCAATGTTAGACAACTCGGACTTGGAAAATACTTAGTTGGCATGTGACAAGCAATTTGGTAGTAGCAGTGTCAATGGAGATTCAAAGTAGCATTAGAAGAATAGTTCAAGGAGAAAGGAAAGCATGATTATGGCAGCGAAAGGACTGATTTAGCTACTCAAAAACCTAAGAAACACTACAACAATTTATCGCTTTAGGGGCGGTTGTCTTCCGCCCCAAAAAGTGACTTTTGGGGGCATGTTGTTAGGGATTTTACCTTATATCAGGGGATAGATTCTACCAACGTACATGGGGTTGACAGATAGATACATAGGGTTTCACATTCATTACTGTAAATAAATGAGATTAGGGTTTAGGAAAGAGTACCTTATTTATGGCGGCTGGTCCTAGCTTTTCTCCCAATCTCCACATCAATATACCTGCAAAACACACATACCTTCCTCAAAACGATTTGAATATAAACATATAATGATATTGACAAACAATATAACATTAATTATAATCAAAATCCAATAGAATTAACATTTTATTGGGACGGGAAGAGTATCTCAATCTTTATTGTCAAAGAAATGTAGCAAAATACAACTGATATACCTGATCTTGCTTCGAGCACTTCTGCAACCAAGTTCTGGGCTCCTGCTCCTCTCTTGACTTGGAATTCCTTCATCATAACAATAGATTTCTCTCTATTGTCCCCTTTCTCATGGATTCCCCTTGTATTTATGACCAAGGCAGGAACTTAGATTCATGAGGCAGTTGAATTGGGAAGTTGGGGGAGTTACAATACCAAACTCAACTAATCCCAATTTGTATTATTAATATATTTTTCAATTTCATCTTAACATACCCGCGAGTATGACACTAGGAAATAGGTGAATGTTTCGTGGCTAGTTCTCTTAGCAACTCACGCATGCAACATTTTAAGTGATGTTCGTGGGTTGTCAATATTAGGACCCGCGAATGACCCGCTAGATGTCAATTATTAGAGTTGCATATTTCCAATGAAATATGCAGAAAAAATAAGGTTTTCAACTAAAGATGTGGGATCTTAGCAGTAAGTCATCTAAGGCTAAATCTAGCTCTTCCAACCATAGTGTCCTTTTGTGTAACCGATAGGGCAATGTGATCACAAATGGAGAAGTGCTGATTTGATCTATAACAGATGCCCCCTAATGTGTGAGGTCAGAGGGAAATGATGGCTGAAATACATTGCAATCCAGGTCAAAGGAGAAGCAAGGAAACCATAGGATGAAGTCACAAAAGTACCTCAAAACAACAACCAAGGTGAGCGAGGAATTACAATCTTGACATCAAATAGATGCTTAGTATGATAGAACATAATATCCAATACATAACTAGGATATGTATATAGCATGGCCACTGAAATACAAGCGTGGATCCGTGTCAAAAATAGGATATCATAGCCATAACAACAAGTTGGATCTATGTCTCATTAAGAGCCAAAAATGATTGCGGCTCAGTGTTGCGCAACTTGGGTAATAACATAAATATGATGATGCTATTATAGTCCCAAGGTCTTCGTCCAAAGCATCCCAAGGTACGAACCCTATCCATGCAAATAAATGAGCTGGAGTCGAACATTGGGGTTATTGTTTGATTACTGGTCATTGATGTATATTGTTAACAAATGCGAGGGCATCCACCAATAATGAAAATGGGGCCCAAGGTACCTAGTACATTCTAACAAGTGTGAATAAGTGGATTTGAAGTCGAAAACTTGAAGAATCCATCGAATAGGAGACATTGATGTATTCTCAATATCCCAGAGCGAGGGAAATTGCCACTAATGACTGCAATCCCTAAGGTACTATCCGAAACTCTAAAATTCATTCCCAGAGCATGATGAGCTGAAGTCGATGGGAGGAAATCTGCTAGAAGGTAAGCCTCAATGCATCCTCCATAATCTAACACGTGGAACACTCAAAAGATTGAGTTGATTTGGAGTAGGACTGATACAAGATGAAACAAACTGACACCAAGGATGGCCAACATATGAAATCAAGGTAACTACAGAATGGACAACATAGGCTATATCCTTGAACAGTGAGAAAGACACAAGAGTGACTTAGGTAGCTTTCAACTTAACAAGAACGTGATATAAACCTTCAATGTAGGAGACATTGGAAGATTCTTCATATGATTGGAAGAGTAGCCAATCAGAGGAGTAGAAACTCTGAGATCAGGTTCATCCTAAGGTCAAAAACTGAACCCAGCTGAATGATAGACTCAAAAGATGCTTTGTTCAAGGACATGACTGACTTGCTGCCTTTAAATTGAAAAGATGTTTGATACCCTTCCCTTTTCTCTTTTTATCAAAGAATATCCTTCTTGTTGGTTTTAATGAGTCTAACAAAGCAAACTCAATAGTCTCTCTTCATTTTTGAAGCAACCTCAAAGAAAGAGGGTGAAGACTGCTTGATACAAGTCCAACCATGTGTAAATTTAACGATTCCATGGGAGGAAAGCTCAGGACCTTCTTCATTTTTTACAGATTTTGAAGAAGAGATAGACGAATACTCTATAACACTGATCCATGGATTTTAATATCGAGCCTGGATTGGTTTATGCTCGTTGGTGTTTTATTTTTTGAGGAGTCTGAAAAACTTAAACAATAAATCCACACATGTACTCATGGATTTTAATATCGAGACCGAGTTGGTATGTGCTCAACGGTGTTTTCTTGTTTGAAGAGTCTGAAAAAATTAAACAATAACTCTATATACACTCTCATGGATTTCACATCGAGCCCGAGTAGGTGAATGCTCGTTGGTGTTTTCATGTTTCGAGAGTCTGACAACCCTAAAGAAGACTCCTAAAGGTCCTTCTTCATACATTTAGTCTCCTCACCCGAAAAAAGTATAAAACAATGAGAGAAGAACTCTTCTAGCCACGTATGACTAGAGTATACCTTTTTCGTAAATGATCCACAAAGGTTCGAAAAAGGGGTAAATTTATACCTGAGTGGATGTCGCTTCAAATCCTTTAACGAGTATGAAATGACAACTATACTCGACGATCTTGTTTATTTTGAAAAAGTCTAACAAGGTCTTAAAAAGACTTTATAAGCTTCAGGGACACTAAGTTCCATGACCTGTCAAGCGATGAAATACTATCGACAACCAGATTAGTGACATATAACATGATCAAGAAAAATTCCTTAATGACATAGAGTAACAGGAAAATAATGTACCTAATTGACATGTCGTGAAGGAAAACAAACCTTAATAGATCATCATTGTGAAATATAGTGAGATTCGTCATTTGCACTTTTACCTAATTAACAACAACTCAAAAAGCATATTAGTGAATTAAATAAAGTGTTTAAAATAATTTTGAAACTACACCAAAATATTAAAAAGTGGGTAAAAATTTGTTTTGATTTTTTATAAATAGTTCCAAAAAAAACAACAAAATCACCATTTCAACGTTTGGAGAAAAAAGTTGGAAAACCACCCTCTACTCCCATTGCACATTGCAATCACTCCAGGTTACCGAATCAACTTTCGACACCTACAAGTAAGTACTCTCCTCCCTCTCCTTCATTTCATTCCAAATTTTTAGTTTTTAAATGGTCATTTCTATTTTTTATTAAGCTTTTTATTTTAGGTATGCATACCCGCGGGTTTCCTTGTGGAAGACTCACGTATATGTGGAAAGCGCATGGATTTACTGTCAAGGAATGCACAGGTAGCCGCTACTATCTAGTAGAGATAGTTGCGAACACCACAATAAAAATGAAAAAAAACAAAAATCTAATGCATGAAATGGCTGGATAAATGCAGGATGGTTTTAATTTGGAGAGAGAGAGAACATGAAGACATGGATAGACATGCCATGGGGGATCCATTGACCCTCGGTAAGTTAAGAAGGTGTGGGTTTCTCAAATTCTACCGAACCACTAACATGCGAGCCCAAACACACTTGCTTGAGATGATTGTGCATTACTAGGATGCCGATCAAGGGGTCTTAAATATCCAAGGGGAGATCCTTGAGCTTACCATTGATGACATATATTTTATAACTAGTCTCTCTTGAAGAGGGGAGCTGGTCAACCTTAAAGGAACATTCCGAGGTGTGGGTGCTCTTTCCATACAAGACTGCATCAATGCATACTGTTTGTCGGGCACCGAAAAGAGCGGCAGTCAAGTTCCGATAGGGTATATTGCAATCTTCCCTTTGAAAATTATTATAAGCATTTTAAGCAAAATAGGGGGAAGTGCAGCGCAACATCTTGCATCTTGGAACTACATGCAAGTTGGCATAGACTGCTTGCATGGAGTTGTTTTTTATTGGTGTTCTAGTCTACTAGTGAGTATGAAGCACCAACTTACCGAGTGTAGAACAAGTAAGAAAAATAATTTCAGCTATCGTAGTATCCTTTGCACCTTCGAGAGAGAGCGCTCCTGCTTTGAGTCCAAGAATGGCCTTGCCCCCACTCAATCCTCGCAATCCACTCATGACTCGTTGGGGAGACATATTCAAACTCCAAGGTGGCGATGAGACTAGCCTCTCCTATGTCGACGAGGACTATTTGGTGTGGTGGGGTCGGAAGGTGCGGGCATTAGAGAAGTTTCCCTATGCGGGGATGGACTTCTGTGGTGATCCCGATCTAGCTCTACCTCCAGGATATGCCTAGGGAGAGATGGGAAAAAAAAATCATTTTTGAAAAATTATTTCATTTTTTCATTTTATATATATATAATTTTTGATGAGTTTGGAGTATTAATTAATTTGTCTTATGCAGATGTTGGACCTGTGTGCCCCGAGGGACACCCTCACACTTTTGTACGGCCAGTCGAGCTAGGGGCAGCCGATTCCATGCTGATGAGTATAGAGGGAAAGATGAGTCGGCTGACTCATGACATCCTTACTTATAAGATCAAGTGGATGTCGCTCGTGATGCAGGAGGACATTGTGGGTGTTCCCCCAGCGTGGATTCAGCTACTTAGGAAAGTAGCTAGACTTGTTAGCTGTTACAGAGAGGCTATAGCGGAGATGGTAGAGGCCCCTCCTTCTCCTAGAGGAGGACATATATGTATATTTTTGAGGTCGTTGAGACCATTTTGTATATTGATATGACATTGCGATAGAATTGTTGACCCAAACTCATATATTTTTTTATACGACTTTTATACAATATCAGATTTATTTACATATGTGTCCTATCTTTGTGTGTGAATTGATTGTTATGATTGTGTGTGATGTAGATTCCAGTCTAAAACATAATTTTCATATGACTCAGCTAAAGAATTTAAATTCCTTGAAATGCAAATTGTCTTTCAAGCAACCTAACTCGCAAGAACTGACACAACAAAACATGATCTCTAACTCGATATTCACCCATTAACTAAAACAAAACCAACTGCGAGTTGAGTCTTACCTCCATATGTGAAATTCCATGATGAAGAGCATCTCTGAGTAACTCAATGACCGCACTATACTCAGCCACATTATTCATTGTGGTGCCCAGGAAAGCCCCTCCGAAAGACACAAGTTGGACAGATGGTGAGTAAATAACCCAAGCTGCTGCAGCCAACTAACGGGTGTGGCGACTAGTGGCATTAGCAAATCCTATAAAGTATTCAGTTGACATCTGAAAAAAAACCAATAGACACATAAGACGCAACAATAACCACAAGCAAAGCTAACTCTAGAAAAATGTACACCTATAATACATGAAAAAACATAGAGGCTTAAGCATAATACTTTTTCAGGTAGAGCCCATTTCTAGGATCCGACAACTTTTTACCCTCATAATTAGTCAGCTCGTAGGAACCCTTCTTCAGAAATTTAGAAACTATGTAAGGACCGAGCCACATAGACTTGAACTTTCCTGCCCCCAAGAGTTCCTTGTCCTGGTCGTAAAGTAGGACAATGTCTTCTTCGAGAAAAACCCTAGGTTTGACAAACATCATATTGGTGTTTGACTCAACTCTTATGAGCCTAGTTTTCTGTGAGCGCATCTCGGCACTGCTCATCAAGATTTTCTAGGTGCAGCAAACATTCTTCCAAATTTGAAGTGTCGGGAATCAACTGATCAACTAACTTCAAAGAAGGGATTTCACATTCAACCGGAATAACCACTTCCACCCCATGGAAGAGTTAAAAGGGTGAGAATCCCATAGAGGTCTTAACATTAGACCAATACGCCCAAAAAGAAGGATGCAGGATGATGTGCCAGTTTGACCTACTGGAATTGACAGTCTTGTGAAGAATAGTTTTCAAAGTTTTGTTAACTGCTTCGACTTTTCCATTCGCCTATGGATAGTGTTGATGTATTTGTAACTTCAGAATGTATTTCACTTGTATATTTTATATTGTATTCATATATCATTGTACTTCTGACGGAGAGGTTTCATTCCTCCGATCGGGAAGTTTATTATTGTATTTGATTGGGTTATTAGACTCCCCTAGTGGGGTCGGCCTAGAATTAAGTTGTAGTGGGTTATTAGACTCTCATAGGAGAAGTCGGCCCAGTTAGGGTAAAAGGAAAGTGAAAGTAAAGTATAAATAGAGAGGAGCATCCTCTCTATTTGATCATTCACTCACTCACTCATTCGTGCAAGTGAGAGAGAGACAAGTTCACACAAGTGGATGAGGAGGAAGCTGCTGGAGACCATCTACTTGTTTTGGGGTTTTGTATTATTGCTCATTCTATCTTTGAGGAAGTTGTAGGGTTTTCTCCTTTATGTTTTCCCTGGTGAAATTATTTGTGTCTCTTGTCTCTTATGTTTGATATGTTTTGCATGTTGCTCTCTCAGATAAGATCCTAGATCATATTGAATTAAATTGTGAAAAACTAACATGGTATCAGAGCTAACCTGAGAGGAAGACACTGTGCAGCTACGAAAGCTAGGGATTCTTAATTTTTGGGTCTCTTTCCACAGATAATCAAGGGCAGGAGGCTAGGCCAAATCTATTAAGGAAGGCGCATCTTTCTATCGAAACAGAATTTGATTCCGAGCATTTTCAGTTTTTGGCCTCTTACAACTGTGAGAAATTAGGGATTTTGACAGAAGTGGAATTTTGAAGTGCTCTTAGCATAGGATTGCTCTCCTAAAAAAAATCAAAATTTAGAGACCAAGATCGAATTTTTTCGATGCGTAGAACCCGAGATCTATCAAACCCTAGTTTGACTTTTGGACCAGAAAACTAGAATTTGACAGAAGTTGCAGGTCTGAAATTCACAATTCACTTTTGAGGGGTCAATTTTTGGAGTTTTCAAATTCCAAGTATACCAACTTGCTTGTCTAAGCAAGAGGCGTCTTTCTATCTAGACAGAAGTTTGAAATTCCAAGTTTGAATTTTTAGGGTTTCTCTATCAAACCCTAGCCAACTTGAGATCGAGTTTCAACAAATCAAGTGGTAAGACCTAAATATTTTATTTCCATTTGAGTTTCTCATTAATGATGTCTCACCACACCCAGCTCGAGGATAAGCTTGAAGGAGTTGATAACTTTTGAGCATGGAAGCATAGGATTGGGTTAATCCTGGAAGAAAATGAATTGGACGCCTACATAAGTGAAGAGGTTCTAGTTCCAGATGGAGATGAGGCTAAGCCCTTACATAAGAAGAACTTGGTCAAGGCCAAGAGAATCATTGCAGATTCTATCAAGGATGATATCATACCACATGTGTCATCTCTAAATACACCGAAGCAGATGTCTGACTCCTTGACCAAGCTATTTGAAGGAAAGAACATAAATCGGAAGATGACATTGCAGAACAAATTGAAGAATGTGAAGATTCAAAATAAAGAGACCATGCAATCTTACTTTACAAGGGTCTCTCAGATAAATGAACAACTTGAAGCTGTGGGAGAAGACATAGAAAATGGAGAAATAGTGATGACTACCTTGAATGGTCTCCCTAGGTCATGGGATTCCTTCATTCAAGGAATTTGCACTAGGAAGAAGCTCATCACATTTAGTAGGTTGTGGGAGGAGTTCTCATAGGAAGTGTAACATCCCGTAAAATACCGAAAAATTTAAAATTTTTAAATAGCAATAATTAATGAATTTGTTAATGCGGAACATATCAAAATAGTTAAATCTCTTAACTAAGATAATTAATAATGACGACACGTCGAATTTCTCAAAACAACAAATGATGCTAGTTGTAATTGCTATTGCAGACTAAATGGATGCTAATCTCTATAACGAAAGATATTTATGATCATAACACTAGAATACAATATTCAAATCTTCTTAAGTTCTAAATTCAATTACCTACTGTACATAGGTTTGTATTATTATAATTTTCTTAGTGATGTGCTGACAGTTTGTTTTGAATGATGACGAAGGGGTCCTACAAGGTACCCTAGCGTTTACTTAGCTACGTTTAGCTAAGTCATTTGAATCCTGTTTCCATGCATGTGCAGAATGCAGCTGAGAAATTCTACGACAAACATGAGTTAAGAGTACATGTGTCTTTCAATTCATCATCAATGTAATATGAAAAATACTAAGTACTTCCTTGCAAAACAAATTACTGGAGGTATGGATATTTTGGTTTCAATTCTACTTTACGTGATGGCTTACAAACTCTTCAATGTTATTAAAATCACATCGTCATTTTGTTTTTACATTGCTATAATTATTATCTATGAAAAATCATCTTAATATGACTATTGTCATTAATATCAAGTGTTGATACCAATGTCCAATTGTAACTCTATTTGAAAGCTTGTGAATATAGTGCTTATGCTATGTCTAGCATTATAATGTGCACCAATCAGAACGTTAGACTATCCTAAAATCTCACATTTATCAATTTATTAACAATACATAGTTAATATATGAAATATATAATGAATATAGTGCTTATGCTATAAACTAACATTATACTATGCATTAATCAAATCTTAAACTATACCTATAGTCTCCATTTATCAAATGATTAACAATATATGGCTGATATATGAAATATGTAAACTTTACCCTAAGACTATACATAAGTTATAGAAATGAAATATATACACTCTATAATGACTATGCATTTGAGCACCATACAATAGCATATCTTACTATTAACACGATGCTCGATATAAACCTTAGGAACTATTATGAAATGTAAACTATGGATCTAACATTGCAATGATTATGAATTTGACACGGTATTAAAGCTCGGTACTTGAAATGATTTCGAATTGGTGATGACAGGTCCTAGCATTAATGTCGCTCAACTGTTAAGTGAAGTGGAAAGCTTGGTTGGATGGTCTTCACGTGATTGTGTTTACAATAAGCACCATATATTGCTGAGCTGTGTCATGCACTAGCCCTCGGTCTGCTGATTTGGAAACTTGGTAGATGCAGCAATCAATGTAGTATTGATTGCAATTATCTCTTGAATCTCTGCATGCCCATCTGGAAGCTGATCCGCCGTTGATCTTTACAAGATCTAAGGCTTGGAAGAAACCCTAGTCTTGCGTTGGTAAGTAATGAGAATTGGTTTCCCTGGTCTTCATTTTTGCATTTAGTGGTAAGGTAGAAGAGCCGACAGTATTGTTGTAATGTAGGGTTTAGAGTTTTGCGGTGAGGAGGACTCCTTCCTCGGTTTTGAACCTTAGACCTACAAGATAGAGTTTAAATGTTTACAGGTTGTCAATCTTGTGCAATAGAGCCACGATATAGCCATTGAACTTGTGGGTGGTTCTTCTGTTAGTTTTTTTTAATGTAATTAAAACTAGGGTTCAATTGTCCTATTCAAATCGGTCTTCTAAGTTTGAACTCATGTTTGCTGCAATGCCATCAGGCTTCGTCGCTTTGTTGGTGTGGTGTGTCTAAGCCCAGGAGATTCAACGCTAATGGTAAGCTTTCAATGATAATGATTGTAATACTGTGATACTTACTTTATATTTGTGTTTTTCTTATTTTTAAACCTTTCAAACTGTGACTGGAAGGTACTACTTCATTAGAGGGTTTTTATGAGGAGAACTTGGAATGGGGATGCTGCAACTACTTCCTGGTAAGCCTTGGTGGTTCTTGAAACCTCGTAGGTTCCTTTGGCATGGTTTAGCTAGTGATTACAGTATGACGAGAGTTGGAAATACAACCGTGATCGGAGTAATGGCCGAGTTTAATGTTTTATTTTGATCAATGATGTAAAGAGGATAAACCCTCAGTATTTCGTTGTTATTCGGCTCTGAAGTGACTTGCTGCATCATTTGAAAATGACCTCGAACTTGTGTTTGTACTGTTTTTTGTTAAGAGAAAAACCCTATGTAGTTTTGGAACCTTGAAAGGTCCGCAATGTAAACTCTGTCGAATTTTTATTATAATGTTGAACATGAAATCAAGAGCCGAGGGTTCACTTACTTTTGTAAAACAATGGCTCGTCTTGTATTGAAATGTTTTGTTTAAATAATGGTTGAGAAATCGTTTGTATAACTATTGGTTTGGTTTCGAACAACGAATTTTGTCTCAGGTCGAGAGTAGTTAGTTGCTTATCTATTGGTATATAGACTTGTACTTCGTATCATTTTTGGAATTCAAGTTTGATGTTGTAAAATTTGGTCTTTCATATGTTTTGAATTGGCTAATGCCACACGGTTCGATTTTGTTTCAATGAATGAAACCCTACATGTAGTTTTCGTTGGAAACCTTGATTGTCCTGAGAAATTGAACCCGAGAACTAGGCCTTAACTTGTGCATGTAATGGTTTCGACACTGTGTATGTTTCTTGTTAGGGTTGTAAGCTATTTGTTAGACATCGATACTAAAATCGTGCTTTCTGCTAAGTGATAATAAGTGTCTTGTTGGTAATCTCGACATGAATAAAAGATAGTAAGGTTATATAAAAATGTTGGTTAGGGTTTGGATACCATGTCTGCTATAGCCTAAGAAATATTAACAGTGTTTGCCATGAATGGCTTGCTATGTAATTTATTGAACTGTGTACTCAATAAATGTTTATAATCTGGAGTATGTAAAATCCCAGGGTTTGATTCTATAGTGAAAGTATTTATGTTTAATGATTGAAATCTATATTAAATCAAACTGTAATAACTAATTATGAAAATAATAAGTGTTTACTTATCATTGGTAAGTAACACTCTGTATAGAGAATAATTGCAGCTGCTATATCTTTCTAGAATATAAATGCTTGAAAACAATGGATTTATAATATTGGAATGCATATTGTTACTATTCGAAAATAAATGGAATTGAATTGGAAAACACAGATCTGTGCAAAAATCAAAGTGTTTTTCTTTTGTTATGAAATGGAGGAATGATATACATATGTTTATACTATGCTATAATATTTCCTGCGTTTTAAACTTATGATTGAAATGACAGAATCTAACAAGAAATACTAATGTGTTTATCGTTTCATTCAAATGGCATTCTTCCTATAACTCATCTCTATTAATTTTACTTTTCTGTACTAGAGTACTATATAGATAACAGTATGGGAAAAATACAGAAAAGAATTTAATAATTCATTTAAATTACTTAATCATTCTTAAAACATATCATCTTGGAGTGAGAAAATAACATAGTCTCTTCTGTATAACTGTAATTAATACTTCTACTATGCAGAAAATCATTTAACTGTAAACAAGAAATCATAACAGTAGAACCTGGTTGACTGTTGGAGAAGCAAACAGCCCAAGGAACCTATTCCACCCAATCTATTCCTGAAGACATCCAAATTACTTGCCTTAGGACCCCCGATCCTGTTCATTGAACCACTAGGAAGAAGCGTCTATAGAAGCCTTAGTTCATCATCTTACAGTAGAATATAGATTATCCAGTCATAAATACTTAGCAGTGAAAGAGACCTCCACCAGCACCTCTGGTTTTCCTTCTTAGAATAACTAGCAGACTCACAATTGCACTCTCACATAGCCTCCCTATTCGAATCTCCCAGTGATCACCTGATACACTTGAGGAATATTTTTGCAGAAAATATTGTGGAGCTACCTACTCAATTCGAATTGCCTTATCTAGGCTGCCTAGGCCTTTTAGTGGTTAACTGGTCATTAATGAGCTGACTGCTCTCTTCCACCGACCTGGGGGATAATGCCACAAATTTAGGGGTAGTTGTCCCATAACCAATAGCTAGTGGTGGAGTGCAAATGCTTCCATCTATCCCATGACTTCTAACAGCTTCCATTCCTCCTAGTGGGTCAGTGAACACTCATTTAACAGTTCCCTTAGGTGTTTGTCTCCTATTTTAATTTATTTAATAATAATAATCAGTAATTACAATCATCCTTGACCAAAATTGGTCATAATTACAAAACTTTGTAATTATAATTTAACATAAAGTATTTTGCAAATAAAATGAATATTCTCAAAATTTGGGTAGGTGACCTACACCCCCCCTTAAGTCTCAACATCGTCCTCGATGTTGTTTAATCACTCTCTGAGTGTTCCTGAAACAGAGTTGGGTATGCTTCCCACATACTACTCTCCAACTCCTAGGTTGCCTCTTCTGGGCTAAGGTGCTTCCATTGCACCTTTACCTGCCCAACGGTGCGATTCTGAAGTAGAGTTTCCTTCCTTTCGAGGATACAATCTAGTTCCACCTGTACATCATTCCAATTTACAACATGAGTAGCATCATGTACATACTTCTTTAAAAATGATATATGAAGAACATTATGTATCTTTAGATTTGGTGGCAAAGCCAGTTGGTATGCCATGGGTCCAACCCTTGACAAAATTTCGAAAGGACCACAATACCTGGGTTCCAACTTGGCACAGCTTCCCAATTTCAATGAACTCTTTTTCTGTCTTACCTTAAGAAAAACATGTTCACCAACCTGGAACTCTTTATGAGTCCTTCTAAGATCTGATTGAGTCTTTTTCCTATCTTGGGAAGCTTTAAGATTTCTTTGTACCTGTTTCACAATTAGTTCTAATTCCTGCAACAATTCAGGTCCTAAAATAACTCTATTTACTGGTTCATTCCAAGAAACAAGTGTATCACATTTCCTACCATAAAGAATTTCAAGAGGGCTAATCCTAGCTGATGCCTGATAATGGTTATTATATGCAAATTCTGCTAAATGCAAGTAGTCCTCCCACTTACAAGGTTGATCCTTAACATACATCCTAAGCATGTCTTCCAATACCTGATTCACTCTTTCTGTCTGTCCATCCATTTGTGGATGAAATGCCGTGCTGAAGTTTAGGGTTGTACTCAACCCTTTAAACAAAGACCTCCAAAAGTTTCCAGTATTCTTAGAATCACGGTCTGAAACTATCACTTTTGGTATCCCATGTAATCGAAAAATTTGTTTCATGAAGATTTCTGCAATGTCTGGAGCCTTATGAGTGGTCTTTACAGGTATAAAATGTGCTGCCTTGCTGAGTTTATCCACTACCACCATGATGGAGTCATTTTGTTTCTGATTTTTGGGTAGTCCGGTAATAAAATCTATCCTATGATCTCCCATTTCTAGCTAGGTATAGGCAATGGCTATAATAGTCCAGTCGGATGCTGATGTTCAACCTTCACCTTTTGACAGTCTAAACACTTATCTATATATTCTGCTACTTCATCTTTCATTTTGGGCCAATAGTGTTCTTTCCGTAACATAGTGATGGTTTTCTGATAACCTGGATGACCAGAATAATGACTTTTGTGCATCTCGTCTAAAATTGAAATTTTTACTTTTGGTATGTTGGGTACATACAATCTGTTTTTGTACAATAGCAACCCATTTTCTTTTAAACTGTAATCTACCATAGAATTTTCAGAATTGCTATTTGCTGTCTTTTCTTGTAATTTTCTGTATTCTTCATCCATTTCAATCCCTTCAAAGATATGATTTTCTAAATCTGTTGAGTATGTACTGATGGCTGAAATAAAATTCAACCTTTCTTTATGACTTAATGCATCAGCAACCTTGTTCTCTTTCCCTTTAATGTGCTGAATTTCAAAATCATATTCACTTAGAAAAGTTAGCCATCTAGCTTGTCTAGCGTTCAAATTTGTCTGATCTAATAAATATTTCAGCCCCATGTTATCTGTCAACAAGGTAAATTTTCTGCCAATAAGATGGTGACGCCACATTTTGAAAGTGTGAATTACTGCTAGTAACTCCAAATCATAAGTAGAGTAATTCTTCTCATGTATTTTCAGCTTTCTAGACTCGTATGCAACAACATGTCCCTCTTGTGTTTGGACTCCACCGAGTTCGTCATTACATGCATCGGTGCATACTATAAAATCCTTATTAGGATCTGCAATCCCCATAATAGGTGTTGCAGTTAGTAATTCCTTTAATTTCTTAAAACTATCTAAACATTTCTGATCACATACAAATTTCTTCCCCTTCTTTTGTAAGCAGGTTATGGGGTTTGCAATCCTTGAAAATCCTTCTATGAATTTTCTATAATATCGAGTAATACCCATAAATGATCATACATCCGACACATCCTTAGGAACCGGCCAATCATTAATGGCTTTTATCTTATCAGGGTCAACTGAGATTCCTTCCTTGGATATTATGTGTCCTAAATACTGAATCTTATCCTTGTGAAAGTCACATTTACTAAACTTAGCATATAACTGATGATCTCTCAGAACTTGTAAAATAATACGCAGATGTTCATCATGTTCTTCTTTACTTTTAGAATATACTAGAATGTCATCTATGAACACAATGGTGACCTTATCCAAGTATTTCTGCAGAATATTGTTCATTAGACACATAAATACCACCAGGGAATTAGTCAACCCAAATGGCATGACTACGAACTCATAATGTCTATATCGAGTTCTAAAGGGTGTTTTAAAAATATCCTCATCCTTCACATGAACTTGATGATATCCTAACTGTAAATCAAACTTTGAAAATATCGTTGCTCCACACAGCTAATCAAATAGATCGTCTATGTAGGGCAACGGATATCGATTCTTGAATGTCATCTTATTTAGTTGGCGATAACCTATACAAAGCCTTAGAGTGCCATCTTTCTTCTTAACAAATATAATAGGTGCTCCCCAAGGAGACACGTTGGTCTTATATAGTTTTTATCAATCAGTTCCTTCAACTGTGATTTCAACTCATTTAATTCCAATATATTCATCCTATATGGAGCTTTAGAATTCGGTACCACTCTCGGTATTAACTCGATGGTAAAATCTAGGTCTCTCTTAGGGGGTAATCTTGGAATCTCTTCAGGAAAAACATCTTGAAAATCTTTTAGGATAGGTATATCTTCTAGTTTCAGTTTGTCCTCTTTAGTAATCAGCTCATCATTCACTACATTCACTGCAAACATTTGACATCCTTTTCTAAATGATCTCCTTACTTGCATAGATGAAATCTGTCTAAGTGATGTCTTTCTTGGAATACCTTTTACTTCTACTGTTTCTCCTTCATCATTTAAACATGTAAAACTTTTCTCATAACAATCCAGAATGATATGATGGGATTCTATCCAGTCCATTCCAATTAAGATATCATAGGATCCTAAATGTAAAACATTCAACTTGGTTTGTGTCTTTAACTGATTCATAGATAAAACAAAACTTTCAATAAAATCAAATACTTTTCTTTTTGTTCATGTTGCTAGTCTAACTAACTAGGATTTATTGAATTTTTTGTTTTCAAATTAAAACGTTCTACAATATCTGGTGATATATAACTCAGGCTAGCACCTACATCAATCAAAATAGTAACATGGTGGTTTTGTAGCATACCTTCAATCTCTACCATAGAGACGTGATGCTCAACTTGCTTGTTGTCTAGTGCTCCATTAATTCTGGGCATCTCCCTTGCCAAGTCTCCCATAGTAGGTTCAGTCAGTATGGAATGAATATTGTTAGCTGTCCGCTTCCTCTTGGAGCATTCTGAAGCATAATGATGACCTTCACACTCAAAACATTTGATAGGTTCCTTTTGGTCATTAGTTCTGGTAGCATTGGAAGTATTTAGGAGCTGTAAAATTCCGCTGTTGATTATTTATGGAATTGTTTCCCTGAAAATTCTGATTCGGAAAGTTTTTCTTTTGGAAACCAGAATTTCCACTAAACCTGAAATTTTTCTTTTTTAGCTCAAAGTTGTTGGGTTTATGATTTTTCCAGTTAGATATCCCTTCCCTTTTCCAATTAGTGTCATAACAGAAAGTTGCTTTCTTCATGGCCTCTTCTAAGGTCTTTGGATTGTCATACTCTATTATGTCTTTGATGTTGAAAGGTAGACAACTCAGGTATCTTTGAATCTTCGGTTTTTCTTCCACGAGGTATGGCACATACCTCAGCAAATTTAGAAATTTACTATTTAGCTCTTTCATTTTCATAGTTCCCAGCTTTAAATCATAAAATTCCTTGGATTTTTCTTCATAGTATTGTTCCGATAAGAACTTCTTCTTGAAGTACCTTTTAAAAGTGCTCCAATTCACATCCTTGTATTTAATGCCCTTCACTCATCTGATGTCCTGCCACCAAATATCTGCCTTCCCAATCAAGTTGTATATTGCCATATTTTCCTTCAATGATTCAGAATAATCATAAATTTGGAAGTACTTCTTCATGCCGAACAGCCATGCTTCTGCTGTCTCTCCTTTCTCAGTTTCACCATTAAAGGTTGGGGGTTTGATTTTCTTGAACTCCCCAGAAATCTGTTCATACTGTTTGTGACTTTTTCTTTTGAGTTTATAATCTCCTTCGCTGCTATAACTTGAATAATTACGTTTCTTTTTGCGTTTTTTGTTGGTAGCTTCTGATGATGTTGAAATGTTGTTCGTATCATCAGTTTTCATTTTCTTACCCCTGTCTTGATGAGGTAAGTCTTCAATATTGGAGGTATTTTCAACCCCTATATCCTATTCATCAGTTGGGCACTGATCGAATAGTACTTGGTTAAGTTCCTCTTGTGCTTTCAGAATTTTCTCATTGTCTTGTTTTACAGATCTGATTTCTGCTTTTAACTCTTGAAATACACGTAACAATTCTGATGAATTGTCATTTAATTCACCATGGAAATCTCCTTCGTAATGTTGTCCCATGCTATGACTGTTGGGTCGAAACCTGTCCTCCATATGTTCAGCTGATCCTTCCATACCTTTAACTTAAAAATAATTTCTATATAACACAAATAGTTTAAATTTTAATTAGTAAGATTTCTGCTGTAAATAACTTTTTTGTTGCATGTTCTTTGGACCTTTTCAGGCCTAGAGTTCGAACCTGAGCCCTGATACCACATGTAACATCCCGTAAAATACCGAAAATTTTAAAATTTTAAAATAGCAATAATTAATGAATTTGTTAATGTGGAACATATAAAAATAGTTAAATCTCTTAACTAAGATAATTAATAACAATGACACGTTGAATTTCTCAAAACAACAAATGATGCTACTTGTAATTGCTATTGCAAACTAAATGGATGCTAATCTCTATAACGAAAGATATTTTATGATCATAACTCTAGAATACAATCTTCAAATTTGCTTAGGTTCTAAATGCAATTACATGTTGTACATAGGTTTTTATTATTATAATTTTCTTGGTGATGTGGTGACTGTTTGTTTTGAATGATGACGAAGGGGTCCTACGAGGTACCCTAGGGTTTACTTAGCTACGTTTAGCTAAGGGATTTGAATCCTGTTTCCATGTGCAGACGCAGGTAAGAAATTCTACGACAAACATGAGTTAAGAGTACATGTGTCTTTCAATTCATCATCAATGTAATATGAAAAATACTAAGTACTTCCTTGCAAAACAAATTACTGGAGGTATGGATATTTTGGTTTCAATTCTAGTTTACGTGCTAGCTTACAAACTCTTCAGTGTTATTAAAATCACGTCGTCATTTTGTTTTTACATTGCTATAATTATTATCTATGAAAAATCATCTGAATATGACTATTGTGATTGATATCAAGTGTTGATACCAATGTCCAATTGTAACTCTATTTGAAAGCTTGTGAATATAGTGCTTATGCTATGTCTAGCATTATAATGTGCTCCAATCAGAACTTTAGACTATCCTAAAATCTCACATTTATCAATTTATTAACAATACATAGTTAATATATGAAATGTATAATGAATATAGTGCTTATGCTAGAAACTAACATTATACTATGCATTAATAAAATCTTAAACTATACCTATAGTCTCCATTTATCAAATGATTAACAATATATGGCTGATATATGAAATATATAAACTTTACCCTAAGACTATACATAAGCTATAGAAATGAAATATATACACTCTATAATGACTATCCATTTGCGCACCATACAATAGCATATATTACTATTAACATGATGCTCGATATAAACCTTAGGAACTATTATGAAATGTAAACTATGGATCTAACATTGCAATGACTACAAATTTGACAGGGTATTAAAGCTTGGTACTTGACATGCTTTCAAACTGGCGATGACAGGTCCTAGCATTAATGTCGCTCAACTGTTAAATGAAGTGGAAATCCTGGTTGGATGGTCTTCACATGATTGTGTTTACAATAAGCACCATATATTGCTGAGATGTGTCATGCACTAGCCCTCGGTCTGCTGATTTGGCAACTTGGTAGATGCAACAATCAATGTAGTATTGATTGCAATTATCTCTCGAATATGTGCATGCCCATCTGGAAGCTAATCCACCGTTGATCTTTACAAGATATAAGGCTTGGAAGAAACCCTAGTCTTGCGTTGGTAAGTAATGAGAATTGGTTTCTCTGGTCTTCATTTTTGCATTAAGTGGTAAGGTAGAAGAGCCGACAATATTGCTGCAATGTAGGGTTTAGAGTTTTGTTGTGAGGAGGACTCCTTCCTCCGTTTTGAACCTTAGACTTGTGAGATGGAGTTTAAATGTTTATAGGTTTACAATCTTGTGCAATAGAGCCACGATACAACCGTTGAACTTGTGGGTGGTTCTTCTGTCAGTTTTTTTTAATGTAATTCGTACTGGGTTTCGATTCTCCTATTCAAAATGGTCTTATGAGTTTGAACTCGTGTTTGCTGCAATGCCATCAGGCTTTGTCATTTTGTTGGTGTGGTGTGTCTAAACCCAGGAGATTCAACGCCAATGGTAATTTTTCAATGATATTGATTGTAATACTGTCATACTTACTTTATATCTACGTTTTTCTTATTTTTAAACCTTTCGAACTGTGACTGGCAGGTACTACTTCATTGGATGGTTTTTATGAGCAGAACTTGGAATGGGGATGCTGTAACTACTTCCTGGTAAGCCTCGGTGGTTCTTGAAACCTCGTGGGTTCCTTTGGCATGTTTTAGCTGGTGATTACAGTATGATGAGAGTTGGAAATACAACCGTGATCGGCGTAATGGCTGAGTTTAATGTTTTATTTTGATCAATGTTGTAAAGAGGATAAACCCTTATAATTTCGTTGTTATTCGGCTATGAAGTGACTTGCTGGATCGTTTGTAAATGACCTCAAACTTGTGTTTGTACTGTTGTTTGTTAAGGGAAAAACCCTGTGTAGTTTTGGAACCTTGAAAGGTCCGCAATGTAAACTCTGTCGAAATTTTATTATACTGTTGAACATGAAATCAAGAGCCAAGGGTTCACTTACTTCTGTAAAACAATGGCTCGTCTTGTATTGAAATCGTTTGTATAACTGTTGGTTTGGTTTCGAACAATGAATGTTGTCTCAGGTCGAGAATAGTTAGTTGCTTGTCTGTTGGTAGATAAACCTATACTTCGTATCGTTTTTGGAATTCAAGTTTGATGTTGTAAAATTTGGTCTTTCGTATGTTTTGAATTGGCTAATCTCACAGGGTTTGATTTCGTTTCAATGAATGAAACCCTATCTGTAGTTTTCGTTGGCAACCTTGACTGTCGGAGAAAGTGAACCCAAGAACTGGGCCTTAACTTGTGCATGTAATGGTTTCGACACTGTGTATGTTTCTTGTTAGGGTTGTAAGCTATTTGTTAGACATCGATACTAAAATCGTGCTTTCTGCTAAGTGATAATAAGTGTCTTGTTGGTGATCTCGACATGAATAAAAGATAGTAAGGTTATATAAAAATGTTTGTTAGGGTTTGGATACCATGTCTAGTATAACCTAAGAAATATTAATAGTGTTTGCCATGAATGGCTTGATATGTAATTTATTGAACTATGTACCCAATAAATGTTTAGAATCTGGAGTATGTAAAATCCTAGGATTTGATTCTATAGTGAAAGTATTTATGTTTAATGATTGCAATCTATATTAAATCAAACTGTAATAACTAGTGATGAAAATAATAAGTGTTTACTTATCATTGGTAAGTAACACTCTGTTTAGAGAATAATTGTAGTTGCTATATCTTTCTAGAATATAAATTCTTGAAAATAATGGATTTATAATATTGGAATGCATATTGTTACTATTCGAAAATAAATGGAATTGAATTCGAAAATACAGATCTATGCAGAAATCAAAGTGATTTTCTTTTGTTATGAAATAGAGGAATGCTATACATCTGTTTATACTATGATGCTATAATATTTCCCATGTTTTAAACTTATGATTGAAATGATAGAATCTAACAAGAAATACTACTGTGTTTATCTTTTCATTCAAATGGCATTCTGCCTATCACTCATCTCTATTAATTTTACTTTTCTGTACTAGAGTACTATACAGATAACAGTAAGGGTAAAATACAGAAAAGAATTTAATCATTCCTTGAAATTACTTAATCATTCTTAAAACTATCATCTTTGAGTAAGAAAATAACATAGTCTCTTCTGTATAACTGTAATTAATAATTCTACTATGCATAAAATCATTTAACTGTCAACAAGAAATCAGAACAGTAGAACCTAGTTGACTGTAGGAGAAAGAAACATCCCAAGGAACCTGTTCCACCCAACCTATTCCTAAAGACAGCCAAATTACTTGCCTTAGGACCCCCGAGTTTGTTCACTGAACCACTAGGAAGAAGAGTCTGTAGAAGCCTTAGTTCATCAACTTGCAGTAGAATATAGATTATCCAGTCATAAAGACTCAATAGTCAAAGAGACCTGCACCAACACATTTGGTTTTCCTTCTCAGAATAACTAGCAGACTCACAATTGCACTCTCACATAGCCTCCCTATTCGAATCTCTCAGTGATCACCTGATACACTTGAGGAATATTTCTGTAGAAAATATTGTGGAGCTGCCTGCTTAATTCGAATTGCCTTATCTAGGCTGCCCAGGCCTTTTAGTGGTTAACTGGTCATTAATGAGCTGACTGCTCTCTTCCATAGACCTGGGGGTTAATGCCACAAATTTAGGGGTATTTTTCTGTTGAGGCCTCGGATGTGCAGGATAAATGCAAGGTGCTGAAATGGGTTCCAAGGCTCCCAACAGAGGAAGAAAACCCAAGTTGAAAGGCTTCAAAAGACCCTGTGCAAGGGCAGTTCTATCCCCAACCTGTTTGGTATGGTGATCCTACACGGATATTCAGCCTCCCCTGGCACTCTATGAGTCTATGGTTTGATCAATTAGATCAGTCTTGAAATAAATGGAAATCCTAAGAGTATAAGCCTGTTAAAGCTAAACTACTGAAAGGAAACTACGTTTAGTTAATTCTATTATGAAGAAGTATTTTGGAATAGATGCAGACCAACTTTGATGTATAAATGAACAAGATCATGTATCAATCATACATAAATGTATTAACTATTTAGTGATTTGTTCAGCCCAAATTGCTATTAACTAATGAAAATTAAATAATGGAAAGCTGAGTATATCAAATGCTCAAGGCTTAATCTGAAACTGAAATGTTAATTTAAAAATTAACACCCTTTGTAACTTTACTAAAATAATCATTTGCAGAATTTAGAAAAAATATTTTACAAGAATAAACTTTTTAAAATCTTTATAAACACATAAATCATGAGTTATGATAAACCAGAACTATGAATTGATATGTTTGATATATTGCAACAAATTAAAACAGTATCAGATGAATAGCTTGGAAGAAAAATCACATCCATCAAATAAATTTGATAAATTGACAAAAGTGAATTTGAAAAATGACTTTACTGTATTCAATAACCAGTTTGTAAGAAACTATGAGCTTGCATCAACACATAGCATCTCCAATCTCTCCTGTAGATCTGATCTCCAAGTTCCATCCTTGGTAGCAGCGTCTCCTTCTAGCAGTAGCGTAAGAAAATTACAGAACTCTGAAAGAGAAATATTTTCCAACTCTGTCAAACGCTCTCCCTCAGTCTGCTTCTTTGAACTCTGAAAGAAAAATCTGTCCAGCCAAAGAAGAATTGCAGAGAAAGAAGAATCATTCTTTGGTCTAAGAATGCCCCCCCCCTCTCTATCGAATCACTCCTTCTGTTTATATAGGTAGAAAGCATTCCATTTTTAGCAAATAATTGAGCGATGAAACCTTTTTCGAATAACTAGGAAGTGAGCGTAGCTTTCTCCGCATGATGATGAATCTCGTGAAGATGTGTAAATTCAATCATTTATCCTGCACACAAAACATCCATTAGTAAAAACAAAATGAAAAATTTCCTTAAAGAGCAAACAAAGGAAAATTATATCAGAAAGAAAGTGTAAGGGTCTCCCTGCTCTTCAAGGTAATAAGTATGTTTTCGTGAACGTGGACTGCCATCTTCGTTTATTTACTTCTTAATCTGCTAACCGGTGGGGTAATAACAAACTGGTATCTCCTCTTTCTTTTGGCATGCTTTGGGGCATTATACTGGCTTCAACAAATCCTGTATGATCCCCACGATTAGGGGCTACTCTCCATAGATCTCAACAATCTGTTATAACCTGATAGGTATACATCGACTCATTCCCGTACTATTCTCGATCGTTGTTGAGTTTTTCTTGATAATAATCTTGACAATCTAATGATATGGTGGAAGCATAACAACTACAAACCTGTGCTTTTGTTCCATTGGTAAGGAGGTGACGAATACTCCCTTAATAATTGAATATAGATACAATACTAGCATTTGGCCCTGGAGGGGCAAAGTGAATGCCAATAGGAAAAGAGGAAAGGTAGAAAAAACAAATATTGGGGTAAATCTATGCTCAAGTATCACGCCAATCAAAGATACGACATCTGACCTGTGCGGCAATAGAATCAAGCTCATCAAAGAACAAGATACATGGTGCGGATTTTCAAGATTTGTCAAAAATATCTTGTACATAAACCTAAGTTTCTCCAAACCACATTGTTAAGAATTTTAGGCCTTTTACACTGATGAAATTAGCTTGACACTCATTAGCAATGGCTTTTGCAAGTAGAGTCTTCCTACAACAAGATGATCCATAAAACAACAGCCTACAAAACAACATTTAATCATTGGTGATTTACCGTTTGAAGGTTCCTCTTGACATTTTCCAAACATTGGGCACCTCAACAAACTATCGAACAATTCTTAACATGTTGTTATTTATACACTATTTACTATAAATAAACAAATAAAGATAGAAATACAGCATTGCACCATAGTGTTTATATACACAAATTAAACCTTCCAAACCTTCAAAGGGATGGGTCAATACTATTTCACGGTTTGTTGCTCCAATCACAATAAAATAGACTCGAGTTTTTAGCTCATCCAAAGTAATGATCTCATGTGCAACTTGTTGGTTCGTTAGATGAGCTATGAATTTTGTTGCTGCCAATAACAGGGGTTGCATAATAGTTAAACAAAAAATAAGCATATCATGCAAAAGATAGTTTCAAAATAAAAACAGGAATTGACAAGGCAAAAAATTATCTAATAAGATAAAGGCAACCCAACCTTGTCATTGCGTTTTAGTGCCCTTTTAAGATGGAAAACAATTCTTCTCAAAAGCAGATTACCAACTTCTGGAAAATTTGTATTCACCACAGCAACCAAGGTAGTGAAAAACATCAGTAAATCCAGGTGATGCCATTTCGGATTTCATACATGACCTGCAACTCTCTTTTTCTGAGTTGAAACAAGGGGGGGATTCGCTTTTGGCAATTCTACAGTAGTGTTTCCTTCTCTTGCCCCTATTGTTCCATTTCTACGAGTTTCATCATCTCTCCTCTGGTCATGGTTACATCTATCAACCCTTGCATTGTTGATGTATATGTAACTACGGAATGTATTTCATCTATGTATATTGTACTCCTACAGAGATGTGTTATTCCTCTATAAGGAAGTGTCGTCATTTGTATTGACAAGTGTCACAAGTGTCGTAACTTGCCGATGGGTTATTAGACCACCATGTGTGGGGTCGGCCGTGATTAATTTAACCATGGGTTATTATGTTAAGCTAGACAAGTCGGGCCCATTAGTTTATTGGGAAGGACAGGACAAGTATAAATAGAGATCGGGAGATCTCTATTTGACATCTCATTATCTCACTCTACATCACTCGAAAAGTGGCGCACATGTGAGGAGGAGGATCAACTACTAGGAGGAGACTATCTTTGTGTACTTGGGTTGTACTTTGGTTGTATTATCGCTCTTCTATCTCTGAGGAAGTTGTGGGGTTTTTCACCTTAGGGTTTTCCCCACGGAAACTCTGTGTGTCTATTGTCTCTTATGTTTCCATCTTTTGATGATTGATATGCATTGATAAATTGTACATGTTATTCTCTCAGTAAATATCCTAGAGTATTTTGAATTAATACTCAAAAATTAACATGGTATCAGAGCTTCCCTGAGAAGAAGACATTGTGCAGTGGCAGAAACTAGGGTTTCTTGTTTATTGGTTTTCTCTCCACATATTTTGGAAAAGTAATATGATAGATTGAATCTCCTCAGCAAGGTGAATCTTTCTGTCCAATCAGAATTCAATTCTGAGCACTTTCAGTTTTGGCCCTAAAACTTAGGGTTTCCATAAAAATAGGAATTTCTGAAATTTGAAGACATAGCTGGATGCTCCTTGGAAAAATCAAAGTTTAGAGCTTTGGATAGAGATTTTTGGCTGGGTAAATCTCTAGGAAATGCAAACCCTAATTTAGGGTCCTCCCCAGTGAATCCGGGAGTTTGAAAAGCATTTATGAAGGGTGAAACTTTGCAGTTTTCAAATTCTGAGTATACTAGACTGATCAGCTCATCAAGGCGCATCTTTCTATCCTTTCATAAAGTTGAAATTCACATTTTAAATTTTTAGGGTTTCTCTGACAAAACCTAATCCGGGACTAGATCCAGTTTTCAGCAAATCAAGTGGTAAGACCTAAATATTTTCTATTTCCATTTGAAGTACTCTTTAAGATGTCTCACCACACCAAGCTTGAGGATAAGCTTGAAGGGGCTGATAACTTCCAAGCCTGGAAGTATAGGATTGGGTTAATCCTAGAAGAAAATGAATTGGACACCTACATCAGTTCTGAGGTCCGTATCCCAGAGGATGAAGAGGCTAACGCATTGCATAAGAAGAACTTGGTTAAGGCAAAGAGAATCATTGCTAATTCTATCAAAGACCATCTCATACCACATGTGTCATCTCTGAAGACACCCAAGGAGATGTTTGACTCTTCAACCAAGCTATTTGAAGGGAAGAACATAAATCAGAAGATGACTCCGCGGAATCAATTGAAAGGGGTCAAGCTGTTGAATGAAGAGACCATTCAATCTTATTTCTCCAAAGTCTCTTAGATCAAGGAATAACTTGAAGCTGTGGAGGAAGTAGTGGACAATGGTGAAGTTGTTATGACCACTCTGAATGGCCTACCTAGGTTATGGGATTCCTTTGTTCAACGAATCTGTGCAAGAAAGAAATTGATCTCTTTCAGTAGACTGTCGGAGGAATTCTCTCAAGAAGAAGCTAGGCTTGTGGCCCGAGAAGAAAAGATGGGAAATGAAGATCAATCTCTCATAGCTCACACCAAAAGAAGCAAACCTAAGAAGGAACACTCTCATTACAAGAAATCCTCTCACACCTATCATAAGAATAGGAAAGATATGAGATGCTTCACATGTAATGAGAAAGGACACTTTGCTGTAGATTGTCCCAAGAACAAAAAGGACAACAACTTCAACAACAAGAAGAAAGGAAACAAGAAGAGATATCATGCTCATGTTGCTGAGGATGATGAACCTCCCAAGAAGAAGGCTAGAGCAGAAAGTGATGATGATGACTCATCAAGCGAAGAAGAGTATGTTCTAATCTCTGCTCTCACAGGTACTATTTCTCATGGTTGTAATGATTGGCTTATTGACAGTGGGGCTTCCAAACACATGACTGGGTTTAAAGAATATTTTGTAAATCTATCTGAACATGAGTCACCCCATAAGGTGAAACTTGGGGATGACTATCGATACCCTATCGAAGGAAGTGGTGAAGCCTCCTACAACCTAGAATCTGGGAATTCTTTGAAGATGAAAGAGGTTCTATATGTACCTAGGCTGAAGAAGAACCTACTCTCCATATCTGCATTGGATGAAAAAGGCATGAGGGTTGCATTTGTAGATGGCCAAGTTCTAATGTGGCGAAAAGGTAAAACTATAGATGATGCAATGGTGATTGGAGAGCAAGAGGGAGGATTGTATAAATTGAAGCGACAACCTGAACATGCCATGGTACATGAATCCATGGAGCCAAGTGAACTTTGGCATAGAAGGCTTGCTCATGTGCACTATAGAGCACTACCAATTGCAAGCAAAGCTGTAGAGGGTCTTCCTGAAATCAAGACCAAACATGAAGGTGTTTGCAAAGGATGTGCAAAAGGAAAGAACATAAAGAAGGCATTTCCAAGCAGTGAAAGCAAGGCAAATGGAATCTTGGAAATCATCCACTCTGATGTATGCGGTCCGACGTCATCCAGTTCTTTGAGTGGGTATGTTTACTATGTCTCTTTCATTGATGACTTCTTCAGGAAGACTTGGGTTTACTTCTTGAAGAACAAGGATGAAGTGTTTGATAAGTTCAAGGAATTGAAAACCTTGATGGAGAACCAAACTGATAAGAAGATCAAAACATTTAGATCCGACAATGGTGGAGAATTCACTTCAGGATATTTCAAGAAGTTATGCAGTGATTCAGGGATTAAGAGGGAGTTGACTGATCCTTACAATCCACAACAAAATGGAGTTGCAGAAAGGAAGAATCGAACAATCATGGAAGCAGTACGAGAAATGATGCATAACCAGGATCTACCCATGAATCTATGAGCAGAAGCAGATAGGACAGCTGTATATGTGTAGAACAAAACACCCCACAAAATATTGGACAACAAGACACCAGAAGATGTCTTCTCTAGTAAGAAACCTGAAGTCAGCCATCTCAGAATATTTGGTTGTCCAGTATACACTCATGTCCCAAAGGAAAAGAGGACCAAGCTAGATCCTTCAGGAAAGAAGGGTGTCTTTGTGGGTTACAGTGAAAGCTCCAAGGCTTACAGAATATACTTTCCAGGGTTCAAGAAGATTGATGTCAGCAAGGATGTAACATTTGATAAAAACTCAACATTCATCAAATCAAGGAACACCTGTTGAAGATCATGAAGAACCAAAGGAAACCATATTTCAAGACACTACCATGACCGAAGCGATTCCAGATGCTGATCGTGAAATTGAAGATCCGCAAGAACCTGTAGATCCACCTCGTGAGAAGGACTCTCATAAGAGGAAACCTGCATGGGCTAGAGAGCTCATTCAAGATGCAGAAAGATATGGCATTCTAGAAGAAGAACACAGAGCAAAGAAGAGAACTAGATCACATACCAGCTATGTTGCTTTACTCTATGATATTATGAACAAAGAACCTTCGAGTTATGAAGAGGGGGCAGAAAAGAAAGAATGGAAGGATGCCATGGTCGAGGAATATCAGTCGATCATGAAGAATGATGTTTGGGATGTGGTCCCAAGACTTGAAGGGAAGTCTGTGGTGACTTCCAAGTGGATCTACAAGATCAAGCATGTTGCAAATGGCAGCATAGAGAAATATAAAGCAAGATTTGTAGCTCGTGGCTTCTCTAGGAAAGAAGGGATTGACTATGAAGAGACCTTTTCTCCTGTGGCAAGATACACTTACATAAGATCAGTACTTGCTCTGGCTGCAGTGATGAAATGGAAGATACACCAGATGGACGTCAAGACATCCTTCTTGAATGGTGTAGTCAAGGAGGAAGTGTATGTGGAGTAGCCACTTGGTTTTGAGACACATGACAGGAAGTCATATGTGTGCAGGTTGAAGAAAGCCTTAGATGGCTTGAAACAAGCTCTTAGGACTTGGTAAGGGACGATAGACAACTTTCTATATAGCTTGGGCTTTACCAACAGTAAAGCGGATTCCAACCTTTACTACAAGGTTGAGGAAGGCAATCCTGTGATAGTACTGTTGTATGTAGATGATATGTTTGTAATAGGTAAAGATAGTTTGATTGTTGATACCAAGAGGAAGCTTGCAGCCAAGTTCGAGATGAAGGACTTGGGGATGATGCACTATTTTCTAGGCATGGAGGTGTGGCAGAGTATAGTTGGGATCTTCCTTGGAAAAGGGAAGTATGTAGTAGACATCCTAAAGAGGTTCAGGATGATGGACTGGAAGGCCATGGCCACACCTATGGCATCGAACCTGAATCTTATGTGTGATGCTTCATCTGATCCGGCTGATGTCACTATGTATCATTAGATGATTGGGTCCTTGATGTACCTGATGAAGACGAGACCATATATTTTCTTTGCGGTGAACACATTGAGCCAGTTCCTGATGGATCCCAGAGGTGTTCACCTAGTTGCTGTAAATCATATTCTGAGGTACCTGAAGGGTACAATTGATTATGGGCTTAAGTATGATGTGAATCAAAAGTTTAACCTGCAGGGTTATGTTGATTCGGACTACGTAGGTAGTGCTACAGATAGGAAGAGCACATCTGGGTGCTGCTTCAGTATGGGATCAGGTGTGATCTCTTGGTTTATCAGGAAGCAGTCCTGCGTAGCACTGAGTACAGCTGAAGCAGAGTATGTTGCAGCTTGTTTGGCTAGTTGCGAGGAAGTATGGCTTTGGAAGCTACTGTATGAGTTATTTGATCTCCCGCTGAAGGCTACTGGTATCTTTTGTGATAACCAGAGTTGTGTGAAGCTGTCTGAGAACCCAGTGTTCCACGACAGGTCAAAGTACATTGAGATCGAATTTCACTATATCAGGGATATGGTGCAGAGAGGAGCAGTGAAGCTCCTATATGTCGTGATAGACGAGCAGATTGCAGATGTGCTGATGAAACCACTAGCTAGAGTGAAGTTTGAATACTTCAGATAGAGGCTTGTTGTTCTTCAGATTAACGACACTTTGAGGAAGAAGTGATGGACACATTTGTTGGAGCCATTCCAAGCATGATGAGAGGAGGATCCTTCACATGGCTATGGATGTAAGCGTTGGATGATGAGCATTAGGATGATGCTCCAGTTACTTCTATGTATATGCATCATGTTGGATGCTTGTTATGATCAGTTGGATCATTTATTTGTATGTATGTATGCATCATGTTGGATGCTTGTTATGATCAATTGGATCATTTATTTGTATGCATGTATGCATCATGTTGGATGTTGGATATGATCAGTAGGATCATTTATATGTATGTATGTATGCATCATGTTGGATGCTAGATATGATTAGTTGGATCATTTATATGTACGTATGTATGCATCATGTTGGATGTTGGATATGATCAGTTGGATCATGTATATGTATATGCATCTTGTTGGATGATTGGACCATGTATCTATATATGTATAAGGTGGATATGTTGTATGATCAGGAAGATCATGTATGATATATATCAGGTGGATACATGGTATGATCAGGTGGATCATGTATGATGATATGCATCAGGTAGATACTTGGTATGTATTAGGTGGATGCATTGTATGATTAGGATGATCATGGATGATGAGCTTCAGGATGTTGCTCCAGATGACATGCATTAGGACGATGCAGTCATGATGATCAGGATGATGTATGGTGAGTATCAGGTTGATACTCTGTGGCCATGGAACAGGTTGTGTAGATAAGCATATAATCTAGTTCTGGGAGGTTTGCAGATAGTCTTTCAAGGTTTTGCCTATGGCATGTAATGTGGCCCTAGGATATCTGCCAAACGCTCTTTCGAGGTTTTGCTTTGGGAGGACATATAATCATAGCCCTGGGATATTTGCAGACACTCTTTCGAGGTTTTTCCTATGGCATGTAATCCTAGCCCTAGGATATCTGGCAGATGCTCTTTCAAGGTTTTGTCATATGGCATGTAATCCTAGCCCTGGGAGATCCGATAGGTTGAGCTGTGTGCTTGTAATTAGTCTTGGGATGTTCTTTCTAGGATTTTCCATGACCACATGTAATACTAGCCCTAGGAGATCCTATAGGTCAAATTTGTGTGCCTGTAATAGCCTAGGATGCTCTTTCAAGGTTTTGTGGTGGGGTCACATATAATATAGCCTTGGGAGATCCGACAGGTAGAGCTATGTGCTCATAATAGCCTGGGATGCTCTTTTGAGGTTTTGTGATGCAAGTAATAAGTCCTGAGGATTCCACAGTATGGCCAGTGATGATGAAGACTTGCAGGTGGTGGGCCTACATCCAATATGAAAAAGGATTGGCTCTGTAGAACTTCCTATGACGAGTAGATTCAAAGATTGATTGAGATAGCAGCAGCAGTGATGACAACGATGATTCGCTGATGATGATCCAGAGAAGAAGACTTGTGCGAGCAGATCTATGTCGAGAAATACCTTCCTAGTTAAGAGGGAGTGTTGATGTATATGTAACTTCAAAATGTATTTCATCTATGTATATTGTACTCCTATAGAGACGTGTTATTCGTCTATAAGGAAGTGTCATCATTTGTATTGACAAGTGTCGCAAGTGTCGTAACTTCCCGATGGGTTATTATACCACCATGTGTGGGGTCGAACTTGATTAAGTTAACCATGGGTTATTATGTTAAGATAGACAAGTCGGCCCCATTAGTTTATTGGGCAAGATAGGACAAGTATAAATAGAGATCGGGAGATCTCTATTTGACATCTCATTATCTCACTCTACATCACTCGAAAAGTGGCACACATGTGAGGAGGAGGATCAGTTGCTAGGAGGAGACTATCTCTGTGTACTTGGGTTGTATTATTGCTCTATCTATCTCTGAGTAAGTTGTGGGGTTTTTCACATTAGGGTTTTCCCCATGGAAACTATGTGTGTCTATTGTCTCTTATGTTTGCATCTTGTGATGATTGATATGCTTGCTATGATTGATATGCATTGATATACTGTACATGTTATTCTCTCAGTAAAGATCCTAGAGTATTTTGAATTAATACTCAAAAATTGACACGCATTTGGCTACTTGTGTGAAAGGCCAGATCTTGATCTCTTGTAATTGTCTGCGGTCGGCGTGATTTGCTCATTTTCCATGAAATAGTTGGCGACCTTTGTTGTTTTATACCAACGTTGGTGTCAGTTTACTTTTATATAAAACTTTCATCATTAGCCGGTCGACGTGTCTTGTTCAAATGATGCGAAACTATCGGCGCAACTTGCACAACCCATGCGGAACTATCGTCCCAGATTCGTCAAAATGATGCAAAATTTCACAAAACAACTGCGACATGTTTCGTCGTAAAAGCATGAGTTGTACTTAGTCGAAAAATCACCCTTTTCTTAAAACTCTTAGGCCAAAATCAAGATTACAAGACATTTGAAGAAACCACAATAGCCATGATAGAGAATATCAGCATCAAGGTCATTGATCATGGTACACCCTCACTTCAATTCATTCCATCTTGAAAGTTCCTTGATGAGATCTTGCTCTGACAGTCCATTTGCTAATAATCACTCTTAGATATGTAATCTTTTGAATATGAGAGTGCAGGAAAATCGCCATATGGACATTAAAAGGCAAAGATATGTAATCAAATCTTCCTTAATGTTTTGAACTGCATACCTAACCATTCAATTTATTGAAATACATTAAATCCTTGTGCTCATCTATGAGTGAAACCATGCATTCCAACAACATAATAGTAATTGGGAACAAATGCAACTACAAATCCAAAATACTTTATATCCTTATGCTCATCTATGAGTGAAACCATGCATGCCAACACCAAAATATTCATTGGGAACAAATGCAACCACAAATCCAGCCCTCTTGCATTATAATAAAGAGTCCAAATTAGTTGTGGTTCTTCTAGAAGATTGTTGCGATAAAGAACTTGAAGGGAAAAATCATTACAAAAGTGAGTATGAAAAAGATTTTCAAGAAGATAAAAAGTAGCAAATAGTTGAGGAAGTTACTGTCCCATATTATCATGAAGAAACCTTTATCTAAGAAGAATATCAAGAGACTCAAATTCCTTATAAGACAACACTAAATTTCTCGTCAAGCTACACCAGGAAATCTAATCCGCGATCAAGCCAAGACTTCATATACATTATAATGTTGGAAACAACTATGAACACCATTCCACTCATAACAATATGGAATTGAAACAAATCACTAAGCACACTATGCTTTTGAAAGAAATGGAAATGTTTTTTTAGGAATAAATAAAAAAAGTATAGGAAAAAAAGTTTATAATGAACACCATGTCACCTCGTAACAATATGAAATTGAAACAAATCACTAAGCACGGTATTATTTTGATGGAATGGAAATGTTTCTCTAAGAATTTTTAAATTCAAATTCTTGGAAGAGATATATTTATCTTTTTCAATAATTTGAATTTTAAAAAATTGTCAATTAAATATATTTATATATTTATAGAAAAGGAAAAAAAATTATTTCAAAGGTGGTCCAAAAAAATAACAAAAGACATCTTTAGGAAAAAGATAAAATAATAAAGAAAAAAATAAAATTTTAAAAAATTGTCAAATAAATATATTTATATCTTTATAGAAAAGAAAAAAAAATCGTATTTCAAAGGTGTTCTAAAAAATAAAAAACAAACATTTTTAGTAAAAAAAAAAATTAAGATTTTTTTTTTTTAATTGTTAACTAAATATATGTATATCTTTATTAAAAAAAAACCATCTTGAGGAAAAAAGATAAAAATAATTAAGAAAAAAAATTAAAATTTTAAAATATTCTCAACTAAATATATTTCTATCTTTATAGAAAAAGAAAAAAAGTATATATTTCAAAGGTGTTCCAAGAAAAACATAAAAAACATCTTTCAGAAGAAAATGAAGTGTTAAAAAAACATTTTGAAGAAAATTAATAAAATAATTAAGAAAAAATAGAATGATTGTAAACATGAATGCAATTTATTTTTTGTTTGTCCATTAAAATTGAAGGTAAGATGTGTACAAGTTGAAAGTAGTGCAATAACTAGAAAGGCAATAAAGAGTTTTTTCTCCATTCAATTGTATTTTTCACATAAAGTAAATGCATGCAAGTAGCTAATTAACCTTTTTGCATAAAATAAATTTCACATTATAAAATTCAATTATCAACCAATAAACTTGATGTATATTTTTTGTGAACCTCGTAATGTTATGAAGTATGATGCTTTTCGGTAGCGAAAACTGTGAAGAACCTGCAATAATTAATTAATGCAAATACACGAGATATCATAAACAACAGAACTCAGAATCACTTTTATATTGATCATGGGCCACTTTGAGGGGGCAACCTCCTTTGAGCAAGCTCAATACAATTAACTTCATGGTGCCTTCATAGGCCTCAACACACACTTATATACTAAGTCTAGGCGCCAATACCATGGGTCAATACTATGTGTCAATACAAACCATGGACTAAGTCTAGGCGCCAATACTATGAGTCAAAACCATGGGCCAATACAAACTATGGATCAACAAAACTATGGGCGACTTACAAAGCATATCCACCAACAACAATAACACAGACAATGGATCAACAAATACTACGGGACGACTTACAAAGCATATGCGTCCAACAACAATATACTAACAAAGTAAAGACATGGGTTCCTAACATCTCCTCTCCCTTAGAAAAATCTTTGTCCTCAAAGCTTTAGATGTGGAAATTAGTGCAGAATCTGAAGGAGTGGGTCCCCTGTAGTATCCTCGTGTTGCATTCCGAGCCACTAGAGCCTTTGGAGTTTCAGGGAGGATTGCGTGGAAGGCTGTAGACGAAGAAGAACCATATCAGCGATGTGAAAAGTGTGCTCAGAACGGTGCTGATCAGCTTGTTGTTTCAGTCAAATTCTTTCCATGTGAAAATTGTCCTGCAGAATGAGAAGAAGCTGATCACGGTTTCGAAGAATTGAGACAATTACTTGAACTGGGGAGCTGCTGAAGGTGTATGGAAGAAGAACTAGTGGTGCCTATCCATAGATTGCTTCATATGGTGTCCTTTTAGATGTGGTACTATACCACTGGAGCGCTTCCAGGAAATCCATAGAAATAGTTGTCCAAATCTATGTAGGGATGGGCAAGGGTTTGAGCAGTCCCGAAAGGAGGGTCGTTTCACCCTTGTTGACCCGGAAAGTATCACAGTCAACCACCATCCGTTGAATTATCATTTTCAATCCCTGCCAAAAGAAGGTACATTGTTCTTGGTCATACGTTTTGAGGAACCCATAGTGCCCTACTGATGAAGAATCATGGAGTTCATATAAGAGATAGCCCCGTTGAACAGATTGCAACCAATTTGGAACAAGTAGAGAAATAACTGTAAGAGAAACTGGGTCATCAAATGTGCGAGGAGGAGCATCTTCCACCATATTGTCCTTACCCTTCTGGTAAGTGGTCGCATAGTCATAACCCATGAGTTGGATAACCCATTTCAGGTGTGCTGGGGAGGAGGCCCGTTGTTCCAAAAAAGTTTCCAAACTCTGGAGATTAGTCTTGATGTAGAAATAATTCCCCAATAGGGATGGCTGCCACTTTTGTACTGTATGCAAAATTGCCATCATGTCCTGCTGAGATGTAGATGCGGCTAAATGCTTATCGGAAAGGTCTCGTGAAGGCGGCAAGCTCACTGGTGCAACAAAGACACCTGCATATCTATCCAAGGAAGTAGTGGAGACCATTGGTGGGTGCATCTGAAGGGAATGGAGATGAGCAATGACACCATGTGAATTATTCTTAAGTATATTTTCCAGGCGATGTGAACTGATGATGCAGAGAGACCTTGGTTGTAAGCCCAAAATTTTGTGTTGTGTCCCATTGGCTGAAAACTACATCCAAAGTTCAGCAAAATCCGATAAGATGGGGCCAAGTGTGCGTAACCATTGAACGCCCAAAACCACATCACATCCGCCTAAGCATAAGGAAAACATGTCAGAGTGTAGGTTGTAATCTTCCATAGAGATACACACATTGTGACACTTCCCCTTACAGGGTAAGGTGCCCCCATTAGCAACCATGACTTCAAAGTTGGAGCAAGGATAGACAAAACAATTAGCCTGTTTGGCAATCCGAGGGTCAATGAAGTTATGAGTGCTACCAGAATCAATGAGTATGGTAAGAGGGAGCTTCTTGAAGTATCCCCTGACCCACATTGTTTGTGGGGTGGTGACGCCAGTTACAGCATGGAGAGAGATCTCAGGTGGGTCGTCTTGAGATGGGGTGTCAACAGGAGGGTGTTGAATGTCGACCTAAACATCTACTATATCTGGGACTTATTCACCAAGTTCTGAGGCAGGCGAAGAATCCACATCCAAGAGATAGAGCTTTTGTTGAACACATCTATGTCCCCGAGTGAATTTCTCATCAGAATTATAACAAAGCCCTTTTTCTCGGCGTGCATGCATCTTTGTTTCAGACAAATGCTTGATAGGAGTTGTTCGAGGAACAGGCGTGATGGGAGGTCGTTGGAAACCCATATTTCTGAAGGGAACAAAGGTGGGTTTGGAGCATTGTTGAGCTGCGATCTTATCCTCTGCCAACTTCGCCAACCCTAGGACTTCCATCATTGTGTTAGGACAAAACATTTTGACTTTTGAGTGGATTTCATCCTTGAGACCACTGATAAAACAACTCCTGTAAAATTCATCAGACAATCCTTCTGTGTGATTGGCCAGTTTCTCAAATTCTGTCTGATACTCTCTCACTGTGCCAATTTGGTGAAGTTTAGTGAGTGCTCCTGTGAAGTCATCAAAAGCACTAGGACCAAATCGTGGCAAAAGGAGTTGGCAAAAATCTGTCCAGTTTGGCTCGGGATGAGCTTTGATGTACCAACGATACCATTGAAGGGCTTGTTGTTCCATATGAAAGGATGCAAGTGGAACTTTCTGGACATCAAAAGTATTATGCAGACTGAAATATTGTTCTGCTCGGTATATCCATCCAGTCGGATCAGTACCATTGAAGCGAGGAAAATCAAGCTTGGGCCCACGAAAATTGCTGGAAGAAGAGAACCCAGTGGCTGTAGAAGATTCTGGTTGTCGGTTATTGTTCATGGCTGAATGCTGAAGATGGAGGCTGAGAAATTTTTCATCCAAATCTTGGAGTTTGGTTTGGATGGCTGCAAGTGCTTCCTCCCTGTTTTTTGCTCCTGTGTGGGTGACAACCACAACCAAGAGTTTTTTTTTTTTTTTTTTGGGAAATGGATAGAAAAATACAAACAAAAGCTTATTTAGTAAAGGAAGATTTGGATTTGGGAAAAACTTGAATGGGTAATTGGGATTTGACTAGCTTTTGGACACTTTCTGATGGACAGGGAAGCTAGAAATGGGGATTTCAGAAGCGAGGTGAAAGAATGAGAAAATTTGGTAGAGAGGGACAAAGAAGCAGAATTAGGAAAGGAACACGGTGGCAAAAGTTGAAGGCGTTTGGGTGAAAATTGAAGGAGTTATGGCAAACCCTAAAAATAGACAAATGTGGGATTTCTGGTCTTGGGAAGTGGAATTTGGGATAGGGTCTTCAAGAATGAAATATGCAAAATGGGATTGCAGGGATGTCAGTGAAGTTTCAGGGAAAACAGAGTGGAAACAAGGGAGATATAGCCGAAAAACAGATTTTTTTTTTTTTCAAAAATGGATTGGCAACAGCGGCGCAGAATGGATCCGCAACAGCGCGAAAGAGATCGAAAACAGCTGGATCTGAAATAGCGACTGGATCTGGAACGACTTTCAGAATATATCTGAAACGGCTGGATCTCGAGCGGAAGTGATCGGCAATAGTTCATCTGAAAATAGATATGGACACCAGGTATGTGCGGCTTCCTATCAATTCAGGGGATTCACTCGGCCACCAATGCTGTCTAACGGCTTGCGTTTTGGGGCAGTACCCCTCACTCCACGGCGTAGGTAAAACTGATAACTGCTTTGCCACAAACAACAGCTCTTGGTTTACCTCATGGGTGGGAACTAGTCAATCGGGTAGGGGTCGTTGCCCTTTTCTCTGGCAGGTCCTCTCAATGGACTAGCTACTTTGGGGTTCATGTGGTACTCCTCACAATGAGTTTTAGGGCTTATGCCCAAGTACTTCCCACAGTTAAGTGGATAGGGGTTATCCCCAAATCCGAACTTGCAACAGCGTGAAAACAAAATTTGGCATAAATTCCACCCAACTAGCCCAAGAAAGTGCTCTGATACCAGATGTGAAGAACCTGCAATAATTAATTAATGCAAATACACGAGATATCAGAAATAACAGAACTCAGAGTCACTTTTATATTGATCATGGGCCACTTCGAGGGGGCAACCTCCTTTGAGCAAGCTCAATACAATTAACTTCACGATGCCTTCATAGGCCTCAACACACACTTATATACTAAGTCTAGGCGCCAATACCATGGGTCAATACTATGTGTCAATACAAACCATGGGATAATACAAACCATGGGCTAAGTCTAGGCGCCAATACTATGATTCAAAACCATGGGCCAATACAAACTATGGATCAACAAAACTATGGGTGACTTACAAAGCATATGCGCCAACAACAATAACACAGACTATGGATCAACAAATACTACAGGACGACTTACAAAGCATATGTGTCTAACAACAATATACTAACAAAGTAAAGACATGGGTTTCTAACAAAAGCCATTGCCATAAAGTCTAATGCAAAAGCCAGGAAATGAATACCACTAAGCTGTAAACAAGAAGACAAATTCAATTTTAAAAAGAGCAATCAGTTGGTTGAGCATTAAATCCTACGATAGCCATAACAATCTAGGGCTATTAGCATAGATAGAAGGCTCTGTGCAAAGCAGAAAGGAAAAGGAAGCCTCTATGCATAGCAGGAAGGTAAGTACGGTAACTACGTTATTTTTATTATTGTTACGTTGCCGAAGGAAATGTATACAATGAATACCATAGGGGCCGGGAATTTGCACTTCGCTCAAGGGTTTGGGTAGATACCATAGGGGCCGCAGTAGTTAGGAAGCTGACAGATATCATTAAAGAAATCGACGAAGAAATCCCTCTCAACTTTCAACCTCGACAGCGTTTACAAATAAAACTGTAATTTCCCGTCGGCCTCCACTTTGATATATTGGAATCCTTTGCTGGACTCATCGGATATGCTAATGGAGAACCCATAAGTATTGCCTCCTGTCTCTTTCATGCACTCTTGTGTTGTATTTACATCTTGTTGTTAATCGAGCAACATTCTGTCGTCGGAGAAGGCGATAATGGTGTGATTATAGCTCGAATTGTAAGAGTTGATAAATGCTTATCGAGCGGATTCGCTGACTGTGTTGAACTCCAGAATACCGTAAGGATAAAACAACGGTGCCATGGCGAACTCGGAGACAAAAACAACGCTGCCATGGCGAATTTTATTTGATAAATAATATTACTTGTACATAAAGTGATTTTATGAACCACTTATAGTAGCTAATTTTTTCAAAAATGGAGTTAACCAACACCATTCCTATCTCCACTAATGATCACCCAGTTCCACTGCTCTCCCTAAATGATTCCACCTTCACATCACAAGTATCATAAAAAATAAAAAAAATAAAGGTTGGTTTGTACATATAACTATTTAAAAGAAGAATATCCTGGGTCAGCCAGTCTTCTACTTCTAGCAACGAACATTCCTGGCTGAAAAGAAAGAAGTAGAAGCCAAAGGAACTATGGAGGAACAAGGACTACCTTGAGAGTGTAGTTGTTACCAGAGAAAGGACATTTTAAATTGGTCCGGATTCTGTCATGTCCCAAATTTGGAATTGGGTCACAATGGCCTAATCACATTAGCCATATTCATTAGAGTTTGCAAAGTTGATGTTAAGGGTCAAATAATTGCCAAGGAGGAAAATTACTAGTTTCCTAGGTTTGGGGTGGAAGCTTTGGGATTTGGAATAATGGGGATAATAAATGATGTTTGAACATTAGAATGGCATAAATATTTAATAAAGGAGCTAAATAAATATATACAAGTGAAAATCAAAGTGTCATTTCATCATGAAGACACATGGAGGAAGTGGGACCCACATATGGCTAGATTTCCCCACTACATTTGGCATCATTCTCTCACCAATTCGAATTCAAGGTGAATGGTAACATACTTGGGGAAGTCCAAAAGGTATTATTCATGGCATAACTCATCCAAGGTCGAAATATAGAGGAAGAGTAACTCCCATGGAAGAGGAAGAGGCAATTTGGAGCTAGTGAGACACTTGGGCTAGATTCCCTAGCTCTATGACAACAATGATGAAGATGCTATGACACCTATGACACAAATCAGACCTGAAGGCTGACATATGACATATATGACATGTCAGGGCTAAAAATAGACTCCAAGAGGGCGCTCAAGGGTGTTAGGGCAGCTAAGATGCTTCCACATGTGATTTGGTGGAAGTGGGAGACTAGGAATTGTTGTACAAGTGGCATTCTTTGGAATCTCTTCCCAACTTGAGTTGGCATGAGTCTCTTGGAAGGAATTCGACCCATGGAGGCCATTAGAACTTTATAAATGTCAATAACAAAGAATGAAACCAGCTTTTGATCATTTGTGGAATTTGCAATTGCATTTGTGAAGAGGGAGAGCTAGTGGATGACTAGTTTCTTGCCTTAGCCAATTTCGAGGGTGAAAGATTCCCATCCAAGTTGGTAATTGGAAAGGCCATTCAGACCTTTCATTTGGAGCTTTAATGGAGTCTTTATTTGCAGGTGTAAGCTACAGGGCAGCTCATGGTTTCTTCTATTGCAGCTCACTCCTTCAACCATTTCCATTTTTGATGGCATATTCTTGATCCTTGAGGGAGGGCGTTTTTGGTGAGCTATTGTACTCTTTGGGGAAGCTTTTAATGCCCCATTTCTTTTGTAATATGAAGTAAATACTCTGTTCTTCATCTCCAAAAAGTTTCAGGTCGAAATTCCAAGTAGAAATGTATAAATCTCATTTTTAATGGAAGAACAATGCCATTTCCCCACTACCTTGTTGTGAGCCAATGTGTTGATGATGATTTCGAATGAATGGATGATTCTCTGATATATTTGTGATAAATATACTTCCATGGATGTCTTCTACAAGTTTCATGTACTGTACTTGAGCATTTGAAGCATTTTTACTCAATTTAGTTGCATTGGGAGGTGAAATAGTGACATTTCCCCAAGGGTCGAATTGGGGATTTTTGCAGTCGAATGGGAGAGGGTGAGAACAGTTGTAATAATCCATTAATGGTGCATATGAGACTTTAATAACATACTTAACACATTACATACCTCTGTTCATAAATTTGAGTGGGTTTGGAGGCATTTGGGAAGCCATTTTCATTGTTTACCCCAGGGGGATTTGAACCCCAAATTACTAGTAAAATTGCATAATTGGTCCAGAATATTAAGAGAGTTTGCAGAGGTCTTTTGGTGGCCATATGTCATCCATAAACATCATATTCAAGTTCTAATATCATTCATACACCTTCCTTGAAGATTTGAAGGCATTTGGAGTCAATTTGAGACCTAGAGACCAATACTAGTCAAAGGAAAATCACTAGTAAAGTTACCTACATTGATCAGAATTGAAAGAGGATTTGCAGAAGTATTTTAAAGGTCCAAAGGCATCCCTGAAACACATATTTATGTTCTAATATCATTCATATACCTTCTCAGAAGATTTGGGATCATTTGGGGCAAATTTGGGACCTAGAGATCAAAACTAGTCAAAGGTCGAACAAGGGAAAAAAAGTGGAAAATTGCCATTTTAATAAAATTCCAAATAAGGGACATTACAGTGGTATCAGAGCATGATCTTGGCACCTGATGTGGTATAATATTCATGAGGACAATAATTCAGGTACCACCATTAGATATTGAAACCAAAAGTGCTTTTGTTGAAGAAAAAAAAAAGTAGGAGAAGAAGAGCAAATTTTTTGAGGAAACTATGACTAGGGATGAAAAGGGAGCCTCATATGATGGTGAGGAGCATATAAAAATTATGAAAACAATATTCGAAGATATGACCAAGCAAATTAAGGAAGGATTCGAATTGTTTTCTATCGAACTTGTGGAAAAAATTATTGATTTTAAGGAAACCAAGGGGCAAAATGCATCAGCTTGCTTGAAGGAGCAAAAGGAAGAGACATCACAAGATCATGAAGAAGATTCTATTGAAAATATGGAAGATCATTTCGAGACACCTTCTAGCTTAGACATGAACCAAAGAGCATCTACTGATGGATGCTTAAACTATGAAGGAGTACCTACTGATGGGTGCTCACACCTCTATGTTGGTGACATAGAGATCACGTTTGAAAGTGTTTCTACAAGTACAAGTTTCATTAAGCATGATAATGAAGACCTTGTAGCGGTTGAAGAAGAACCAAGATCAACTTCCCCATCACCACTTGAGCTTCATGAAGTTGGTCCAAGCAAAATTGAAGAAGATGAGGAGGTTCATTTGCAAGAGCCTCATTTTCTTGAAGGGTCCTTAAAGATGAATGAAAATAATATCCAAGAGTCCCTCAGCATTCTCCATGAGACTCAAGCATTGGTGTCAAATTCTTGTTGGAGAGCTACTTCATTGGAGGAAACATCCTTCCTTGAAGATATGGAGAAGATTCAAAGAGCAATGTGCCACATCAAAGGTAATTTCATGTCTTTGCTTTTTGATAGAAACCATTTGTTTGAGCTTAATGAATTGTTACATGATTCATACTTGAAGAATAATGAGGATATTCATAAGCTCACAATTCAAAATGAGCAACTTCTTGAAAAGTTGCAAGATACTTGTTTTTCCTCCTATGTTTCAGATTGTCAAATGGTAGATTGTTTGGAGGATTCTCATGACATGGTGGATCATGAGAAATGTGAAAATTTGAATGTTCTTGATGTGTTTGGAGATGAACTTGAAGAGATCCAAACACTTGATGTGGTGGAAGAAGAATTTGAATTGCCTCTTGATGAAGGTTGTGCAATTTTTAAAGAAGAGCATGATTCATCTACATTGGAACCAAACTATGACAAAGAGTTCACACTTTTGAAGGAGCTGCATGATACTACCCATATGGATCCTCCCCATGATGAAACTTCTGTACTTTTTGATCATTTGGGTGATTTGGTTCATTCTCCTACATCCTACAATTCCATGTTTTGCAACATTAGTCTCAATGAAGTATGGGTGAAAGGGTTCTTTTTGATGGTGCCACATGAGGAGTATGATATGGTTGGAGCACATTCTTATTCACATTTGCAGCAGGATACTTTATTACTTTATGATGATGCACATCTACATGGATGCACCTATGATATGCATTTGAGTCACTTGAAGACTCATGGTTTTTCTTGCTCAACACTTGATTCATTTGATGTTGGAGGAACTTCATCCAACACTTGGGTGAATAGATTTATGATTGGAGAACATTTTTGTTGGAAGCCACATACTTTGTTATATTTTTATGATAATCACATTCAGGGATGTATGGGTGAGACTTCTTTGAGTCATTTGAAGTCTCCTTGTTTTTTCTGCTCATTATTTGGTTCAGATTTTAGTGGAGATTCTTCATTCACTTCTTGGATGAAAGAATACATGGCTGAATATTTTGATGCATATCACATCCTTTTGGAGCAGCTTTATAGGACATGGGATCCTCACCTATGTCATTGGAGCAGATTTGATTGGTCACTTGAAGCTTGTATGCACTTGGAAAACGGTGGTCTACTTGCTTGGAGGTATAAGCACTTTCATGATTCTTTGATGAAGCACCTCCTTGATATTAATTTTCATTATGTAGTTATGTACTTTGATGATATATATTTTGTACTCATGATGTTTGGAAGAATGCATACAAGAAAATGGGATCCAGGAATCCTCTTATATGATGGTATGGGTTGGAGAGCACTCTTAATTGTTCGGGTGCAATACAAGCAATGGGACCCTGGAATAATTTTTATCTCATTGGTTTCAAATTTTTTGGGGAAACAAGCAGTATGGGAGATGGATTTCCCCACTTAATAAAGTGATTTTTATCAGAGTAGTGCAGCAGCAAGCATGTTGGTTCCTCTCTAAAATATTCATGGAAACTCAAAGACTCAAGGTTTGGCAATTCAATGGCAACTTCAAAGAATTATACAGAAAGCAGGTTCTTCAACACCCATGTTTGAAATTGCTTGAGGACAAGCAATATTGGGAAGGGAGGATTTGTCATGTCCCAAATTTGGAATTGGGTCACAATGGCCTAATCACATTAGCCATATTCATTAGAGTTTGCAAAGTTGATGTTAAGGGTCAAATAATTGCCAAGGAGGAAAATTACTAGTTTCCTAGGTTTGGGGTGGAAGCTTTGGGATTTGGAATAATGGGGATAATAAATGATGTTTGAACATTAGAATGGCATAAATATTTAATAAAGGAGCTAAATAAATATATACAAGTGAAAATCAAAGTGTCATTTCATCATGAAGACACATGGAGGAAGTGGGACCCACATATGGCTAGATTTCCCCACTACATTTGGCATCATTCTCTCACCAATTCGAATTCAAGGTGAATGGTAACATACTTGGGGAAGTCCAAAAGGTATTATTCATGGCATAACTCATCCAAGGTCGAAATATAGAGGAAGAGTAACTCCCATGGAAGAGGAAGAGGCAATTTGGAGCTAGTGAGACACTTGGGCTAGATTCCCTAGCTCTATGACAACAATGATGAAGATGCTATGACACCTATGACACAAATCAGACCTGAAGGCTGACATATGACATATATGACATGTCAGGGCTAAAAATAGACTCCAAGAGGGCGCTCAAGGGTGTTAGGGCAGCTAAGATGCTTCCACATGTGATTTGGTGGAAGTGGGAGACTAGGAATTGTTGTACAAGTGGCATTCTTTGGAATCTCTTCCCAACTTGAGTTGGCATGAGTCTCTTGGAAGGAATTCGACCCATGGAGGCCATTAGAACTTTATAAATGTCAATAACAAAGAATGAAACCAGCTTTTGATCATTTGTGGAATTTGCAATTGCATTTGTGAAGAGGGAGAGCTAGTGGATGACTAGTTTCTTGCCTTAGCCAATTTCGAGGGTGAAAGATTCCCATCCAAGTTGGTAATTGGAAAGGCCATTCAGACCTTTCATTTGGAGCTTTAATGGAGTCTTTATTTGCAGGTGTAAGCTACAGGGCAGCTCATGGTTTCTTCTATTGCAGCTCACTCCTTCAACCATTTCCATTTTTGATGGCATATTCTTGATCCTTGAGGGAGGGCGTTTTTGGTGAGCTATTGTACTCTTTGGGGAAGCTTTTAATGCCCCATTTCTTTTGTAATATGAAGTAAATACTCTGTTCTTCATCTCCAAAAAGTTTCAGGTCGAAATTCCAAGTAGAAATGTATAAATCTCATTTTTAATGGAAGAACAATGCCATTTCCCCACTACCTTGTTGTGAGCCAATGTGTTGATGATGATTTCGAATGAATGGATGATTCTCTGATATATTTGTGATAAATATACTGCCATGGATGTCTTCTACAAGTTTCATGTACTGTACTTGAGCATTTGAAGCATTTTTACTCAATTTAGTTGCATTGGGAGGTGAAATAGTGACATTTCCCCAAGGGTCGAATTGGGGATTTTTGCAGTCGAATGGGAGAGGGTGAGAACAGTTGTAATAATCCATTAATGGTGCATATGAGACTTTAATAACATACTTAACACATTACATACCTCTGTTCATAAATTTGAGTGGGTTTGGAGGCATTTGGGAAGCCATTTTCATTGTTTACCCCAGGGGGATTTGAACCCCAAATTACTAGTAAAATTGCATAATTGGTCCAGAATATTAAGAGAGTTTGCAGAGGTCTTTTGGTGGCCATATGTCATCCATAAACATCATATTCAAGTTCTAATATCATTCATACACCTTCCTTGAAGATTTGAAGGCATTTGGAGTCAATTTGAGACCTAGAGACCAATACTAGTCAAAGGAAAATCACTAGTAAAGTTACCTACATTGATCAGAATTGAAAGAGGATTTGCAGAAGTATTTTAAAGGTCCAAAGGCATCCCTGAAACACATATTTATGTTCTAATATCATTCATATACCTTCTCAGAAGATTTGGGATCATTTGGGGCAAATTTGGGACCTAGAGATCAAAACTAGTCAAAGGTCGAACAAGGGAAAAAAAGTGGAAAATTGCCATTTTAATAAAATTCCAAATAAGGGACATTACAATTCACTCGGCCACCAATGCTGTCTAACGGCTTGCGTTTTGGGGCAGTACCCCTCACTCCACGGCGTAGGTAAAACTGATAACTGCTTTGCCACAAACAACAGCTCTTGGTTTACCTCATGGGTGGGAACTAGTCAATCGGGTAGGGGTCGTTGCCCTTTTCTCTGGCAGGTCCTCTCAATGGACTAGCTACTTTGGGGTTCATGTGGTACTCCTCACAATGAGTTTTAGGGCTTATGCCCAAGTACTTCCCACAGTTAAGTGGATAGGGGTTATCCCCAAATCCGAACTTGCAACAGCGTGAAAACAAAATTTGGCAGAAATTCCACCCAACTAGCCCAAGAAAGTGCTCTGATACCAGATGTGAAGAACCTGCAATAATTAATTAATGCAAATACACGAGATATCAGAAATAACAGAACTCAGAGTCACTTTTATATTGATCATGGGCCACTTCGAGGGGGCAACCTCCTTTGAGCAAGCTCAATACAATTAACTTCACGATGCCTTCATAGGCCTCAACACACACTTATATACTAAGTCTAGGCGCCAATACCATGGGTCAATACTATGTGTCAATACAAACCATGGGATAATACAAACCATGGGCTAAGTCTAGGCGCCAATACTATGATTCAAAACCATGGGCCAATACAAACTATGGATCAACAAAACTATGGGTGACTTACAAAGCATATGCGCCAACAACAATAACACAGACTATGGATCAACAAATACTACAGGACGACTTACAAAGCATATGTGTCTAACAACAATATACTAACAAAGTAAAGACATGGGTTTCTAACAAAAGCCATTGCCATAAAGTCTAATGCAAAAGCCAGGAAATGAATACCACTAAGCTGTAAACAAGAAGACAAATTCAATTTTAAAAAGAGCAATCAGTTGGTTGAGCATTAAATCCTACGATAGCCATAACAATCTAGGGCTATTAGCATAGATAGAAGGCTCTGTGCAAAGCAGAAAGGAAAAGGAAGCCTCTATGCATAGCAGGAAGGTAAGTACGGTAACTACGTTATTTTTATTATTGTTACGTTGCCGAAGGAAATGTATACAATGAATACCATAGGGGCCGGGAATTTGCACTTCGCTCAAGGGTTTGGGTAGATACCATAGGGGCCGCAGTAGTTAGGAAGCTGACAGATATCATTAAAGAAATCGACGAAGAAATCCCTCTCAACTTTCAACCTCGACAGCGTTTACAAATAAAACTGTAATTTCCCGTCGGCCTCCACTTTGATATATTGGAATCCTTTGCTGGACTCATCGGATATGCTAATGGAGAACCCATAAGTATTGCCTCCTGTCTCTTTCATGCACTCTTGTGTTGTATTTACATCTTGTTGTTAATCGAGCAACATTCTGTCGTCGGAGAAGGCGATAATGGTGTGATTATAGCTCGAATTGTAAGAGTTGATAAATGCTTATCGAGCGGATTCGCTGACTGTGTTGAACTCCAGAATACCGTAAGGATAAAACAACGGTGCCATGGCGAACTCGGAGACAAAAACAACGCTGCCATGGCGAATTTTATTTGATAAATAATATTACTTGTACATAAAGTGATTTTATGAACCACTTATAGTAGCTAATTTTTTCAAAAATGGAGTTAACCAACACCATTCCTATCTCCACTAATGATCACCCAGTTCCACTGCTCTCCCTAAATGATTCCACCTTCACATCACAAGTATCATAAAAAATAAAAAAAATAAAGGTTGGTTTGTACATATAACTATTTAAAAGAAGAATATCCTGGGTCAGCCAGTCTTCTACTTCTAGCAACGAACATTCCTGGCTGAAAAGAAAGAAGTAGAAGCCAAAGGAACTATGGAGGAACAAGGACTACCTTGAGAGTGTAGTTGTTACCAGAGAAAGGACATTTTAAATTGGTCCGGATTCTGTCAGCGTTCACCTTGAGGTGTCCGGATTGCACCCACATGTGAGAGTAAAGCAACCTAGGGCCTTGAATGGAAACCAATATTTAGCCTCCTACTGGATCCTGCCATGGAAAGAATCACTAGTATGAGGAGAGAGCTTGCTCCAAACCCTGACTCTTTTCAGCTAACCGAACTTAGAAACATAAATCCAAAGAGTTCTCATCGTTAGCTTTGAATGCTGAAACTTATCATTGTAATAAAACATTCCACAGCTGACACTGTTTACAAGCTCCATATGGTAAATATCTTACATTCTATGAACTTCATCTTTGTAATATTCATTTGATGGATAAATACAAACAAAACTATGTGGGATTTTGGCAATTAATGTAATACAATGCTCAGTACGTATACAAAAATTACTTTGGAGCCTCCTCTCTGAGATGCTTATAAATCTCCATTAAGCCTCCTATGTGAACCTAGATACCAATGTCCACTCGTTTTTCGTCAAAATGAAATTCATATTGCCTCTTTGATGAGTGCTCCTCTACAAGACTTCATTTATTGCATGAATGTCATTGACTCACAACAACTCTAAACAACACCCAATGGCATGCAACTACAAATAATGACATGTTACTAGAACCACAAACCAAGTAGAGGTTGATTTATGAATCGAGGTAGATAGGTGGCACCAGGCACACAATATGGAGAAACACTGAGCTAGTAAAAATGACCTAATGAGCTAGATAAAGTAACTTGTTCTTGACACTATGACCTATCACAATATATATATATAAACTAACACATATAAAAAAGTTACACTAACAAAAACATTAAGCAAGGTCCTAACAAATACTGTATAATAATCTTGCTGGAACAATAATCTTTTATATATCCTCAGCATTACACTACCTAACATATACAATAATAATATTGTTGGATCAACCATCCTTTGTATGTCCTACTTAGTCTTATACTACTTGACACATACAATAATCTTGATGATCGTCAAACTTTGTTATCTATGGATCCTTATAATGAGGATGACAACATTACACTACCCACCCTATACAATAATGTATTTGGACCATCCTCATTGAGGATAAGAGAATTACACTACCCAACACATACAATAATCTTGTTGGATCATCGATCATTTATATACCCTTTTCATGAATCTGATGTTAAAAACTATAATTAACTTTAGCTAATCAAGTAGTTAGAAGTTTAATGCATAGTCTAAATTATTTTCATGACATAAATATTTATTTAAATACAACCTTTCTATCCATTGCAATCGCATTAAGAAGATCTTCCTTGTATATCAACCACTCATTTTACATCATTTTTGTGTTGAATTCTAAAATAAAACTCAATCCATGCATAACAATATAGGAAAAAAAAAACACCATACAACAACAATTTCGATATTAATGACCATCCACAAAATAACATGAAATCAAGGAAAATAAACAAGACACTATACAACATCAATCTCAATATCAATGATACTCCACAAAATAACATTGCTAAATCGATAATAAAAAATAAAACAAACCAAAAAAACATCATTTAAATATAATAAAAAATAATGAAAAAAATACACAAAATAGTGTAATAACACAATAATAATAATAATAAAACACGTAGAAAATAAATTCTAATTTTTATTTTCAATATCTATAAAAAAAAAACTATTACTTTAACCTTTTGCAAATTTTTTTTATAATCATGCATGCACGTACAAAAAAAAAAAACTTATAAGGAAACATAATTTAATATAATGAAAAAAATGAAAAAAAAAACACAAAATACTGAAATAACACAAAAATATAAATAAAAAAATAGAAATTAAAATACCTAAGCAACAGACCTAATCCGAGCTTGGAGTATGGACTGAAAGGCCGAAGATCGCCATGAATCCTTATACTTGTGAGATTTATTTACCATTTATTTATTTTTCACCTGGCTAACCCGGTCACTAACCATGTACAGAGAGCTGAGCAGCATAGTAAGGACGCCAATTTCTGATTCTCGAGCACATGGGCAGGGAAGCTAGATTAGGTTAAAAACATTTAAATCCCATATTATTAAAGTATATTAAATTTGCTATTTGGAATGCAATACAATTTTTTAACATTATTACAATTAATAGACATAATTGTATTTGGCTGGTATGATATTAGCAGTATCGGTGCGAACATTTTATAATCCATTCTTGCAATATATTTCAAAATATTTCAATTTTACAAGCAAAATCATTTCGCTTTCACGGGGCTTATGAACATTTGTTGTGCTTGGCGCGTTTTGATTGGCGTATGTTCGTTCTATTTCTTTCGAATTGTTTAAACGGACGAGTGCTATAAAAGCATGAAAAAATCCGACGAGTGCTATAAAAGCATGAAAAAATCCGAGCGGTTCTTCATATTTCCCAGCGATTATTTTTTTGTATTTGGCTTCGTTTGCAGAATGGAATTATCGACGGTTTTTCATATTTCCCAGTGATTTTTTTTGTATTTGGCTTTGTTTGCAGAATGGAATTATCGACGGTTCTTCATATTAACCAGCGATAATTTTTTTGTATTTGGCTTTGTTTGCAGAATGGAATTCTCGGTTGGAGGCGTTCTGATCCATGCGATAGTTCTCGTATGGCTCTGGTTAAGCATTTCTGGTGTTGCGCGGGCATCTCATGTAGTGCACTACAGCGAACTGGGAGGTTGCTTTGGTCAAGTTCCTGACCGTGAAGGTCCGACTAGGGAGGGCCAAGCTTCAGATCAACAGAGAAGAGAAAAAGGTGAAACCCCATCGCAGATTCAGATCTTTCCTATTGAAACAGAGATATCCACTTTCTGTAGAGGAAGAAGAATATGGTTCTGCGAGCATCTTGAATCATGCCATAGCAGAAGCATTGACGGTTGGAGCTTGGGAACTTGGCAGTCGGCGATGGGTCGGAGCTCGAAACCAGCGACCCGCGAGAAGGAAGGAGCAGCGAGAGAACTGGGCGAGCAGCGTGGGGCGTTATGTGGTCGTGGGTTGGAGCTCGGTGACGAGTCGGAGGTCGCAGCTCAGTGATGGGTCGCAGCTCAGTGATGGGTCGGAGGTCGCAACTCGGCAATCGGAGAGCGATGGTCGGAGCTCGGCGATAGATCGGAGCTCAAAACCAGCGACCGACGACTGGGAAGCGGTCGCTCAGCTAACTGATTGCTTGAAATTGGATTTGTCTCAGCGTGAGCATTGGGGCCTTCGTCCGCCAGGGATTGAAGTCCTTTTTGGCTGATCAACAAAATGATCTTGAACCTGCATATTCAATTAATGGGAATGCATTCACTACTAACAGAAAGCTGTTGGAAGATGGTGTGTTTTTAATCCATGAAAACAACGAACGGATTCTTGCTAGACCTAGAATTCGAAGCCCAGAAAGAATGCAAGGACATTCCAGGCGAGTAGATTACAATTGCTACAGGGTATTCGGCAAGAGATCCAGCAAGAAAATGGAGTAAGAAAGCAAGAAAATGAAGACTCGATTCTGGAACCAATTGCCGCAAGTTGACAGAATCATAATCATCCATAAACATCCACATGGCAGGATTCCATTCGCTATATGAGCAAAGAATCTAGCGAACTTGGAGTTTATCAACCTCCATGGTGAAACGCCTAAGGTTACTAAATGTTGCAATTAAAAAAAACCTCTGTTGGTGCCAATCTACGCAATCTTCTGTTACTCCTGTGGTGATGACTACTTCCTTTTTTGACACACGCTTTCATTCTCCGTGGATCATCCGTTCATCAGGATCAACTAACTGAGTTTTTATGATATCATTTTATAGAGGACATGTGGCGTGGTAAAATATTTCAGTTCATAGATATTCGAACGTGTTTATCTTTGCTAGCAATCTTGATAAACAATTAATAAATCAATATTGAGAAAAACTATTATAATGAAAGAAACTTATATTCCTTTGACTGTCAAAGTAATAAAATATTTCCAAAATGATAACAGAGTTCCCATTTGGGCGTTCTCCTGCCAGGTCATAGCCACTTTGATTGTCCCTTTAATGGCGGAGATCTTATTTGCGTAGCTGGCGCATAGGCTCCACTATTCATGTAACAAATTAGTTTTTTTTCCAACAGAAAAATCACCTTCCTGCTATTCCGAAGAATCAAGGAAAGCTTGAAATACAATCATTACAATAAGGCTCAACAAGAGCATCATGTCACTTACAAGAATTGAACCTGGGTGGGGAGGGTAACAATTTTTCCTCCCAACCACCCAACCTACAACCAATGGACAAATATGTAACAAATTAGTTACTTTTCATCAATCCCACACTATGATTTCGGTGGCATTCAATTTAGTGATCGGGCATATTTCATTTATAGTAACGGGTCTCTCACTAACACAAAAATGTATAAATAAAAGAGTAGTTGCATGTAATATTATTAATATACGTAAATCATCCAACTACTCTATCAACTCGGCTTAAAGAAACATGATAGATTACGATGATGAAAGAGCTCCAAATAATAAATACCCTTATGGCAAAAAAACATTTGAAAGTCCAAATATTACCATACATATGTGCTAAGCGTATCAAAAATGTAAATCCTTTGATTATTGTTAAATGACCAGTATTATTATTTACAACTATTTCATATTTTGTTTGTTTTGTAGGTATAATTATTAAGTGGAGAATTTGGAAATCGAAGCTTAATATAAGCATATTAATGATGTGAAAGAATCAAGAACTCAATCAAAAAAAAATCCAAAATCATTACGTGATCCACACACAAAAGTGACAATGAGATCTAAACAAGCAAGAGAGAAGACCATCATCAAACAAAGATTAAGCTAAAGAAAAGTCACGCTAAAGAACAAATATCGCAAAAGCTAAGAAAATAAAGAAAGTCATGAAATCACCTATCAAATCAAGAAATATAAAATGAAAAAAAAAAAAGTTAAATATTTACAAAATTTACATTATGATTCTAGGCATGCAAAAGTCAAAATAAAATTCTATCAAGCTCAAATATCAAACTAATGCAATGTCTAAAATCACGAGAGGAGAAACCATAAGATCAATCGAAATCCCAAAGTGAAGGTAATAACCAGCCATCATCTCGAATAATCAGTTTGCTCAGTGAAGGCCAAATCCAGGTGGGGAGTGTGAGGAACAACATAGTAAATTAACCACCAAGATCATGAAACCAACTCAAATGAACCAAAATCAAATAAGAAAAAATGGAAACAATCCAAATAATTATTCAAATCATGCAGCGTAACCTCATCCGTAGGATCAGGACAAATCAACGGTTGGGATTGAATATCGCGGCTACAGGGTCAAGTTGTTGCTCACAACGTTTATTCACAAAGTTTTATTATGACTCCCGAAAGCCGCAACCCGAAACTTGCGGGTTGCGGGTTTCGGGATCGCATACTGCTAAAATGATGGTGAAAATAAGTTCCCGAAAGCCGCAACCTGAAACTTGCGGGTTTCGAAAATGGAAACAATCGCAAAAAAGGAAAAAGGATTTCCCGAATCCCGAAACGCGGTATTTTCGGGTGTCGGGTTTCGGGAAGACACAACGCGACCAAAATAAAAAATGAAATCCCGGAGGCCAAAAGCCATATTTGCGATTGTTATGATTGGAAATCACCAGACATTATTATGAAAGGAAATACCCGGAACCCACACCTGTCGGGTTTCGGGTTGACCCCATGCGAAAGACTGAAAATCAAATCTCCGCAACTCGCATCTGTCAGCTTGCAGTTTTCCAAAGTGTCGGGTTTCGGGTTGACGAAAGCAAATGACAAAATACTCAAAATCTAAGGCTTTCTGCAAACCAAAAACACGTAGAAATTTTCTATTCAAAAGGAAAACACACAGAACAAAAGTATGGGTAAGGGATCTAAGATATAAAAACTAAAATCTTATACTTACAAGAAAACTCACCCAACTACCTTTTTGTTTACTAGAGAATGGGGCTCTCGTGCTTCAGCTAAGCATGGGATCTGTTGTGGCGACAACATTGTCCCATAACCAACAGCTAGTGGTGGAGTGCAAATGCTGCCATCTGTCCCATGCCTTCTGACAGCTTCCATTCCTCCTAGTGGGTCAGTGGACACTCATTTAAGAGTTCCCTTGGGTGTTTGTCTCCTGTTTTAATTTATTTAATAATAATAATCAGTAATTACAATCATCCTTGACCAAACTTGGTCATAATTACAAAACTTTGTAATTATAATTTAACATAAAGTATTTTGCAAATAAAACGAATATCCTCAAAATTTGGGTAGGTGACAAGAAAAAGCTCCAATTGTAGCTCGAGAAGAAAAGATGGGTAATGAAGAACAAGCTCTCATAGCTCACACCATGAAGTACAACAACAAGAGGAAGAATCACCATCACAAGAAAGGTAAACACCTCCACCAGAATCAGAGGGAGAACCTTGGAGGTCTCAAGAGAGATATTTATCACATTCGATGTTATACTTGTGATGAGAAGGGACACTTTTCCAGAGATTTTCCCTGGAACAAAATCATCTCCCACAAGAAGAAGATCTACAAGAGAAGACATCATGCTCACACTGCAGAGGATGATGAACCTCCCAGGAAGAGAGTCAGAGAAGAATGTGAAGATTATTCAAGCACTGAAGAGTATGTTTTGATTTCTGCCCTCACAAGAATTATTACACATGGAAGCAATGATTGGATTATAGATAGTGGGGCTTCCAAGCATATGACTGGATTCAAGGAATCCTTTATGAATCTATCTGAACATGAGTCACCTCACAAAGTGAAACTTGGGGATGACTGCCAATATCCTATAAAAGGAAGTGGTGAAGCCTCTTATAAGCTAGACTCTGGAAAGTCTATGAAGATGAAAGATGTTCTATTTGTACAAGGACTACAGAAGAACCTTCTATCCATATCTGCATTGGATGCAAAAGGTATGAGGGTTACATTTATAGATAGCCAAGTTCTTATGTGGCCTAAAGGAAAGATTATAGATGATGCAACAGTGATTGGAGAAAAAGAAGGAGGATTATACAAACTGAAGGGCCAACCAGAACAAGTCGTGTTCCATGAATCTATGGAGCCAAGTGAACTATGGCATAGAAAGCTTGCAGATGTGCACTTTAGGCCACTATCTCTTGCAAGAAAAGCTGTTGAAGGTCTTCTAGATATCCAGGAAAAGCATGAAGGCATTTGCAAAGGATGTGCGAAAGGAAAGAAGACAAAGAAGACATTTCCAAGTAGCAAGAGGAAGGCAAAAGGAATCTTGGAAATCATCCACTCCGATGTATGCAGTCTGATGTCATCCAGTTCTTTGAGTGGGTATGTATATTATGTTTCATTCATTGATGATTTTTCTAGGAAGACATGGATATGTTTCTTGAAGAGAAAAGATGAAGTATTCAATAAGTTCAAGGAATTCAAGGACTTGATCGAGAACCACACAGAGAAGAGAATCAGGACTTTTCAATCAAACAATGGCGGAGAGTTCACATCAGAGGACTTCAAGAAATTATGTAGAGATTCAGGGATTAAGAGGGAGTTGAACACTCCATACAATCCACAACATAATGGAGTTGCAGAAAGGAAGAATAGAACAATTATTGAAGCAGCAAGGGCGATGCTTCATGACCAGGATCTTCCTATGCATCTATGGGTAGAAGCTGCAAGGACAGCTGTGTATGTACAAAATCGTACTCCACATAGAGTACTTGATTTGATAACAAGACACCAGAAGAAGATTTCTTAGGCAAGAAACAAGAAGTCAGCCATATCAGAATATTTGGTTTCTGAGTATACATACACAGTCTGAAAGAGAAGAAGATGAAGTTAGATCCTTCAGGAAAGAAGGGTATATTTATGGGATATAATGAAAACTTAAAGGCTTACAGAATATATTTCCCAGGATTCAAGAAGATTGAAATTAGCAGGGATGTAACTTTCGACGAAGACTCAGCCTACAACAAATCCAGAAAGTTACCTGTTGAAGACATTTAAGAACCAGAAGCACCCAGGATTCAAGATACAACAATGAATGAAGAAGAAGACCATGAGATAGAAGATCCACAGGAACCTGTAGATGCACTTCGTGAGAAGAATTCCTATAAAAGGAAACTAGCATGGCTATGATATGTAATTCAAGATGCAGAAAGATATGGCGCTACAGAAGGGATGCATAGAGAAAGCAAGAGACAGAAGCCATACACTAGTTATGTAGCCTTGCAATGTGACATCATTGACAAGGAACCTACCAACTATGAAGAAGCAGCATAAAGGAAGGAATGGAAGGATGCCATGATCGAGGAGTACCAGTCGATCATGAAGAATGATGTATGGGATGTGGTCCCGAGACCAGAAGGGAAGTATTTGGTGACTTACAAGTGGATCTACAAGATCAATCATGCTGTAGAGGAAAGCATAGAGAAATACAAGGCAAAATTTGTGGCACATGGCTTCTCCAAGAAAGAAGGGATAGAATATGAGGAGACATTTGCACCTGTATCCAGGTACACTTCCATCAGAATAGTAATTGCTCTGGATGCAGTGGTGAAATGGAAGATACACCAGATGGATGTCAAGACAACGTTCTTGAATGGTGTAGTGAAAGAGGAAGTGGATGTGGAGTAGCAACTCGGGTTTGAGATACATGACATAGAGACTCATGTGTGCAAATTGAAGAAAGCCTTGTATGGTTTGAAACAGACGCCCAAGACATGGTATGACATGATAGACAACTTCTTGATTAGTTTAGGATTTACCAAGAGTAAAGTAGATTCCAACGTTTACTACAAGGTTGATGATGGAAATCCAATGATACTCCTACTGTATGTAGATGACCTATTTGTGACAGGTGAGGATGGGTTGATTGCTGACACAAAGAGGAAGCTTTCTACCGAGTTCGAGATGAAGGACTTGGGTATGATGCACTATTTTCTAGGCATGGAGGTGTGGAAGAGTGTAGATGGAATCTTCCTTGGACAAGGGAAGTATGCAGTAGAGATCCTGAAGAGGTTCGGGATGATGGACTTGAAGGCCATGGCCACACCTATGGTATCGAACCTGAATCTATTGAGTGATGCTTGATCAGAATCGGTTGATGCCATGATGTATCGTCAGATGATTGGGTCCTTAATGTACCTGACGAATATGAGACCGGATATTTTCTTTGCTATGAACACATTGAGCCAGTTCCTGATAGATCTGAGACATGTTCACCTGATTGCTGCAAAGCATATTTTGAGGTGCCTGAAGGGTATAGTTGATTATGGGATCAAGTATGATGTGAATAAGAAGATTAACCTAGAGGTTTATGTTGATTCAGATTGGGAAAGCAGTGCCATTGATAGGAAGGGCACTTCGGGGTGCTACTTCAGTATGGGATCAGGTGTGATCTCTTAGTTTAGTGGGAAGAAGTCCTACGTGGAACTGAGTACAGCCGAAGTAGAGTATGTCGCAACTTGTTTGGCTAGTTGTGAGGCAGTGTGGCTAAGGAAGCTACTGTTTGATTTGTTTGATCTCCAGTTGGATGCAACTTGTATACACTACAACAACCAGAGTTGTTAGATGTTGTCTGAGAACATAATGTTCCATGACAAGTCGAAGCACATTGAGATCAAGTATCACTATATCAATGATATGGTGCAGAGAGGAGTAGTGAAGCTCCAGTATGTTGCGACGGATGAGCATATAGACAATGTATTAACCAAGTTGCTGGCCAGAGAGAAGTTTGAATACTTCAGAGAGAAGCTTGGTGTACTTCAGATCGAGGTTCCTTCCAAGGGGAAGTGATGAGTCCAAAAGACGTAGATGCACATGGAATTTTTCTACATGGTGGTAGATGTGTTCTCCCATGGTTGTTGATGTAATTTCCGTGCCTTTCCGACATGGTGGTAGGTTCGTCCTCCCATGTGCATTGATGTAAGTGGAGAGCCTTTCCGACATGGTGGTAGGTTGGTCCTCCCATGTGCGTTGATGTAAGTGCAGAGCCTTTCCGACATTGTGGTAGGATGGTCCTCCAATGTGCGTTGATGTAAGTTATGAGCCTTTCCGAAATGGTGGTAGATTTGTTCTCCCATGTCGGTTGATGTAAGTGTTGTGTGTTATGTGCATCTGGGTTGTGCTCCATTGACGATGAGATGATCTGAAGATGATGAGGTGATAGTAGGGTCCACAAGTTTTGCATAGGCATATAATCAATCCTGGGATGCTCCTTCAGGTTTTGCAGTAGCATATAATCAATCCTGGGAGATCTTGTAGGTTTTGCAGAGGCATAAAATAAGTCCTTTGATGTATCTACTTGATGGATTTCTTCCAGAGATGATGAAGACCTACATGGAGGCTGGGCCTACATCCAACATGAAAAAGGGAGGGCTCTGTAGAACTTCCTGTGAAGAGTAGAATGGAGATTGATGGTCGAGATAGCAGTAGCAGTGACGATGATGTTTCAGCTTTGATGATGATCTAGTGACGAAGACTTGTGTTGATGAACTATGTCAAGAGAATACCTTCCTAGTTTAGAGGGAGTGTTGATGTATTTGTAACTTCAGAATGTATTTCACTTGTATATTTTATATTGTATTAATATATTATTGTACTTCCGACGGAGAGGTTTCATTCCTCCAATCGGGAGGGTTATTATTGTATTTGATTAGATTATTAGAATCCCCTAGTGGGGTCGGCCCAGAATTAAGTTGTAACGGGTTACTAGACTCTCCTAGGAGAAGTCGCCCCAGTTAGGGTAAAAGGGAAGTGAAAATAAAGTATAAATAGAGAGGAGCATCCTCTCTATTTGATCATTCACTCACTCACTCATTCGTACAAGTGAGAGAGAGACAAGTTCACACACGTGGAGGAGGAGGAAGCTACTGGAGACCATCTACTTGTTTTGGGGTTTTGTATTGTTGTTCATTCTATCTCTAAGGAAGTTGTGGGATTTTCTCCTTTATGGTTTCCCCGATGAAATTATTTCTGTCTTTTGCTTCTTATGTTTGATATGATGTGCATGTTGTTCTCTCAGATAAGATCCTAGATGATATTGAACTAAATTGTGAAAAACTAACAGATAGAATGAGGATGAATGTTCTTGTCAAAAACCTAGCATCATGTAGAGCTTAGTCATCATACTGTTCTGAAAGTGTTGACCGTGGTCAGTCACAATCTCTTTAGGGATACCAAATATAGTAATGATCTGGTTAAAAATGAAGTAAGCAACTGTCTCTTCGTCTATTCTCACAGTAGGCATTTCCTCAGCCCACTTTGTGAAGTAGTCGACGGCAACAGTGATGTGATGGTGTTCTCCTACTGAGGCTGGATTACATGTCATAAAATCAATCCCCCACTTGGTGAGGTGTCCTCCTGTGATCACAGAGTGGAGAGGAGAAGGGTGTGCTCGCATCTTCTTAGTGAAAAATGATAGGGTTGACAGTGTTTCATAACTTCCACACAATATTTTAAGATCGTGGGCCAAAAGTAACCAACATGCAGTATCTTCTGAGTTGTTGCCAACCCATAAAGATGACCCCCATAGGCTCCACTGTGAGCATCATTCAATACTGCTTCCGCTTCCTCTAAGTTTAAACAACGGAGCAAGATGGAATCAACCCCATGTCTGTATAAAGTATAAGAAATGATCAGGTAATTCTGTGCATGGTGTTTTAACTTCCATCATTCATCTCGAGAGAAAGTGGGAGGACGCCTCAAAGTCTGGAGATAAACTAAAATATCTCCATACCATGGGTCAAAGGAGGCAATGAGGAAGATGTGCTCATCCAGGAATGATGATTCTTCATCATTGTTCACTATGTCACTCAGAAAATCCGAAATAAGTTCTGCGAACACCAGTGATTTCTTTGACTTAGCTGACTAAAAAACTAGGTCAAATTCCTGCAAGATGAGAATCCACTTGTTAAAATTCCCGCCGATGATGCATCGGGTTAAGACATACTAAAAGGGATTAACCTCTGCAATAACAGTGGTGGTAGGTAGCAAAATGTAGTGACGTAGCCTCTAAATTGCATGGACAGCAGCGAGTGCCAACTTCTCAACATATGAATACTTCATCTCAGGAGTAACTAGAGCACGCGATAGATAATAAATGACATGCTCCTAGAGCTTGTCATCCTCCTGAATGAGTACTATGTCAATCGTGGAGACTAAGGCTTCTAGATATAGAAGGAAATCCTTAGTATAATCTGGTGGACTTAGCAAGGGGGCTGATAGTAATGCCTTTTTCAAGGCCTCAAATGAAGCTTGAGCAGCCTGATCCCAAAAGAAATGTATATCTTGCTTAAGTAACCTCATGAATCCTTTCATAACCTGTTGGCGTAGTGTCTATCAACAGGGGTTCACTTCGCACTGTCGCCAATAAATACCAACAAAAACTCCCTTATACACTGGCCCGGAAAGGTATAACCCTTTCCAGCAACACTTGCGGAGCAAGTGCAGTCTCACCCGAGATGGATAAGGGGGCTGTTGGAACCAAGTTTCTGCAGTGAAGTTGAGGATATGCTTTCAACACACATCACCAAATATTATAACATTCGCAGCATACTACTAATTCATCATTCGCATATTAAGTCATTCGTAGAGTTCAACAGGTAATAACATATTCAACTTACTTATTCAGATTAACAGTATATCTTAAACCCATAACACATTCGCATCAAAGATACTCTAAAGCATTCACATTCATCATCACATAAAACCAGAGATAGATATCACACCATAACCGAACATCTTCATTCATTCACTAACCCTGCGGAATGAACCTCGCAGAAACTATCAATACACCATGTTGCGGATACAAAACAGATCCAAAAGATATATTCGATCATCAAAAACTCGATGCCCTTAGGCTTACAATCCTACTCTATTTATATCCTTCTATTTGTTTACAAAACAGTCCACATGACCAAATTAACTAATCTAACAATTCTTGCGCTTCCGTGAACTTCGCGAATGGTCCTTCTTTCACAGAGTGACCTTTTCGCACCTGTCGAATTCCGTACTTCCTGCGGACTTATTCTGTGTGAACATAACCTTAGCATAGTTAATGATAAAATGTCTTAATAAGTTGGACATACCCTGCAGACTTTGAAGTTGTCGTAGGGTTTAAGGAGGAGGAAGATTTACAATGGCCTCAACTTTAAGTGGATCGACCATGATACCATGACTGGATACAATAAAACCTTGTAAATGTCCGGACTCGACACAAAAAACACACTTATTAGGGTTCAGTAGAATCCTATAGTACCTTCCTCATTCAAACACTAGTTGTAAGTGATCAGGATGATCTCGTGTCTTACGAGATTGCGCTGGGAGATCATCTAGGTATGGTTAAACAACGTGTTTGATATCATGGAATGCAAAGTTCACTGCGCGTTGGAAAGTAGCTCCAACATTCTTTAAGCCAAATGACATCTTCCAGTAATAAAAGGTGCCCCAAGGAAAAATAAAAGCTGTTTTATGCTGGTCTTTAGGTCTTATTTGGATTTGATTATATCCTGAAAAACCATCCATGAAAGAGAATATTTCATGGCCCGCACATGCATCAATGATTTGATCTATGAAGGGTGTGGGGTAATTGTCCTTAGGAGAATCTTTATTTAGGCCCCTGAAGTCAGTACAGACTCGTATGGTACCTTACTTCTTATCGACTGGGACTGGGTTGGAGACCCACTCCATCATGTCGATCGGATAAATGAATCTCGTTCTAAGCAACTTCTCTACTTCAAGCTTGATGTCCGCCACTTCTGAGGATTAATCGGACAAAGCTTCTGTCTCACAGGTTTAACATTTGGATAAGTAGTGATGACATGCTCCATGATGGTGGGGTTGTTTCCTGGAATCTCCTCATAAGACTAGGAAAATACATCACGAAATTCCTTAAACAGATTGGTAGACAGAGTGATCTCATCAGGAGAACAATTAGGTGCAATAAAAAGTTTTTCCACAGCACCAAGTTCGATAGAGATATCGATCGGTATGGTTCTCGATATATTTTCCATGTTGCCTTCAGCATATATCGTTTGCATAGAAGGACTGATGGAAAAATGGATATCCCCACCAAGTCTCACTGAGAACTCACCATTCTTTATCTTGTCTAGATCAGGAAGAAAGTAGGACCCATGATGCATGTGTTCCCATGGATGATCTAGTCCTACCATGGCTTCCGAAATGGCCACATTAGAGGGAAAAACAATATCCAGACAATCAAAAGAGTGGATGGAGTTGTTTGACCATGCGGGTGTATAGTCCATATCTGACTCTGCAGAGACAGATGGAGTCAAGATATGTTCTGTTCCAGTATTCTCTGATGCTTGATAAGCCACTTCTGCAATAGACAGGGGCACGGTTGGTTCTGACTGAGTAGGGAGAATCCATGGATTAGTTGTTGGACTGACCATGAAAGTCTCCAAAGATGAACAATCAGTGGTACTCGTAGAACCAATAAAGTTAATGGGAGTAGGTAGTGAATGTTCCCATCAGTGATGAATACATGCCTACTCCCAAACTCTCACTGGGTGGGTGAGACTGATCAATCAACGGGATTGTAGAATCTGATGAAGCGTTGTTGTTATTCCAAGTAAATGAAAGTTGATCGATAGTGATGATCCTTCCTTCATGAGGCAACATGAGTACACAAAAAATGGACAATGGGACAGCTTTCATCGCATACGTCCAACTCCTTCCTAACAACAAATTGTAATCAAGAGGAGCATCCAACACTTAAACCTCCACAGACACTGACTTACCGGCAAGTTCAACTTCAAATGCGGGCAAGACTTCGTGTGGATGGAAAGATATCCCATCAAAATCCGTAAGTATAGTGTTGGAATGGGATAACTCAGGTGAGCCTAGGGCCTTCTCGTAGGATATCGACATTACACACTTAGATGCGCCCTCATATACAACTGTTCGTCCAATGGTTTTGGGACCATGGATTAGTTCAATCTGGAGGGCTACGTGATATGGTAACCGGGGTTTGATATTAGACATATCAAACTGAGCAAGCATACTCGATGAGTCCATGCTCCTTATCGCTGCTAGAAGTGTATTCTGCTATAATGGAGAGCTTGGCAATACTTCTAGTGTGGACATAGCATAGGGTGTTTGGGCCAGATCCTCTATGACATTGTAGTTAGGAGCAACCCGCGTGTTAGGGTTGTGCATAGCCCATTTGAAGACACCTTTTGGGATCTTCGACAAAGGATCTACACATCTCTCATTGTGAAGATATGTAGATATTTCAGGAATGTCCTTATCTTTCTACTACAAGCCCGAGGAATAATTCCTAGCTCGAGTTTGCAAAAACGTATCTAAGTTAACCATGTTTATGAACGATTGATGAGCTGACGAGACAAGAGTTGTGCCCCCAACACTAGAGTTTCCAGAAGCTGAACCTTGTCCATGAGGGAATGGGTCCTTCATAACAGCTAGTTTCTTCTCATGGAGGAGCTTCTGGGCTTCTTCCATTAGAGTGAACTGGTGGGTAAGGTGGTCATCCTTACATAAATTGCAAAGAAACTTGAATTTATTTTTATCCTTCTTTCCCTCCTCGACATTTCCAGTGTTTTTGGGATTTGGATGGTTCCCCTCCCCTTTCTTTCCCTTCTTTTTGTTGTTGGGTTGTCGAGGACCCTTTTGATTAGTCTGTACTTGTTGTACAAATTCAGTTAGAAGGAGAGGCCACAACAATAGTTGCATCTTCAGCAGACTTCTTTACAGATAAAGCATGAACTTGCTTGGTCAAAGCTTTGAATGCTGCTGAGTCTATTGAACCGATGATGCCATCGGCATGCGGTTCAGGCTTAGGTTTACCTAGAACAATATTAGATGGTGGGGTGTCGGGTATAGTCTCATATAGGATCCTAGATTGAGCATATACAAGATCAAGTTGTTGGGTCCTGAGTATCGCTTCTTCCTCCAAAGACACTCCACAAGTTGCTACATCCTTAGAAATATAAGGTAGGAGGAATTTCAAATACCACTCCAACAGAAACTCTGGAGGGATTTCAGCCCTGATGAGCCTCTTTCGCCTTCGCCACTCCTGAATGTGGTTAGATAAGTGAGTGGCCTTATTCTTCCTAAAAGTTGACAGAAGGTCTGTGCCAACATCATACCAGATAGGAAGTTGAAAGTGGTTAAAGAATATTGTTGCTAAATACCAAAAGTTATCATAGGTTGCGGCAGGTAGTTCTATATACCGCTTAGCAGCAACACTAGTCAAGGTCCTTTGAAAGAGCCTCAACCTGATGGAATTGTAATTCAGAGAGTTAGAAGAGCACGAGAGATGAAAAGTAGTGACGTGATCACCAGGACCTTCCCCAATATTGCCTTCAAACTTTGGGATGTCGGAAAGAAACTTGGTTGGGACTAGTGGCCACGCCGTGTTATGGCGCACTGGATCATTCTTTAGTTTCTAAATATATGGCAAGTTTAACATTGCCATAAAAGGAAACAAGGTTGAAACGATGGAGTTTGGTTAACAAGAGCCTGGTAGGGGGAACCTCCCCAGACCTAGTTCTTGTACTGTTGGTTGGGGATTCCCCTAGCCATCGATTGTGAAGTGTAATAATTATTAAAGCTGCTCTAGCCAAATTCTATCAGGATGCTTCCTTGGATGTTCGTCCACTGCGGTTGGGTGTTATCCCCTCCATAATGTGGATTAAAAAGTTACCACCCCCTCCACCAAACAACGAAAAGTGGGTACTCCCTATAGGTATCTTAGATGTTTGCACATTCGATGAATGCACATTAAAACTTGTGAAGGGGTTAAAGCCAGGTATAGATGTAGTATACAAAATGGGAATCGAGCTCACAAAAGGTGTGGAAGGAGCTATGTGTCCTACAAACCAAGGAAAACCATGACTGAAAGGAGCAGACTCTGGATTACCCTGAGACTATTGTATAAAGGGAGACGATGTGAATGGTACTGAAGGTATCCCTGAAAAGGGGATATTAGATGATCCAATACTGGAACCAAAAGGAATAGCTGATGTTGAAGCAGAAGAGCTTGGCATACCTAAGGAACCGGTATTGAAACCGAACGAAGGGCTCGAAGCAGAAACATCCTATAAAGATCTAGGTACCGTTGTGTGTGGAAATGAAGGGGATAAACCTCTTGATACAATAGATGAAGTAGGAGTATGGGGAACTCCTGACTCATTTCCTAAACTAGACATGAAAAAAACAGGTGTAAATCGATATGAACTAAACTTTGGTTGACCTAGAGAAACTACAATTTCGAGTAAAGGATCGTTAGGTCCTGTCAAAGGAGGGTTGAAGGATGTGTTAAACTCTTGGGTGGTTATGTCTTAAACCTCAATAGTATCCTGAAACTATTGATAATCATTTTCGAGGTGTGGTTCTCGGGGTGGTTCAGTAGTACCCGTAAGTTCGTATGAACCATGAGAATCAGTCCTACGACGTTAAGGTGGTGGTGGAGGTTCAATTGTGTGTGGGGGAAGGTTTTTCAACCGTCGTGACCTACGAAGAGGCTGGTCCTCCACAATTATAAAAATAAACTAAGTGTAGAAACCTAGTGGCCACTAACGACTAAGGAGCAAATAGCATACCAATAAAAATGTCCTAAATGAATCAAGACCAAGAAAACAAAGATAATATTCTCAAAATTCAGTCTTGGATGATGAGGGCCCAGAACAAACTAGTAAAATATCGAAGGTCAGTTACACGATGTCCAATGCAGGTCCACTGGGTGCAAACATTTGAATCACCAAACCTCCCTCTTGGGATTACTGTAGAGGGTTACCTTCCATGTCTGTCATAGGTGCAGTGGAAATAGCCTTCCATTATACCTGTGTAGAGCCCTAAAGTCAATATTCTAAGGATAGCACAATTACAAAAATATCTGGGGGAAAGCTGCAGGTCCAGCCAAAACACATGGGAAGGGTAGCTAAGACTGAAATCCAAAAATGCACAAGGCACTAATGGACCCCTGTACGCGAATTAGCCCTGGTGTATGCTCGAAAGGAAAGTGGGGGGTATACCCAACAATTCCAGTCTCACACAACCTCGTGCTTAACTATGGTTTAAGTGGATCTTCCCAGAATATTTTGATAAGAGTGGGTTTACCTAAAATATTGTCTCACTACGATTTTTGAGCAATGAAACGATTTCAGAAAGTTTAAAGTGATCTATTCTGAAATCCTAGCCTAAGGCAGTTGGTGTAGTGTCAACCCTAAAAAGAAATATTACTAATTGATTTTATTAGATGTTCTTTTTAGAGGATGTTTCTTACTCAAGAGGTAGTGATGTGTGTGGTATGGTTATGACGAAAGTAAAGTGTGTACAATGATGCATACAAATTCACAAAATTATTTTCGTTTTATAGCTTTCAAAACAAAAAACTAGGCATTCCTAAGCATAAATTTTTTTTCTTTCAATTTTTTCAATTTTCAAAGTTAATAGTAATGCAAACTACTCTACCTCAAAAAATTGACAAATATTGTAAACAAGTTCTTGATTTTTCAATTTTGACCCTTTTCTCTAACCATGAATGAAAATAAACATGAAAATGAACAATCAATATTTATCAAAAATTTGAGTAAAGACAAAGGGACCAAAGCTTATAACAAACAAATCAGAAGACTCACAAAGACTTTAACCTACAAATTTGTTTCACTGAAATAAATCAGAATTTGGAACAAGATGCAAAAGAAAAAGGAAAAATATAATGTGTAAAGTGGACAATCAGAACACCACACTACTCTTGAACATCAGAAAACCAAAGAAAAGCATCCACCAAACATAAAGTAGGCAAGCAAACCAGGGCAAATTTACAATCACGATGACTTAAAGAAAAAACTACCAAAGAGACTCTAAATAGAATCAGATTAACGTGAACAAAGTCCAGGAGGTATACAAACAATGAAGGACCTTCAAAACCACAAAAAACCCTATTGAGATCAAACCCTAATTAAAAAAAAAAATCTCAGGAAATGTGTGCGGCTCCTAAAGGAGACAACTCGCGACTGACCCGCGGGTCTGTAAGAAGGAAACGTGCGGCTAGGGCACAAAGTGCATGAGTCCAACTACTAGCAAGTCACGAACAGGATTCAAAAACCCTAAAGAGAAATAAAGGGCCTCTAAGAGGTTGCGAAAAGACCCAAAAAAGACACAGGGATGTCTCAACAACAACATAAAAACAAGGCAAAACTCAAAAACAAACCCAACACCCAAAGATCAAACCTTACAACAAAAGGTCAAACTTAAAGGGATGTTTTCGGTTGTATATACTAACAACTTGCGCATGCAACAGTAGAGCCGGGGGTTGTATTGGTAGCAACTCACGCACAAGACAGAAAGTGAGCACCTAGATGAACGCGAAACACGCGAATGGGCACTGATGCAAGAAAGAAAATATTTGCAAAATCAAAACTGGACTAGATCAAAACAAAGGAAATAAACAAATAAAACTTTGAAAACCTCACAGAAAACCAGAAAGTTGTAAAAACTGAAGAAAACCAAAAAAGATCCCCATAGCAGAAATGAATAGGTGCTCCCCAGCGGAGTCGCTAGTTCTGTTGTTAGGTATTTTACCTTATAGCAGGGGATAGATTCTACCAATGTACATGGGGCTGATAGATAGATACATAGGGTTTCACATTCATTACTATAAATAAATGAGATTAGGGTTTAGGAAAGAGTACCTTATTTATGGCGGTTGTTCCTAGCTTTTCTCCCAATCTCCACAGCAATGTACCTGCAAAACACACAGACCTTCCTCAAAACAATTTGACTATAAACATATAATGTTATTGACAAATGATATAACATTAATTATAATCAAAATCGAATATAATTAACACTTTATTGGGATGGGAAGAGTATATCAATCTTTATTGTCAAAGAAATGCAACAAAATACAACCGATGTACCTTATCTTGCATCGAGCACTTCTACAACCAAGTTCTAGGCTCCTGCTCCTCTCTTGACTTAGAATTCCTTCAGCATAACAATAGCTTTCTGTAACCTACCTAGTACTCAAGACATTTTATGTTTTTGGAAAAACATTACTTTAACTTTTATTGTAAAGTTTTATATTTGACCAAGTGTCAAGGATGACTATAAATGAATAATATTATTATTATTAAAATAAAATGGGAGACACTCACCCAAAGAGACTGTTGAAAGAATGTTCACTGACCCACTAGGAGGAATGGAATCTAGGGTAGAAGGCAATGGACAAGTGGTAGCATCTGAACTCAGTAACTAGCTGTTGTTATGGTACAACCTCCCTTAAATTATGGTCACGTTCCCAAGGATGTGGAACTGGAGGTGATGGCTCATTGAATGCAAAACTGACCACCAAAATACCTAGGAAATATTTTTTATAGCCATCGAATTTGAGTAGAGGCTCATTCATTCTCAGAGGAGATGAAAATTATTCCTTGTGGTTTTGCTGGAAATTGCACATAAGAGATTCGATAAGGGGAAGCTATGTTTTGAGTTGTAGAGTAAGACTATCTTATTCCTGCTGAGTGCAGAGGTTTCCTGCTTAGTGTAGAGGTATTGATATGTATGCAAGTCCCCATCGATTGTTGAAGAACATATGAGAGGTGTGTATGCAAGTCTCCATTGATTGCTGAAGTACAACTCAAGTGCCTTACTTATACACAGAGATTTCTTCCTAGTGGTTCAATGAATAGGCTCGAGGGTCCAAAGAGAAAGAAAGCTTGGTTGCTTTTCTAGAGAAGGTTGGGAGGAACAAGCCTCTTTGGGTGTTTTTCCACCCTATCAATTTATCAGGTTCTACTTGTTTTTATTTATGCATAATATATTCTAGACAGTAAATTTTACTTTGAAAAACTGTATAAAAATGTTTCATAGTTTTCCAATGATTTCTAGATATTTGTTAGTTGTTATGAAAGATTGAATTTCTGACCGAAAATATATTTTTGTAAATCGAATGAATAAATAGAGGATAGAGATGAATGAATGAAATGTCTTCCTATATTGTTCCTTTTTCCAGAAGCAATATACACTAGTATATGAAGAAGATTAAATTGAATCTGATTAAAGAATAATAGATAGATTCTGATCAAAGAAATATTGCTGTATAAATTATCAGTTTCCTAGAATTCATTTTTTTCCAATATTCTTATCTGTACATGTTTATCCAATCAACCTATATAAACACTTAGATCTTATAAAACAAAACAGAGGTCAAGGGTTCAAGTATTGACTTGCCCAGATTTACCTCCTAGAATTATAAAATAAATCTTAAATGCGCAAATAAGATTAAGGTTCAAAACCCATGGCATTTCGACCATCGAACTCTCAACATTTTCATAATGTTCAGGGTTAGAGTTTTAACCCTGTAAACATGTTCATAACTGGAATAGTATTTACCAACAAAGTTGAAAGTCGGGCTTATCCCCCAAAACACAAAAAACATCAACGTATATCCATACTAAAATTTCGAGAAGGCCGAGAGCACTTCTCTTAACATTGGAACAAATTTATACAATGAAAACTAGAAACCATCTTTATTAATCAATAAACTCTTTACAACACAGTAATACTGTTCAGGTCACCAAATGGTACCTAATAAAATTAAATAACAATATATCTATAATTCGAAACCCCACGCTGGCTAAATCAGAAGCACCCAACTACATCACCGTATCACTCTTCCAGAAGTCGAAGCAAAGTAAAGTTTTAACCATAATAATATTCAGGGATATCCATCTCTTGGGAAGGCCCGAAGCTTACCAAGATGGTTGTTGCTGAGAAAAGCTTTATAGCCAAACCCCAAATCAACTGAGAGTCACGAGGTGTACCTTGCGAAACACATAATCAACTGGATTATTAACAATTGACAGTAACTCGTAAATCATAGTGCAAAACGTTTGAGAATTATAGCAAGGTTCGAATCCCCTTACCTTCAGGTTTTGGAACACAGAGATGAATTCCGGTTATTGACACAACCTGGAAACATAAAGGCCCTCGACCTCAACTTCGAAGACCAACAAACTCAGCAAGGTGGAGTATTAACCCTTACTCCCTTGTTAAACGGTTATGTGAGTGGAGTAGTGACAGGATCACCATGGTGGCTGAGAAGAGAAGGGCTCTCCAGTCTTCGAAACAATAACGAAAATGTGAAGACCAAACCCTCATCCGTAGCATTAGGGTTTTTCCACACACGTGGAGTCCATTGCTAGAGAAAATCGCGTGTCCTCATAAATGTGCTAGCTATCCCACACTACACAACTTTTATCAACCCACGTTTCCATAGTTTCCATCGTAGTATCAACATGATGTTAATACTACATGTGCCATCCTTGAATCCATAGTTTAGACTAAGCCTTTCTCCACTAATTTATAATTACAGGTAAAGTAATGCTCCCTTAGCATACTTTGGGATAAGCACCATTGCAATGTGCTCTAGGGATGGAAGTCCCTAAATAAGACATTAAAACAAGTATTGTATATATATATCAAGTTAACATATAAGTTTTGTAAGGCCCCATGCTAACCATGGACGTGTAACCAAATTCTTAGTAAAGGATGAACTCTCACTTGTAACCTGGTACAGGAATAGAGTTCATTAGCCTAAAATCTAAGTAAGCATCGGGAACTTCACAAGGATCCCTTCTTCAACAGAAATTAAGCATTCAGTATAGGTACACGGAGTATAACCACAATTACAACCAGAACGACAATAATAAAGTATCATAATACATATGTATCAAAGATGAACAAATGATCATTTGAAAACAAAGATGATTCAGAAAACTCAAGTAATCGCACAGTTTTGCATAATTATTGTAATAGGATTTATTTTACTCATAATCTAGGAAAATGTATTATATATAGTAAATTATTGATGAGTCTACATACTTAATTCTGTTTCCTAAGTGGTCACTTAGAACTTAAAACACAGAATCATTTAGAGTGGCATTAAGACCCCTTGTGTATTTAACGACAGTTCGTAATTATCGCTGCCAAAAAACAAGTTTAAAACATCTTTAGAAATTAATCATACATAATCATAATTTCCACACAATAATTATAGTATTATATGCTATATAGAAAATTTTAAACTTTTACAAATTTTTGGGATGTTACATGTGGTATCAAAGCGCGAGTTCAAACTCTAGGCCTGATTATGGCTCAACGCGCACAACAGAAAATGAAAACAGAAAACATAGTTTATTAATTTATGTTTTATTTTGTTTCTGTACAAAACAATTTGATATTTAATTTGGAGGTATGGAAGGACCAGAAGAATCTGCAAAGGACAGATCTCATCATAGTGAACGTAATAATAATGAACATGAACAGGTTAATGAAGAAATTTACATAGAATTAAATGATGAATCATCTGAACTCTTACGTACAGTTAAAGATTTAAAAGCGGAGATAAAAAGTATGAAGGAAAAAAATGAAAGGATTTTAAGGGCACAAGAAGAGCTAAACTAGATTTTACTGGATAAATACCATAATGATGAAAAGGATAAGAGAACAAAAATAAAATCTTAGTCTAGAACCATGTCCTATCAACACAAAGGTAAGAAAGTAAAATACTATAAAAATGAAAGTGACTCTTCTTACGAATCCAATGATAAAACATATAGAAGAAAACATAAGTATGATCAAGACAACAGTGATAGTGACTGTAGCCTTAAGAAAAGAAAGTACAAACCTTATGAACATATTTCAGGGGAATTCAAGAAGATAAAACCCCCAACATTTAATGGTGAAAATGAAAACAAATAGGCAGCCGAAGCATGGCTATCCGACATGAAGAAATACTTCCAAATATATGATTATTCAGACCAGTTAAAAGCTAACATGGCCATTTACAATCTGACTGGTAAAGCGGATATTTGGAGGTAGGACATTAAGAGAGTAAAAAACATTAAGGAAAAGAACATAACTTGGAGTGCATTTAAGAAATATTTTAAGAAAAAGTTTATGTCTGAATAGTACTACGAAGAGAAATCAAAAGAGTTTTATGATTTAAAACTGGGTTCTATGAGTATGAAAGAGTTAAGCAGTAAGTTTCTAAGTCTGTTAAGATATGTGCCTTATATAGTGGAAGAGAAACCTAAAGTAAAAAGGTTTCTGAGCTATTTATCGTTCAATATAAAAGACAGAATTGAGTATGACAATCCTACAACTCTTGAGGAAGCCATGAGAAAGGCCAACTTCTGTTATGAGCAGAACAGAAAAAGGGAAGGTGTATCGAGTTGGAGGCATAATAAACCTAGTAACTTTGAGCATAAAAAGAAGAATTTTAATAATAATTCTGGAAGTAACAAGAGGAATTTTACTAACATAAATTTTCATGGAAGTAATTACAGAAGTAATGTATAGAAGAATTCCACAGTTGCAAGAAACATGCCTAACAATAATAATAATAATAATAATAATTCCAGAAATAATCAACAAAGACCACCTTTAAAATGTTATGATTGTCAAGGGTCGCATGCTAGATATAACTATCTGAACACGAGAAAAACAGTCAGCAACATTCATACAATGCAAGCAAAACCAACAATTGGTGATTTAGCAAGGGAGATGCCCAAGATCAATGCAGCACTGGAAAACCGACAGGTAGAACATCAAACTTCAATGGTCGAGATTGAAGATATGCTACAAAATAGACCTATTTCTATTTTAATTGATCCAGGTGCAATTTTGAGTTATATATCACCTGATTTAGTAAAAACCTGTAAGTTGAAAGTAGAAAGGTTTGATAAATCATGGCTATTTTAGTTAGCTACATAAACCAAAAGAAAAGTTGTAGAATTTGTTAAAAATTGTGATTTTCTTATGAGTCAGTTGAAGACGAAAATTAAATTAAATGTATTATCATTAGGGTCTTATGACATCTTAATAGGAATGGATTGGCTGGAAAAGCATAGAGTAGTACTAAATTGTTTTGAAAATACTTTTACATGTTTGAATAATAAAGGAGAAACATAAACAGTAAAAGGAATTCCTAGAAAAACCTTTGTTAGACATATTTATGCTTTGCAAGTGAAAAGGGCTATAAGAAAAGGGTGTAAAATGTTTGCTGTAAACGTAATTAATAACGGACATTCAACTAAGGAAGATAAGTTAAAACTAGAATACATATCAATTCTAAAGGACTTTGCTGATGTATTTCCGGAAGAAATTCTAGGACTACCTCTGAAAAGGGAATCGGATTTAACCATTGAGCTAGTATCGGGAGCGGTACCAAACTCAAAGGATCCTTACAGAATGAACATTATGGAATTTAATGAACATAAATCACAGTTAAGGGAACTAATTGATAAAAATTACATAAATCCAGGTGTGTCTCCTTGGGGAGCACCTGTCATCTTTGTTAAAAAGAAGGAGAGTACCTTATGTTTATGCATAGACTACCGTCAGCTAAATAAAATGACTATTAAAAATAGATATCCTCTGCCCTGCATAGATGATCTATTTGATCATGTATGCGGAGCGACGATATTTTCTAAAATAGACTTGAGATCTAGATATCATCAAGTCGAGATAAAAGACGAAGACATTTTTAAAACTGCTTTCAGAACCCGTTATGGGCATTACGAGTTCGTAGTTATGCCATTTGGGCTAACTAACGCACCAGCAATTTTCATGTGTTTAATGAATAATGTTCTACATAAGTATCTAGATAAGTTTGTAATTGTTTTCATTGATGATATCTTGATTTATTCTAAGAATAAAGAAGAACACGACGAACACTTAAGGATAATTCCGCAAGTTTTAAGAGAACATTAACTTTACGCTAAATTTAGTAAATGTGTCTTTTTCAAAGATAAAATACAATTCTTAGGTCACATAATATCCAAAGATGGGATCACAATCGACCCAAATAAAATAAGAGAAATTAATGAATGGCATGTCCCTAAATACGTAACTAATGTACGGTCATTCATGGGAATCACAGGTTACTAAAGAAAATTTTTTGAAGGATTCTCCAGAATTGCGAATCCCATAACCTCCTTGCAGAAGAAGGGAAAGAAATTCATCTGGGATCTAAAATGTGGAGAAAGTTTTAAGAAATTGAAAGAACTATTAACAAAACACCTATATTAAAAATTGCATATCCAAACAAGGACTTCGTTGTATGCATTGATGGACTTGGCGGGGTCTTAACACAAGAAGGTCATGTAATAGCATATGAGTCAAGGAAGCTAAAAATTCATGAAGATAACTATGCAACCTACATTCTATAGTTGGAAGTCGTGATACATGCTTTAAATATGTGGCGCCATCACCTGATTGGTAGGAAGTTTTCATTAATGACAGATAATAAAGGCTTAAAATACTTGTTGGATCAACCAAATATGAACGCAAGGCAAGCTAGGTGGTTCGCTTTCCTTAGCGAATACGATTTTGAGATTCAACACATAAAGGGTAAAGAAAATAAAGTGGCTAATGCCTTAAGAAGAAACGCAAAATTAAATTTCGTGGCAGCAATCAGCGCTTATAAAATAGATCTGGAAAATCAGCTTGAAGAAGAAATTAAAGAAAATGAAAATTATCATAAATTACGTGAAAAAGTTGCTGAAAATATATCTAAAAATTTAAAAATAGATTACAGCTTGAATAAAAAAGGTCTAATGATGTATAAAAAAAGACTTTATGTGTCTAATATATGGAAAGTTAAGTTGTTGATTTTAGATGAAGTACATAAAAGTCCTTATTCAGGACACCCTTGTTATCAAAAAATGATAACAATGTTGAGAAAGGATTACTTTTGGCCAAATATGAAAAATGAAGTGGCTAAATACATAGCTAGGTGCTTTGAATGTCAACAAGTTATTTAGCTAAACATCAACAACCCAACTGGAATATTACAGCCATTGCCAATTCCAGAGTGGAAGTGGGAAACTATTAGTATTGATTTTATAACTAGTTTACCTAAAAATCAAAAGTAGAATGATTCAATAATGGTAGTTGTGGATAAGCTTAGTAAAAAAACTCATTTTATTCCTGTTAAAACTACTTTTAAAGCTACTAACATTGTTGATGTGTTTATGAAGCAAGTATTTCATTTGCACGGAATACCTAAGGTAATCATTTCTGATCGAGATTCTAAATTCACTGGAAATTTCTGGAAGTCACTGTTTAAAGGTTTAGGTACTAAGTTAAATTTCAGCACATCTTTTCACCCACAAACTGACAGGAAAACTGAAAGGGTAAATCAGATTTTAGAAGACATGTTAAGATTGTATGTTAAAGATCAGACAACTAAGTGGGGAATATATGCACTTAGTGGAATTTGCTTATAACAATCACTATCAAGCATCTGCTAAAATAAGTCCATTTGAGATTTTGTACAATAGAAAATGTAATACTCCTATCTCTTGGAGTAATTCGGTTGACAGACTGATGTTAGGACTATATTTGTTAAAATAGATGGAACTAACCGTGAATCAGGTACAAGGCAATTTAAAAATTGCAGAAGACAGACAAAAAGTTATGTAGATTTGAAACGAACTAAAAAGGAATTTCATGTAGGTGAGCATGTTTTTGTTAAGGTAAAACCCAAGAAAAGCGCTTTCAAACTTGGGAGTTGTGCTAAATTAGCACTAAGGTATTGTGGAACATTCAAAATCATATCAAGAATTGGACCAGTTGCATATCAGTTGGACTTACCATCTAATCTAAAAATACATAATTTTTTCCATATTTCTTTTTTGAAAAAGTATGTGCATGATGCTACTCATGTGATAAATTGGAATGACATACAGGTGGATCCCAAAGGAGATTTTCAAGTGGAACCGGACTGTGTCCTGGCCAGGAAGGAAATTTTGCTCCGGAATCGCACCATAGGGCAGGTAAAGGTGCAATGGAAGCACCTTAGCCAAGAAGAAGCTACCTGGGAATTGGAAATTAATATGCAGGAAACATATCCAACTCTGTTCTAGGGAGGCTCTGATGAAGAATAAGCAACATTGATGATGACATTGAACTTAAGAGGGGGTGTTTGTAACCTAGCTAGTACTTAAGAGAAAATTATTATGCATCTTGGTTGTTAAATTATGCTACACTATTGTGTAATTTTTTGCATGAGTTTGTTGTGAAGATATGTGTGAAGCATGTTGTCCAAGTTATAATACGTAATGTGACTAATAATTTGTAATCAAGATGAGTGTTAGTGGAGAGACGCCACATTATTTTGGAGTCCATGTGATTTGATGCTAGAGGATATTGGAAAAATCTACTCTATCATGGATGTGATTGAAGGAGGGCTGAGTGCATCATTAAAATCATTTATAACCATGCATTAGTGCTTAGCTTCACAACACATTTATAGAAAACAAAGATTTGGTGCACCCTAGCATCACTTATTTTGCTACTAGCTTCATTTTTTTTTCAATTCATTTTGCGTTTCCAATTGGAGTTGAAGAGAATCTTCGTATTTGTAGATATGTATGCTAATACATTCAACATGAAATTAAAGGGGCATGATGTTGCTTCAATTTTCTATGGAGTCATTTGGGATTCAATAAAGTTGGTCTGTGAAGTGAGTTAACCTTTGGTAAAGGATCTTTGATTGGTTGATCTTGACAAGCTTGCAATGGGATAGTTGTATGAGCCCATGATAGGGTCAAAGAAGCTCTCCATGCATTTTATAAATCATAAGGCGAGTGGGGACATCCCAACTACATTATCATTTGGGATTTTATTGATGACAACATACTTCATCCCTCACTTCATGCAACAATGACCTCCCTCATCCCCAACATTTCTTACTCTTGTGTCATTGATTTTGATGGTGAGATTATGGTGGTATTCTTTACTTGCACAAAAGAAAGTACTAAATTCAATGGCACAAAAATCCACACAATTTGACTTTAAGTTGCATGAGACAGCTACTAGATTATTTTGGCCATGGAATGGTAATGAAGGGAAGGAATATGGTGTTGTTAGGGAACAAGTTTATATGGAGTATCCACCAAGGTTTGTGCACCCTGTAAATGAAATTTTGTGCTAACTATGGAAGGCATATTTCTAGTTTTTGTGTGAATTACATAGCATTGACCGAGTATGGTTGGGGTTTTCCCTATAATGTTGCAAAAATACCCAGGCACCCAAACTTCAATTAGTAGTGATAGCATAAGGGCCTAACCAGTTTGACTTTAATTTTCCTTGATCTTTGATGATTTATGGGAACTTGGAAAGTTCTGCCATAGAACCATGTCTCCCATGACAAATGAACAAGATTCCAATTTCTTCTTATAGACTCTAGTGATACATTTATGATACTATCACATGTGCTATACATAATTTATAACCTAGTGTTTATTGCTCAACCATACAAGTAGCAATGCAGTCTTCTTCTAGGATAGCTTCATGCAAAGCAATGCAATATTCTTATGGGATAGCTTCATGCAAAGCAATGCACAGTGATGGAATAAGAACCTCAAGAAATAAGATGGTACCCATAAACTAGTGAAAAGAGAGTGACGTTGGTTGGCCTTTAAACTAGAATATTATGACCCCAGAGTAGAGGGTATAGTTGTGTATGCCAATCTTTACCAAAGGTGTAAACAATGTATTTGATAATAGCAAGTAACATTTTGTTGGTAGCTTAAATTTTTCTATTTTCTTATGGATAATAGGGTGTTAAAAAATTATCTTTAATGTTCTATTTAGTCAGGAGTCTTACTAATTCTATGGATTTCAATTGAGTCATCTTATTAGTAATTAAGATGCACAAAATTATAAAGTTAAAAGTTATTTATTTGAGGATTAACTTTACGATAACATGACCAGTAATACATGTAAATGGAATGGCTTCTACCTATCTGGTTCAATAGTTTGTAGTAGTATATATAAACTTGTGATCATTGGGTGAAGTAGGGTGAATATCTCTAATTAAATCTAGATCCCAAAGCAAAAAGGACAAAGGTGCCTCAATCAGTATGAGCTCATGTGATGGAACATGATGTCAGTGGGTATGATGTTTATAGGTAGGATATCTTTTGGTCGTAAGTTTTACACCTTATCATATGCCTAGGTAGTAACAACCCATGTGCCATATATGAGCCAGGTAGCATGTGAACTAAAGTGGCTTTGATAGTCTCTATTGTGTCCCTCTCAGAGGATAATGCCTATTTAATGCTGGTTAATATAATAATGAAGGATATTTTGAATCCTTTACAATATAAGATATCCCTAAGTAAGATGTAATGTCTGTATTATTGTAGAAATGGGATTTTAACTCTGAGAGTGGTGATATAATCTTCCTTATAGGAAAGGAATTGGGCTATGTCATGGTACCATATGGTAAGCATAGGAGTAGGATGATTTGTAGGAAAGGTAGGAGACTTTATCTCATGATGATTTAAATAATCCTCTATAGCTTCTTGAATAGTGATAGTGAGAAATAATAATGCATGGATAGTAACTTTTATAATAATTTTTAGGTTCTTAGCTACTTATTACAATAGAAAATCATTAGGAATACCCGTGTGAAAAGGAAAATCTCCAAATGTAATGGTTGAAGTAATTAAATTTAAATTAAAGTTGTATTCTTGTGGAACATAGGTGACATGTGACTTACAAAAAGTATGTAGCAAACAAGCAATCTAAAAGTAAATGGACAACAAGGGGTCATGAGTGGAAAACTTGAAACTAATTTGATTAAGGACGCGAGTTTAGAGACTTTAAAGGCATGGAAGTGATGCCTAAATCAATCATAGTAAAAATCCCTTGTTTTAAAGCCTCATATTCTATAGTGTTACTTGTACAAATGAAATAAAATTGATATGTCAAAAATATAGGATGTTCATCGAGTCAAACAATTCTAGCTCCATTGCCAAATTTGTTCCTAGTTGAATCGAAATGCATTGTCCACATATACTCATCCAAGACAAAAGGATTTTAGCCTCGAAGTATTTTGATGAACACCATTAGAACTTAAGATCCACATTCACATTAAGATAAATATCTTAAGATTCTAGGTTAAGCGCATTGACAATATAATCAATAATGAATTTCCCTTTGATAGCCTTTTGTTATATAAAATAGAAATCGAATTCTTGGAGCTACAAGACATATTTAGTATCATGGGTAGACAAAGTGAACTTAGAAATAAGATAACACAAAGGATCAAAATGGTAGATAACATATGTATTTTTCCCTATTATATAATGGCATAGGCATGAGTTATAAAGATAACAACGAGGTAGACCTTTTTGACCAAAGTATGATGCATTTTGTAATTATCTAGCAAGAAGATAATGTAATAGATAATGTGTTCTCTTTGGTAATCATCCTTCTATAGAAATATCACAAATATAACATGGTAAAAATTATATATCTATATATTAGAAATGAGCAATCGTGCATGGGAAAAATTAGTGTGAGTGGAGAAATAAGTATGTCTTTTAGCTTTTGTAAGGCTTGTTGGTATTTTTCATTCGAGACAAATCATATGTCTTTTTTGATCAATTGGGTGAGGGTGTGTGATACTTTAGCTAAGCCATTAAAAAACTTACTAATGGCACCAACATGTCCCTAAAACACTAGATAATTTTGACGTTCAGAGGGTATAAGAGGGAATCATCAATCATCCAACCAACTAGCATTCTTTCTAGCAACTAGCCTAGCTTACTAATTCTTATAAACTCCTTTAATCATTAGTAATATATTACTCACTATATACACTCTATATATTAGGTTATATTAAGAGCAATAGGAATTGGAATATAGAAATTATCATAACATATTAAGAGCAATAAGAATTGGAATATAGAACGTATCATAACATGAGTAAATCTATCCCATCAATCTACAACTATATAAGGAATCTATAGCTATAGAAAAGGAAGAATAGAAATTAGAAAAGGAAGTTGTTAGGAGCTCAATAGATGAATAGTCGATCATCCATGTATATAAAATTTCCACTTAGAACTTTATTTACTTATATGTTATTATACGATACAAGTTTGATGCGGTTGTTACAAACAATGGTTGATTGGTTAGAGGTTATAGACCTGTTAGTTAGAAGCTAGTGAGTGATAGTTAGTTAGGTTAGTTAGTGAGATGGTTGTTTTATTTATTTTTAGTTATACTATCCCTGTATAGAGATAAATGCATTATCTTTTATAGTACGATACACTCTTGTTTTGGTTGTGATAGATAAGTGACTTGTTGATGAGAGTAAGATGATAGGATTCTTCAAGATAGATTGCCGATATATGGTAGTTTAGATCGAGCTGTATTTTTAGTGGATTGCTTGGTTGGTTTCTGTTTATCGTGATACTGGATTCCCTTCGATAGAGATACCAATTTCTTATAAGACAATGCATGGTAAAAGTTATGCATGGTACTATAGTGGTTGATTGATGGATTGGTTCGATTGGTGTTCATCATGACTTCCCTTGGTGGAGAGCTAGTAATTCTTAATAATGCGATGCAGGGTTGTTGAGTTCAAGTGAGGTATAGTAAGGTGGTTTTTTTCCTATGGCTTTATCTCAGTATGAGGTGGGATACGTTGATTTTCTTCTATCCATGTTGTATGGGTAGTTTTACTAATGAGTTACCTGGTGTTAATGTGGAGATATATAATTTTATTATTTATATCTGTATGTGTTTCCATCTATTATTATACGATACATGATAGTAGTTTTTATGGTGATGCAGTAGTGGTTTTTTTTATTTGTCTACCAGCTCAAAATGTAACTGGGGGAAGCTCAAAATGAAGTGTAGTATGGGGAAGGATTTCGAATGTGAAGTTGTTGATATGTCCATTATATGTCCATGATCTCTATTTCTGTGTAAGTTACAATCAGCTAGAGTAAGCTAGATTTTATAGTTATGGTACTTTCGTTGAGGTTTTTACAGAAGGAGTTGTAAGGCATTAAAAAAAAACAACCATGCAATATTCACATATTGATGAATACTCTATACAAATTGGGTTTTGTAAAAATAATTCCCTTTTATGTGAAAACTTGAGAAAGATCCCTATGACTATAATGGATTTCCTAATCAATGACTCCCTAGCAAGAGCATTCCAACCACTTCTTTGTGGAATTGAATCTTGGTATGGCTATAGCACAAACTGACTCTCACCAATCCATTCCTCCTATTGTGGGTAATTCCCTTGTGTGTGAATAACACATATAGTGGTGAGTTGTTTCTAATCATACTTTATGCTAATTTTTTTATTCTTACAAGTGGTGAGCATGTAATTGCAGACTTGATAAAGGATCTATTGCTTGCCTACTTTTTTTTAAAATTCCCCAATGTTGTCACAAATCTGACGGCAACTACAAAAAATCTGATGATGTTTCCATACCTCTAATGGAAAATGTCGTTAGACTTTGTCTTCTGTCTGTGGGTATATTCGTCGGATATCTGACGGCCATGTGGTCGGATATCCGACCTTCCATAAAGTAAATGTGATCGTATATCCAACAACCATGTGGTCCGATATCTGATGGCCATGTGTTCAGATATCCGACCTTGGATAAAGTAATAGTGGTCGAATGTTTGACAGCGACGTGGTCAGATATTTGACCTTGGAGAAAGTAATTGTGGTCGAATATTCGACGGTGATGTGGTTGGATATTCAACCTTGGAGAACGTAATTGTGGTCGAATATCCAACATGTATATTAAAAGAATTGTGGTCAGATATTCAACATTTTAGTGTCGGATATCCAACAAGACCGTATTGTTGTCAGATATCCGTCGAAGTTTCACTGACGTTTAAAAAAAGAAGGGTTTGTCGGATTGTCAACAAAGTGATGTCGAAAATCAGACATATATGCCTTCGGATTTTGGGTTCAAATTTTAGTGTGAGAGCATTGATGCATTTGGGGATATGTTTGAAATAATATTTCTAGGCTCTATAGAGTATAAAACTTACTTTGTTTGAGGCCATTAACTCCTTTTTGTGCACAATATTTTTTCAACCTAGCCATGTTCTATTTTTTGTATCCTGTTAATTTCTCCAATAATATATGCCCGTTTTTCTTATCCTTATTGCTTTAATACATTGGATTTAAGCAGTACACTTATTCCCCGCGTTCCAACACCAAATGTGATATGAAAGGAATGTCTCAATCTCTTATGCTACCTAAGTAATCCCATGGTTAAAAAAAGATGCTAATATGCTAATGTGTTATGCTTTCAAAGTTGGCTAACATACTTATAATATAGGCTTAATTGAAAAAAACTCTCTTGTTATTACTTCAAACATATAGAGATTTTATTCTTCCATTACGGGTGAAGCTCATATGATATATAGGTTCCCATCCTCTGTATCCCTTGTTTTGTCTCATTCTGCTATATGGTGCAGCAAATTAAGCAATGGGATTTATGATATATTAAACATTTTTAATGTGCAGGCCCATGGCATGTCCTGAAGTGAAGGTTTGTTCTTCACCAATGGAAATGCAAGTTTTGAATTCGAGAGTTCCAGATCTCTTCCCCTAGTTCCATATCCCATGGAAAGCTGAGTACTTGTTTTCTTAGTTGTGCATTATGCATGCTTCTGCATTATGTTCTATAATCCATCCTATAATACTCTACTTACTTCGACCATAAAGGGTGGAGAATTTTTTATTATTAAATTGCATGTCATGTTTTTATTATTGTGCAGGTTTTGTTCTCTTCCATGCATATAAACCTTCATTGTTTCAACCTTCTGTCCAACAGATGTCCTACTAGAGCTTTATGCATTTATAGGAATTCCTTCATTCTGATGCTGAAGCTTGAATTCCACCTTTCAAGCTAGGGAAATATCCCTTTCAGTTCTCTCTTAATCGTCACTGAAAAGCATATAGACAACATAATTGGTTGATGTTGAATGCCATACACTGATGTGAGCTTCAGGATTCAACTTGGCTTGATCATCTGCAGTTCTAATCACAGGTAAACCTTCATGACATTTTTTCTGACAGGTGGGAGTCATTTTTCAATGAAAAAAATGGGGTGCACCATCTGGAAAGGGTTGACTACAAGATTTACTTTTATCCTTTTCATTTAGAACTGACCCCGCTTCATTAATCCTTGAATAATGATCTTCAATTTTTCTTCCATATGAAGAAAAACACTTCCCATTACTTGACTCATGAGACAAGTATTCACCAGGAAAACATTCACTAACAAGCATAGTATTTTCCTGCCACACAAATTCAGATTCCTTGCACACATCATTTTCTTCAATTCTACAAGGCATGTTCATCTATGCGATTGCATCTTTCCTAGGAGAGCCCATATATTCCAACATTTATGTGATGTATGAGGACCATCATTTTCTTTAACAGGTATTGATGTTGAGCTAGGTAATTTATCATCTTGATGTTCATAACTAAAGATACCGCCGTCAATCAACGTCATTGTTTTTTCCTCCCCCCAACATTGTTCAACTAATGTATCAATGAAGACATGCAATGAATATAAATGAACTGTTTTTTCATTTCCTACTCTAAATATGCAAGGCTTATATTTTTTACCAGTAATGTCATGGAGAGCATGTTCGCATATCCTTGAGACCAACTCATCTACTGTTGCATTAGATTGAGCAGAAATAAGCACCCTTGATGTTTTTGCTTCACAAGGATTATATGCAAACTTGTTACTGTATTTCAATTTTCATCAATTACCTAGCATTATCAACATATTTCCATTGTGTTTGCATTGCAACAGACTGATTCATTTTCAATTTCCCTCTAGACAAACTTGAAGTAGCTACCTGTTGTGTATAGACATTGTCCCTTTCAATGCCACCACTCGATTTGTTTGATATTTTACTGATGTAAAGCAATACACTCATAATATCCAGAATAGTTCTTGTTTTCTGGTTCTTGCACATTGACTCATTTACTCAGAAACAACCTCATCAAGTCATTTACTGTCTTTTGCAATTGAAAAAGCATTCAAAAAATAAAATGTATGTGAAACTATTAAAATCAACCTAGGGGGGGCCTAAATAAAGGATAGTCCATAGTTATTTTTTGAATCATTTCTTTGAAGAATAACACTAATTGCTTTGAGTTGACTCTCATTGAAGGCTTCCTTTAGGTACTCCTTCAATGGATTTGGAAAAAAATTCATATCTTCACCTTGGGTACCTTGGGTGTGATATAAACATCTGCAAATTATGTTTCAGCTATGTGTTGATTGAGGATGACATGAAATAAAATAACATCTTTGACAGTTGAGCGTGCCTAGAATGCTTCAAGGTGAGGTGTAATTCTCATAAAATGGGCCGCACACCATTTACTATGTATAGTGAGATGTCTTCTAGCCTTGGATAGATGGGAAATACGATATTGGAGGTATAACCTTAATAACATAGTAGTTGACCCACCTTTAGCATCTCCCTCCCTTAGTTCAACCTGCAAACCAATATATGTTCAGAATTATAGAGAAAATATGCATAGTGACACAAAGTCCAGCACAACAATACAAAGCTTAGTTCTACACTGCCTTTCCAATCATATTAACATTCTCAGAAACTAGTTGGAAAGGTTCCCATGGAATCAAGAACAAGTCATTTTCAGAGCAACCCCTGGATGTAGCATCTTCTCTAGTATCTGGCATAAACCACCCAAGGTGGAACTCATCAACTTTCTCTAAGGACTGTAATTGCACACTAACAAACCACATGCCTTATCTTGAAGATACCTCTTCAAATGAATGTCTCAATTGTGCTTTTAATCCCTCCAAAACCAAAGGGAAAAAATATCCATGTAATGATCAGGTGAGATAAAAAAAGTAGGCACTTGCGTCAAGTTACTTTCCTGGAAATTCTCAGTTTCACTTCGAGAAAGACTAATTCCAACCACAGAGAAATAGGTTAGTTCTAGAATTCGTTTGTACCAATAATCTAGTCTAGGATTTTTATACTTTCTCATCCCACATTGCAAACTATCAAATCTACCTCTATTGTTCTCCAATGGGACCTAAAGGTGGATCAAATAACGCTTTGGAGGAGTTGAAGGATTTGGTAATAATGTTTGCACATTTCTTGCAACATCAAATGAAGCTTCAAGAGGATCATCCTTACTTATCCTTTAAGACAAAATCATCACTAGAATTGCAGACAATTAATGGTTTATGCACCTTGGATTTTCTAGCAATATTTTTAGCATCATATTTTTTGCCCCCAATTCCATGAGACTCTAAACTAGCTCCAACATTTGTTGCATCCCCAGTTCTGTTTAAAATATAGATTTTGTTAAATTCTTTGAAGCTTTCTTGTATTTTCTCGATAGAAACATGTTTTTCATCACCAACAGTAGGTAAAGAAGATGAATTATACTTTGATACTTTGAGATGTAGAATGCTGAAAGGAACATTCAAAATAATGTCATGAGGTTGCGGGACTATATTACCTCTATTATTAGACTATTCATGTGTAAATGGAAGCTCTTTTATATCGGAGTTACTAGACCCCATATTAGTATCTATAGGACAAATATTGCCTTATAAGTAGGAGGTTGGGCCAATTCTTTATCTTGATTTTGGTGTTTAATGGGCCAATTCTTAAAGGGTGCTAGCTCAATGGAAGAGTTCCTACCTTATAAGCAGGAGGTTAGCTGTTTGATTCCTCCATGCCCTAAGGACATTGTAATATTGACATTTCTAATAAAATATTTTTTATGATGATTTATATTAATGGCTACTAGGGGGGTTTATAATTTCCTCCGTAGGAATTTATAAGGGGGTTCCAAACCGCCCTCGCCCCCATATTTTTGTCATAGGAAGTTTATAAGGATTGTAAACTACCCTCGTAGGTGTCTATGGGGGGTTTTGGAACCGCCCCCACAAGTTCAGAGGGAGTTTTAGGGGAGGTTCTAAAAATCCCTCTTAGGTATCTATACAGGGGTTTCATACCATCCGTATACATGTCTACAGGGGTTGTTCTAAATCGTCCCCAAAGGTTTGTAAGAGGGATTTTTAGGGGGGGGTTTGAACCGCCCCTGTAGGTATCTATGGGCGGGGGGGGTTGAACTACCCCCATAGGTATCTACTGGGGAGGGGGGGATTATAACCGACCTCGTTGGTGTCTACCCTGGGGGTTTTAGAACTGACTCCAAATTTTTGTAAGAGGGAGTTTTAGGGGGGGTTCTAAAACACCCCTGTAGGTATCTATTGAGGGGGTTTGGAACTTCCCCCATAGGTGTCTATTGGGGTGGTTTGGAACCACACTCAAATATTTTTCAAATGGATTTTTGGGGGGGTTCTAAACCACCCCCGTTGGTGTCTATTTGGGGGGTTTGGAACCGCCCCCAAAACTCACTTTTGGGGGAGATTTAGGTCTCTTCAAAAACCACCCCCAAAATCTTAGGCTTTTAACGTCAGTTCCTTTGGGGCAGGTTTTTCCAAGACCGCCCCTAAAGCCAGAACCTCCCCCAAAAGTTACTTTTTGGGGCGGAAGACAACCGCCCCTAAAGGGATAAATTGTTGTAGTGTTTCTTAGGTTTTTGAGTATCTAAATAAGTCCTTTCGCTGCCATATTCATGCTTTCTTTTCTCCTTGAACTATTCTTCTAATGCTACTTTGAATCTCCATTCACACTACTACTACCAAATTGCTTGTCACATGCCAATTGAGTCTTTTCCAAGTCCGAGTTGTCCAACATTGATTAAGACCATGGAAAAACTACTATTATTGACTACTGGCAATGCCTAAGATCTTTGAAGAGTTATTTCTACAAATGCCTTATTTCCCAATGTCATTCGTTATTGATGATTCTGCATTAGTTTGCACCTTTAATACAATGATTGAATTTGTGTGCACATCCTTGACAAATTTTTGTGCTAAACTTGTCTTCAACGTCACTCCATTAGTCACAAACTTGGCTGATCTATGATTCTTATATTAGGAGTTGTTGATCCCCAACAATTGTCCTACTTGTTGGGGAATATTAGAAATGATGATAAAAAATGTGTGTGTAGAATTGTTGAGATTGCAAGGTTTGATGAAACTATTGGCACATAGGTTTTCTCTAATACATAAGTGCAGGTTGTTCCACAGTTGTGGGGAAATTGACACACCATCATCTTGGGAATCGAGCAGGTGTTGTTAACTTGGAATCCTCTGTTGGAATTGTTATGAATTACAAACAAGTTTTTTGATCAAGTCAAAGATGATACCCAAATATCTAGGAGCAAGTTCCATCACCCTCGATAGTGTAATCTTTCTCTAGATATAAAAAGAACCCAAAAAAACAATACTCTCGATATAAAATACATGTACAGAATACAGTTGTTCCTCAAGGCTATACTCTTGGATTTACCACTAGCTCCTAACATTATATTGACTTTTATAGAAGACTAACTAGTCTAACAAAGAATTAAAGCATATTGTCAATTACTCCATTCTCAATCATATTGGGGTTATCTATTCAAAACATGATTATTTTGCATTGTGTTTTTCTACAGCAATGAACTAGGCGTTGAATCAGATTACTAGAATTTGTATGTCCCTTATCTGGAGCAAGTACAATTTTTGTTTGGAACTTTTTCTAACTTTGCAAGGAAATATCTGGATTTGATAGGATTAATAAATCTCACTTGGGATTCTCTTATATAATCTTATATAGGCTTTTAAGTATACTCTTAGGGAGCAGTTATCAACTAGACCAAAAAGGCTGTCAGTTTATCGGAAAGGGATTTTAACTCGAAATAATTATTAATGAAGATGTCCATGTTCCTTAGCCCCTTTCTACTATGATTGTAAAAATAGTTGATTTTTTTTTTAAAGAAATAATTGATTTTTTTTACATTGTACATAAGAGGTAGGTACCAAGCAGCTATGCTACTTATCCCACTTTTTTAGTAAAAGATTCGCCAAGACTTTACAAAGTTTTGTAATTTAATGAAAGTTTTAGAATTTAGAATTTACAAAGTTTCAAGCTCTAATTCTTTGAAGGGTGCTAGCTTAATGGAAGAGCACCTGGTTTATAAGCAGGAGGATCGTGGTTCGATTCCATCATGCCCTACTATTCATAGGGAATGGTGATGATCACTATCTATTCCTAAATATGTATCAATAGAAAGGGTTTTTAAAAATACATCATCAAAAGACATTTTTTTATATATGAAATGGTGACGGTCAACGAACGTCGCCATATATATGCATCAATAGTGAGGGCCATGAAAGGTCCATCAACATAAATTATTGTTGTTAATAAATGGTGACTGTCACTATCCGTCATTATAATAATTATTCGTGATGGATCTTGAATGTCACCACATCACCTACACTTTTGTTGATGCGGCCTTTGGCGATGTTCATTTTTCGATGACAAAGGCTGTTTTGAACAACACCAATGAGCTTATGGTGACTTTTTTCAACCCTCACAAAAATATGCAATGGTGATGGTCAGCAAACATTACCATAACAATAGTGAGGGCCTTGAAAGGTCCATCACCATAAATCATTGTTGCTCATATGAAATGGTGACGGTCCCTATCAGTCATTATAATAATTATTTGTCATGGACCTTGAATGTCACCACATTAGATATACTATTGGTGACGAGGCCTTTAGTGACATTCATTTTTTGGTGAGGAACAGCCTTTTGAACTTCACCATTGAGCTTATGGTGACCTTTTTCGACCCTCACCAATGACCTTTTTTGTTGTAACGTGTGAGTAGTGCAAATAATTGATCTGTATCAAGGACCTCAGTACACTACACTTACATAGAATTCAATGGATGGAAGAGATATGAATATGTCAACCCAACAAAAAATGGTGTTATCAATGGGAACAACATTTAGTCTTTCAATGTAAATTTAGAGGACACCCTACAGAATTGGTTGGAGCACAACCAAGAATGGTCATATAGACAATGCGCCTCTTTTAGGAATTTTAGTTGGATTAGGATAGAAGTGAATTATCCACCATTATATGATGTCACTAGTATTATAAAAAAAATTAGATTGGGTGGAACAAGAAACTGGTTAGGGGAAATGGGTCATACATTGTATGTGGTTCTCAAATCCAATATATTCCAATAGTGGGAAACATAGAGGGAAACCTTGTAGAGTTGGGATGAGTTCCAACCTGTCATTCAATACCATTTTGTACCCCCACCTAGGTTCAAAGTATAAGGTTCTAATCCAAATGAGGAATTTGAATATAATGTTTTTTTAATCTACCATGGGAGGATCAAATTCAAGATTCATGTGCATAATTGCAACAAACAATGGGCAAAAGAATATGATCCAAAAAAATTTGAAGTACATAAGTTCATGTACATTCTCAACCTCTTACCTAAAGCTTGGTACATACATGAAAAGCCTAGTTGGTAGACAAATACTTGTATTACTAGACATCTTCTTCAGTACATATTTCTCAATAATTGGTAAGAATCCTAGCCTGATTAATTCTCTAGAGAATATCAATTAATTATCCCTCAAATGAAAAAAGAGAAAATCATCACTTCAAGTGTGCTTGAGGCATAAATAATCTATCAAGGAAAAACAGTGTGAAGAGAACCTACATGAACTAAAATGATGTCATAAAAATTGGTGAAGTGACGACGATGATGATAATATGGATGAGTTGTGTCATATCACATTCAAGGAAACATGAGGAGAAATTATTGTAAGGACACAACTAGTGGGCCCGAGGGAAACATACAGTTGAAACTACTAAGGATGACGAAACTAATCACTAGCTCCGTGATGGGCCTTCATCTTGAATTTTATTTAGTCCATGTCTTAGATGAAATTTTGATATATTTTTCCTAGAAGTTGATCCTCATATAAGACAAAATATGCCTTTTAATGATTGCAAGATTATTGTGACATGTTCTTGTCTAGATATGCATGATTTGTTTAAACTATTCAATATGAATGTGGTGTACCTTGATAGTGAATTGGTTTTTAGTATTTGCACATGAATCTCTTATGAAGTATAACGTGGTTCAAGGATAAGAATGCAAGAAATTAAAACATTAAGGCCAAGATCAAATCATCCACACCCCACTCAAGATTATGAGAGACACGATGATCATTTTAGGGGATCCGATCCCTTCATCCACTTAAGGAGTTTCCAAAAATCAAAGAAAAATTAATTCTAATTGATTTTCCAAGGAAATTCAATTTTGATGAGGAGGATGAAATTCCCATGAGAGGTAATGCATATTTGTAGGGGATATATTCCATCAATTAAGGGATTGATTGGGAGATCCATTAGGATCTTTATTCAAGCATAAAGAGAAGCATACGTTGATATATTGCGGAGTGTAAATTTTATTTTTTCATTCATCAATTTTCTACAATCAATTTGTAAATTCGAATTTGGAAGAAAGATGTTTTTTTGGTTCAAGTCTCTTGTTGTAAATAGTGTTTTTATCTTTCGGGACTCACCCATTGTTTACTTTTGGGTTTGGGATTGCTCTGAAGCTACAATGCAGGTTGAATCCCCTCTACAAATAGATTAGATGGATGATGTATCATATATTTGGATTGTTGTAGTTTTCTTTATGCATTTTAATTTCATTGTTGGTTTCTTGTTTCCTTCAATTCATGTACTTTCATTTCCAACATTCCTTTTCTTTCATGTATTCATTTTATTGGTTTTTCCTTATAATGTCCATTACTGAAGTATGCTTAATGGATTCTCTATTACTACTAAAATTTGTAAGGATTGAATGATCTAGTAGTAACATCAGGATCCTAGTTTCACTTATACATACACCTAACTCTTCACCCAAGAACAATGATGCTAGACCTCTCTTTTCCCTTGCACATTGTCAATGGAGTTGATAGAAAATATCATGAAATCATGTTGGGATGAAGAATCAAGGGTGATGAACTGTCAAAGTTGCGAATTTTACTTAGTAGTGTAGATTAGATTTAGTTATTTGTATATCATTCATAGGATACATCTGAGCAAGTTAAGACCTTGTTGTTGCATGTATAGTGCATAGTGCCTCTGAATCATTACACCCCTAGGTTGATAATTTAAGTATAAGTTAAGGTATGAAAAAATTCATGCATCATTGGAATACCTCATCCCAACACTTGTATTACCATTCTCTTCTATTCTAATATGTATGCATATCATTCAATATAGATACCTAATATACACATCAATATCGATATGCATGCATGTTTACATAGTCTAACTAATATATATATGTCAACCTCATGTATACTAATATATATACTAGTATGCATAGAAGATTAATCTACCACCATGCCTTAATACACAAACATCTATACTTGCATGTATATTTAGCATGCTAGGAATATACATGAGTCAATGTATTTATACTTGGATTTTATGCCAATATATATATGTGTATATATGTTTTTGTATGTATATATAGCTTAATTAATCTATGTATATTTATATACTAATGCATGTATTGCTAAATATACTTTGATATATGCAATAGCATATATATATATATATATGTATGTATGTATGTGTTAAATATGTAGAATAATGCATATACTAATATATATCTCTATCATTATATTCAACATTTCTAATATATATATATATATATATATCAATATAGATATTAAGATTAATAAAGTTACATATAAAATTTCTCATCCTTGTACTTTCAAGACTTTAACCATGACATGCTTTTTTGAAAATTAATTATGAAATCAAATAATTTTTGTTTTATATTGAATGAATTATATTGAATATTTTTATTATAATAATAAGATAAAATATTTTATTAATAGTTATGAATTTAATTAATATTGATATTATATTAAAATTTATAAATTTAATAAGTTTTGAGTATAGAAATAATTTTTTTTATCAATCTTTGTTTGGGGCCAAAGCAAGTGGTAAATGAGGAAACTATATTAGAAGTTGTAAATGGAAGGTCACAAGTTCAAATCCCTTGATCTTGTGCCCCATGCTTGAGGCATCATCATCATCTTATATATTTATTTCATTAAAAAACTTATTTTATTAAATATTTACTTATTTTATTCAAATTTAAAAGTTATTTAGATAAAGTAGTTTAGTATACACAAATTTTGATTATAAAGGGTTTTCAATGCTAAAGAGGGTTTTTTTTAGGAAGTAAAACACTTTCTATTTTATATAAAAGCTCTACACATACTAGAATTTTAATCTTGAAATGATTGCATAAAAACATATCATCCAAATCACATAACCTAATTTAAGAAAAGTGAAATTCTAAAATTTAGAAAATAAGACAACTATGAGTACTTCCATCTGAAGAAAAAATCTACAAACAAGTGGGATCACCACCATTTAGTATACTTAGTACATCCATTTGAAGAAAATTTTGATAAAAAAACATTTGAAAAATCATATAAGTGTAAGAGTTGAAAATTATATATTTACTTAGATTTGTAAATGATTAAAATTTGTTGTATTACTTTGTAAAACAATAAAAAATAACAAATATAATCATATTTAAACATTCTCTTTGATTTGACATTAATCGTAATGTTACTTGCACTATAATAATACAAAAAGATAAATAGTTTAAAGAAAAATACATTGCATATGTAATTCAAGTATTTCTTCATAAATATGTTAAAATCATTTACATTTATAAATAAAAAAGGATTCACATTAAATGAAATTTTGATTCCATAAATTTTTTTTCAACCCAACCTTATCATACCTATACTTTAATGAACTAACATTTTTAGATATAGTCTTCATTTATGTGCATAGTAGTGTTACATATAGATGTTACTTAATATATCAAGTGCATAATTTTTTTTATAAATATTAATAGTTTATTAAAAAATTATTTAAAGAGAATTTTTTTAATAAATGAATGGGTGTTCAAAGATGCCTACAATATATGTCGTGTGCATAGGGAAAGGATCTATTGTATGGAAATGGTGTGTGCATGGGAAAGGATCCATTCAACACTGAAATTGCAGGATGTGCATCCGACCCTTGTCCAACATGGCGACCATGAATCAAAACCTTCATCGATGCTTACAACAACAGTCGTGATGTTACTCCTCCGCGTTTCAAAATATGTTGATGGAGAGTTGTCCACGTTAGCATATGTAAAACCCAGAGATAATAAAAAAGCATTTCAAATCATGAGTAGTCGTTGTATGAGAACGACATATGATAATGAAATCTTGATCCAAAATGCCATTATTTGAACAACATATACTTATTTTCTAATAATTTTAATAAATTTCAAATTATTTAATTTTATAATTTTAATAAATTATTTATTAAAAGTTATTATACAAACATCAAATTTTCAATGATTTATTTAAAATTTCAAAGATTTAATAAAATATTCAATATATTGATGATGATGATGATGAGATTAACATCCACTAAGATCCATTTGGTCTATTAGAACTTAAGAAAAGAGAAAGGAATTATTTCGATTTATATAAAATTTGATTCCTATGATTAAAAAGTTCACACAAAAGTGTTCCTAGGTCATCATAGTTTTGGCAAGTTAGAAGATCATGGAGATTTGAATTGTAGCAAAGATTAGGAAACTATGATTGAATATGGTGTATGTAAGACACTCTAAATGAGAGTGAGATTTGTCCTCAATGCTCATAAACTCATAGAGCTCGAAAATCCTTTCCTCCCATGGTGTTTCAGGAATTTTCCAACGCCTAGTTTCACTATTAAGATCATGGGAGATCATTCTTATCTTGGATATATTAATCTTCTTCTTTTATTTGGTTAATATGGAGGGATACTTTTGATCATCGAGATTAGAATTAATGACCTCCTTGTAATATCTTAATTTTCTTTTAAGCTCCAAATCTTTCTCGTCCCACATTCTCACTTTGAACTTAGATGTGATAATAGTTTTGAGGTTGTTGATATTTTTCAAAGTGGTATTTTCGTCAATCGGGGCCCAAATATTTAACCAAGCCATGTTGTCCTTATACCATCCTCTCTTGAGCTAAAGACGCTATTGAGTAGAATTTAAAGCAATGTTAGGGAGACTATGGTCTTCCATGTTCTATATCTTATTCTTGTACATCAAGTACCTATTGATAGTGATTCCTTCGATGGGGGGAAGACCCACTTCTATAAGGAGAATAGGATTGGGTGCATTGCTCTTAATTTTGAGGTTATACATGATAAAACATTTTTGAATTTGCTCAATCTTTTGTAGGATTTTGTAGAGATGTTGCAATTTCAAACATCACAACCATACAAGATAACATGAGTAATGAGAGTTTCAAAACTGAACTTTTTTTTATCTCACATCACTAGCTTTATTGATTTTCAATTATTTTCTAAGCCAAAATAAGCTTTCCACCCTCCGTTTTAATCATTTTTTCAATGCTATACTTCCAATTGAGCTTGTGATACATATCAGTTTCGAGATATAAATGTAATAAGGCGCTTCCTCCAAGTTGTTATTGTCATAATGACAATTAGCATATGTATCTTTCTTGAATTTGAAAATCATAATGACAATTAGCATATGTATCTTTCTTATCCTTCTACTTTCAAAACTTTAACCCTAACATGTTTTTTTAAATTAATTATAAAATTAAATAATTTATTTTATGAAAATAATACTTTTAAGAAAAAATAAAATATATTGAATATTTTTATTAAAATAACAAATTAAAATATTTTATTAATAATTATGAATTTAATTAATATTGATATTTTATTAAAATTTATAAATTTAATAAATTTTGAATATAAAAATACGTCTTTTTTTTCAATGTAACTATCATCATCATATATATTTATTTCATTTTTTTATTTATTAAATATTTAATTATTTTAGTAAAATATTCAATAAAATAAAGTATTTTATTCAAATTTAAAAGTTATTTAGATCAACGTAATTTAGCATACACAAATTTTAATTATAAAAGGATTTTAATGTTAAAGAGATATTTCTTTTAGGAGGTAAATCGCTTTCTCTTGTATATAAAAGCTCTACACATATTAATTTTAATCACAAGCATTTTATCACCAAAATTTAGCTACTTAGAAGTTAGTACTTCCATTTGAAGAAAAGTTTAATAAAAAAACATTTGAAAAATCATATAAGTACAAGAGTTGAAAATTATATATTTACTTAAAATTATAAATGATTAAAATTTGATGTATTATTTTGCATAATAATAATAATAATAATAATAAATATAATGTTTATATTTAAATATTGCTTTTAATTTGACATTAAATTTAATATTACTTTTACTATAATGATATAAAAAGATTAAAAAAAATTAAAGCAAAATACATTATATATGTAATTCAAATATTTCTTCACAAATATCTTAAAATTATTTGCATTTATAAATAAAAAAGATTTATAATAAATAAAATCTTAATATCCTAAATTTTGATTTCAATCCAACCCTATGATGTCTAACTTTAATGCACTCATATTTTTACATATAATGTTCATTAATGTGCATATGTATAATAATCTTATAACCCAACCTTATCATACCTATAACCTAACCCACTAATATTTTTAGATATGATGTTCATTGATATGCATATGAATATGCATATTAATATATGTTACTTAATATTAATATATCAAGTACATAAAAAAAAACATTTTTAAAATATTAATAATTTATTAAAACCTATTTAAAAAGGAATTTGTGTTCAAAGATGCCTACAATATATTTAGTGTGCATAGGGCAAAGATCTATTGTATGGAAATGGCCTGTGCATGGGCAAGGATCCATTCAACATTGAAATGGCAGGATGTGCATTCGACTCTTGTCCAACGTGGCAGATACCATTAGCTGTGATGTTGCTTTGTAAAACATGCTAATGGAGTATTGTCCACGTCAGCGTATCATAGTAAAACTTACCGATAATAAAAAAGAATTTCAAATCCTGAATCCTGAGTAGCCGTTAACGGCATCTTGATTCAAAAAGCCATTCTCAAAGGCAAAATGCTTTAACGGCAGAACATTTCGATGTGACCGCGGCGATGCTCATGAATCCCAATTGGCGGTCATGAGATCTATCCTCAGTTTGCTTGCAGAACATTTCAATGGCTTCTGCCTTGGACGAGGCGAACGATCGAGGAACCCACAAGATCCCTAGGCCGACTAACTGGCCTACCGCCATGGCGTGCCTTCGCTTCTCAGCCTTAAATTCCAACTAACCCATATCACCCAAATCGAAACCACTAGCTGCAAGAGGAAGCGATCGGCAGAGGCAGATTCGGAGTGATCAGGAGATGTTTCAACAAGCAAAGTGGGAAACAGGCCGCCTGCAAGACCATCAGAAATTCAGAGCTGCTGCAGGACACCATCGACAGAGAATGCGTCAACAACGAAATCAAGATCCCTCCTCCAAATCGACTTTGGGCAGGATTCCTTTTTGTCTCCAGGTATGTGTATTATGCTTGCCCCTTTCCTTTTATTCTATTAGAACATCTGTATACTCTGTCTCATGCAATAAATGGTATTTTGTTCAGAGGTTTGGTTATTTTTTTGAACTCCCATGTTTGTTTGTTTTTTTGTAAACTCCCATGTAATAAATGGTATTTATGTTCATAGGGTTGCGTTATTTTTTATTAAACTGCCATGCAATAAAAAGCTAAAGCCTGTTGTACTTTGTTCAAAGGGTTTTGTTGCTGCATCCTGAAATACTGTTTTGTTCAGAGGGTTTTGTTATTTTTTATTTTTCCATTTATGTGAGAATCGATCTATCTTCATTAAATAAGAGATAAATATTTCGTAGTGAAAGGCTATAACTCCTTTTGTGTTGGGTTAATATAAAAAAGGATATTATTGTTGGGAAGGAGCGGTGTCCAGAAGGGAGCTGACTGTATAATGTTCTTGGTTAGAACGGCCTTCCATAGAAGCCGCGATTCCAGCCTCAGTAATCTCTTTGTCTGGTGAAATTAGAGTTTCTCCAAATTAGTTGAGAATGGTATTTCATAACAATTACCATTCTCGTATGTAAGAAGCACTGCACAGGAATCTTCATGCACAGCTTGATATGCTGCGGATAATCTGAATTATTTGTGCCTAAACTGAGCATCGTGCATCTGAATTATTTGTGGAAACTGCTGTCTATGTAGTTCACTTTTCATCTTTGACTTAAACAACATTCAACTAGCAGTAACCGTCGTTGATTCGTGCCCTAATCCTTATTGTTCTATCAGTGGTAACAATTAATGTTCTGCTGTAAATCTGTATTTTCCATTTTATGTGAGAATCGATCTATCTTCATTAAATAAGAGATAAATATGTCGGAGTGAAAGGCTATAACTCCCTTTGTGTTGGGTTAATATAAAAAGGATATTATTGTTGGGAAGGAGCGGTGTAGGGAGCTGACACTATTTATTCCCCACTGTATAATGTTCTTGGTTAGGACATCTCTTTGTCTGGTGAAACCATCTTTTAGCTTCTTTGTTCGCTGCGGTTAAGTGACCCAAAGAAATGTAGTCAACCTTTTCTCTCTGCATGTGGTGTGAAGAGATGTCCTCACTGGAAGACGATCGATACTGTTGTGTCAAGGTTTATAATATTGTTTACTGTATTAGGTTTATAAGGTTTATCAATTGTTTACTGTATTAGGCGACCTTTCAGTTTAGAGAGCCAATACCCCAAACCTGTAATACCTTTTATTATTTTCAGATGGCGAGCTCAAAAGAGAACGCACTCTTATTTAAATACATATTTATTATCCAACTTACCAAGACTTTTAAAATGGATAAAGCATCCTCTTTAGAATACAACTTAAATGTTATCCAACCTCTGGAGAGTACAAAATATTCCCGTAAAGAAACTGTATCTTTAATTCATATTTCAACCGCTTATTCTTTTTTAAGTTCCGATCACCCGTATCTCGTCCTGCAAACCTTCCAACCACTCCTAAAACTATATGGATGCTTGTTAATCGATGCTTCATCTATATGGATATCCACTCCTAAAAACTAGGTTCAAGGGTTTTACTTTTTTTTGTATGCATTTTTTAGGTTCAAGGGTTCGTCTTTGATTGGTAGGGGAGAAAGATTTAAATGAACTGACCGCTATTACATCATATTTTAGGGCAATTAAATTAACCTGATCTCGAGCAGAAGTAAATTAAGTTATTAACATGATCCATCAATTCTTGGTTCTGACATTTCACATGATCCTTTATCCTTCATCGTTCTGAAAAAATATTTCCTCGCCTTTGCTTTTTCTTTACTGAATGACATTTTGGAACAGAACCAAGACTAGATTCATCTCGGCGTCATCGTGGATAATTTTATTTATTATTTCATTTTCACATAAACGTTTCATGATGTCTTTCCAAGTACTTTCAATTCTTGTTCCACATAGAACAAGGGTTCATGAGGACTGGCTCAATATATTTCTTTTGATATTCATCGCGTAGGTAGACGAGTGACTCCTGCCAGGGATATCAACCCTTAAGTATTTAATAATAACATCTTTGAAAACAATCGTATTATTTGCGGTGTATTTGTAACAGGAATAATGTATATTATTAATCCATATTGAGAAATTGACTACGGTTTAGAATGATCTGTTCATATACTCTAAACCGCCCCTGGTGTATTGGTAACAATGATGATTCATGATGATTCCTCTTCCTTATGTGTTGTATTCAACTCTTTATTAGAAGTAGTTTATATATAATTTCAACTCTTTATTAGAAGTAGTTTATATATAATTTCAACTCTTTATTAGAAGTAGGTGCAACTTGTGAGTATTCAAAATGGTTATTGTGTGGCAACTCGCTTGGGGTATGGTGAGTTGTTCTTAAGATGGGGTCCGTACGGGCACTCAAAATATTTGAGTGAATTGCTTGGGCTATGGTCACTTGTTAAAGTGCTCACGGGATGTCTATAGAAAGATATTGACCAAGACTTCCAAGTTTTAAGGGAAGTCCATAGTACTTTCATGAGAATCCGCATGTGTGGAATTTACCTCTTATGTATGTATTTAAGATTATTTTGTGATATTAAAACATAGATTTTTTTAATTTAAAATTATTTTATTATATTAGGGCATAAATTTGGTGAAGTGCAAAAAAAATGCATCGTAATGTTATTTACTTGTTAAATTATATATATATTATTTTTATATTTTCTAAAGATATTATTTTTATGTTTTCTATAGATTTATTTTAATTATATTTCTTAACTTAATAAATAAAATTTGTGTTTATTTTAACTTTGTTTATTTTTCATATTTTTACTAAGTATTCAGAATTTCATAATTTTCAATTTTTAATTTAAAAATGAACACTTAAATTTTCTTATTGTTTTCGTGTTTAGAATTTTATGAGATGAGAAATGTACATTTCCTTGTAATTAGTATGATGTTATAATTAAGAGTTTGTTATGAGTTTATTGAAAAAGGTTAGATTTCTACTTAACAATTTAGAGTTTTTTTTGTTTTGTTAGATTACAAATTGCTATGTTGTTTAATTTTGGTAATTGTTTTTTTATGTTTTTTTCATGGTTATATATATAAATTTAATTGGAATATTTAAATGAGTAGGATTGTATAAAATATTTTTTTTTATGAATATTAAATTATATACAATTATTTATATTGTTTGCATTAGTATGTTGACCATAGGGCTTCTACTCAAAGTCTTGTATAGAGTGTTTTCAAGGGACCATTTTTGGAAATTGCCTGGAAACAATTTCCTAACTCGGCATCTTGACACATGTGCCTTTGCTGTAGCTAGAAACTGGGACGCCGATGCGCTAGTAATAGGTGGAGGGAGGTAACTCCCAGAGAAGCCCTCCCAGTACGCCCCAAGTTGGGTGGTCGACCATGTATACACAAGGTTTTTAAAGTGGTCTAACGAGGGACCCCCCTTTGTTGACACTCTATTCATGCAACCTAGGAGTTAGGATTTATTTCCTTGGTAATTATAACTGTAACCTCCTCTAAACCTTAGCTACTTTAGTCACTCTCATCCAACCCATATAACCTGTAACCACTAACTTCTAGAACATCGCATTTATAAATCCTACAAATTTTAACATTTGTAAGTCCTAAAACCTTGTAAATTTATATAACACCAAAATACCTTAACTACTTTTACCCATGTTACAATAACACCTAATATTTATTCTCTTTAACTCCTTAACTACTCTCTCTCTCTCTCTCTCTCAAACCCTAACCCCATCTCTCTCTTTCTTGAAACTCCTAACCCAAAATATCTCTCTCACTCTCTCTAAACACCTAACCCCCAATTTAACCCCTTCTCTCTCTAATCCCATAACCACAAATCTTTCTCTTTTTCTCTCTAAACCCCTAACATCCAATATACTTATCCCCCCACCACTAACCATCCATAACCCCCCTCGGCCCCGTGATCTACCTCTCTCTAAACCCATATTAATCCCTAATTATCTTTCTCTCTCTCTAAACCCTTAGTTGCTAATCTGTCTCTCTCTCTCTATCTAAACCCATCACTGCTAATCTCTCTATGTAAACACCTAATGTCCAATCTCTCTCTCTCTCTCTCTAAACCTCTAACCGAATCTCTCTCTAAACACCTTACACCCAATCAATCTCTCTCTAACCTCCAATCTCTCTCCCTCTTTCTAAACCCCTAAGCACCAATCTATATATATATATATATATATATCTAAACCCCTAACCCATAATATTTCTCTCTCTCTAAACCCCTAACCCAAAATATCTTTCTCTCTAAACCCCTAACCCCCAATATCTCTCTCCCTCTAAACCCCTAAACTTCAATATCTCTCCCTCTCTCTATGTATATCTAAATCCATAACCCCCAATCTCTCTCTCTCTCTCTCTCTCTCTCTCTCAAAACCCATAACTCCTCTTTCTCTCTCTCTCTCTCTCTCTCCTTAAACTCCAATATATCTCTCTATATAAATCCCTAACCCCAATCTCTCTCTCTCTCTCTCTCTCTCTCTCTCTCTCTCTGAATTGTTAATACCCAATCTCTCTCTCTAAACCACTATCCCCCAATCTCTCTCTCTCTCTCTCTCTCTATATCTCTCTCTCTCTCAACCAATATATATCTCTCTCTATAAATCCATAACCCCACCCAATCTCTCTCTCTCTCTCTCTCTCTCTCTCTCTAAACCCCTAACCACCAATCTCTCTCCCTCTCTCTAAACACCTATCTCTTTCTCTTTATCTATATAAACCTCAAACTACCAATATGTCTCTCTTTTTATTTAAAACACTAATCCCCAATCTCTCTCTGTCAAAATCCCTAACTCCCAATATCTCTATCTCTAAAACCCTAAGGCTCAATATCTCTCTCTCTCTCTCTCTCTCTCTCTCTCTCTTATCCCCTAACCCACAATCTCTCTTTCTAAACACCTAATCACCAATCTCTCCCTATCTCTCCAAAACTCTGACCCCCAATTTCTCTCTCTCTAAACCCATGACCACCAATCTCTCTCTCTCTCTCTCTCTCTCTCTCTCTCTCTCTCTCTCTCTCTAAACAACTAACCCCCATCCTCACTATCTCCATGCAAACCCCTAATGCTCAGTCTCTCTTTATCTAAACCACTAACCCCCAATCTCTCTCTCTCTCTCTAAACTCCTAACCTCCAAACTCTTGTTGTCTCTCTCTCTCTATAAACCCCTAACACACACTCTCTTTCAAACACTAACCCCCAATCTCTATCTCTCTCTCTTTAAACCCTTAACCCCCTATGTCTCTCTTTCTATCTCTCTCTCTAAACCCCTAACCCATAATCTCTCTCTCCCTCTCTCTCTCTCTCTTGATGTAAACCCCAAACCCCAAACCCTAATTCTCTCTTTCTCTCTAAACCCCTCATCGATAATATTTCTCTCTCTAAACCCCTAACCCCGATTCCTTGTATCCCTCTCTAAACCCTTAACACCCTAACTCTCTCTAAACACTTATCCCCCAACCTCTCTCATCCTATCTCTCTCTCTCTCTAAGCCACTAGCATCCAAATTCTCTCTCTAAACCCCCAATCCCCAATCACTCCAGCTATCTCTCTATCTAAACCCCAACCCCTAATCTCTCAATTTCTTTAAACCCCTAATCCCCAATCTCTCTATTTCTTTAAATCCCTACCCACCTCTCTCTCTCTCTCTCTCTCTCTCTCTCTCTATAAACCCCTAACATCAAATCTCTCTTGGTGAATCGCTAACCCCTAATATCTCTCTCTTTGTTTCCCTCTCTCTTTCTCTAAACCCCTAAATCCTAATCTCTCTCTCCCTCTCTAAACCCCTAACACCCTCTCTCTGTCAAACCCCCACTCTGTACCTTCCTAACCCTCACCCCCTCTCTATCTCATTCTCCCCCCAACCACTAACCATCCATACTCTCTCTCTCTCTTTCTCTATCTCTCTCTCTCAACCCCTAACCTCCAATATCTCTCTCCCTCTCTAAACCCTTAACCTATAATCTCTTTCTCTCTCTAAACTGCAAACCCCCAATCTCTCTCTCTCTAAATTGATAACCCCCAATCTCTCTCTCACTCTCTCACCCTCTCTCCATCTAAACCCATAACCCCCGATATCTCTCCATCTTACTATCTCTCTCTCTCTCTTTCTCTCTAAACACCTAACCCCCAATCACTCTTTCCCTCTAAACCCCTAACCTCAAACCGCTCTCTATCTCTCTAAACCTATCATCCCCAATGTCTTTCTCTCTCTCGCCAAACCCATAACCTCCAATCTCTCTCCCTCCCTCTAAATCCCTAACTAGAATAATCTCTCTCTATAAACACCTAAACTCAAATCCCTCTATCTCTCTCTAAATCCCTAAACCCCAATATCTCTCTCTTTAAACCCCTAACCCCAAATCTATCTCCTTCTATCTCTCTCTCTCTAAACCCCTAACCTTCAATATCTCGCTCTCTAAAACTCTAACCTCCAATATCTCTCTCTCTAAACCCCTAACCCACAATATCTCTCTCTCTCTAAACCCCTAACCCCCAATATCTCTCTCTCTCTAAAACCCTAACCTCTCTATCTCACTCTCTAAACCCCTATTCTCCAATCTCTCTCTTTCTCTCTCTCTCTCTAAACCCCAAATTCTCTCTCTTTCACCCCTATTAACCGCCAATCTGTCTCTCTCTCTCTAAACACATAACACCATATCCACGATCTATCTATATCTCCCTCTCTCTCTCTCTCTAATATGTAACCTCCAATCTTTCTCTCTCTCTAAACCATATCCTCTCTCTCTATCCCTATAAACCACTAATACCCAATATCTCTCTCTTTGAATTGCTAATATCCAATTTCTCTCTCTCTCTCTCTCTCTCTAAATACTTAACTTCCAAACTCTCTCTCTCTCTCTCTCTCTCTCTCTCTCTCTCTCTCTCTAAACCCCTAACCATGATTCTCTCTCCCTCTTTCTATCTCTCTATCTATCCAAACCTCTAAACCCCAATCTTTGTCTCTTTATCTAAACGCCTAATCCCCAATCTTTCTCTCTCTAAATCCCTAACCACCAATATCTCTCTCTCTAAACCCATAAGCCATAATCTCTCTCTCTGTCTCTCTCTAAACCCTAACCCCAATCTCCCTCTTTTTCTCTCTCTTATCCCTAACCCACAATCTCTCTTTCCAAACCCATAACCACCAATATTTCCCACTCCTTATAAATGTCTAACCTCCATTCTATATCTCTCTATCTATCTATTCAAAACCCTAACTACCAGTATCTCTCTCCATATCCTTAACCCCCAATCTCTCTCTCTAAACCCCTAACCCCCAATCTCTCTATCCTCTCCCCCTAAAAACCTAACCCTCATCCTCTCCATCTCTTTGTAAACCCCTAACCCCCAATTTCTTTATCTCTAAACTACTAACCCCAAATATCTCTCACTCTCTAAACCCCTAACCTCCAATCTCTTTATGTTTTTATCTCTCTTTATCTCTCTATCTATATAAACATGTTACCCCCAGTGTCTCTCTGTCTCTCAAATATTAACCCCCATTCTCTCTATCTCTCTATAACCCTTAAGCCCCCCTCTCTCTCTCTCTCTTTCTCTCTCTCTCTAAACCAATAAACCCCTAGTCTCTCCCTCTCTCTCCCTCTCTCTATCTCTTTAAATGTCTAATCATTAATCTCTCTCTCTCTCTCTAAACCCCTAACCCCCAATCACTCTTGGTCTCTCTAAAACCCTAACCCCTAATTTTTCTCTCTCTAATCCCCTAATAGCCAATCCTTCTATCTCTCTCTCAACCTCTAACACCGAATATCTCTCTCCCTAAACATTTAACCCCTAACCTCTCTCTTTTTCTCTCTTTCTTTATTTATCTATCTAAGCCACTGCATCCAATCTCTCTCTCTGAATCTCTCCCCCCCCTCTCTCTCAACCCCTAATCCCCAATATATATATATCTCTCTCCCTCTCTCTATCTATCTACTCAAATCACTAACCCCCTAATCACCCTATTTCGTTAAACCCCTAACCCCCAACCTCTCAATTTTTTTAAACCCATACCCCCTATCTCTCCCTCTCTCTAAAACCCCTAACACCCAATCTCTCTCTCTAACCCGCTAACCCCTAATCTCTCTTTTTCTTTCTCTCTCTCTAAACCCCTAACCCCTAATCTTTCCTTATCTCTCTAAACCCCTAATCCCCATTCTCTCTCTCTCTCTCTCTCCCCCCCCCAAAAAAACCCCACTCTACACCCACCTACCCCTGAACACCTCTCTATCTTGTTCTCCCCCCCACCAACCATCTACACTACCCTCTCTCTATCTCTCAACCCCTATTAACTCCCAATCTCTATCTCTTTAAATCCCTGAACCCCAATCTATCTCTCTCTCTCTCTCTCTAAACACCTAATGTATAATCTCTCTCTCTCTAAACACCTAACCTCCCATCTCTCTCTCTCTCTCTCTCTCTCTAAAAAAAACTTACCTCCAATATCTCTCTTTCTTTCTCTCTCTCTCTAAACCCCTAACACCCAATCAATCTCTTTCACTAACATCCAATATCTCTCTCTCTCTCTCTAAACTCTTAAACACTAATGTCTCTCTAAACCCCTAACCTCCAATCTCTCTCTCTCTCTCTAAACTCCAAAGCACTAATGTCTCTCTAAACCCCTAACCCCAAATCCCTCTCTCTCTAAACCACTATCCCCCAATCTCTTTCTCTCTAAACAACTAACTCCTAATCTCTCTATTTTTGTATCTATCTCTCTCTCCCCTGCCATAACATTGAATATATCTCTCTCTCCCCCATGTCTTAACATAAAATATCTCTCTCTCTCTTAAACCCTAGCCCCCATTCACTCTCTAAACCCCTAACCCTAGATATAACTCTCTCTCTCTCTAAATCCCTAACCCTCAATATGTGTCTTTTTATATATCTCTCTCTAAACTGCTAAACCCCAATATCTCTATCTCACTCTAATCCTCTAAACCCCAAAATCTCTCTTTCGAAACCCCTAACCCCCAATATTTCTCCTTTTATCTCTCTCTCACTCTAAACCTCTTACTCCAATCGCTCACTCTTTAAGCCCCTAAGCCTCAATCTATCTATATGTATCTAAACCCCTAACCCCAACCTCTCTCTCTCTCTCTCTCTCTCTCTCTCTCTCTCTCTCTCTCTCTCTGAACCCCTTACCACCATTCTTTCTCTCTAAATCCCTAATCTCCAATCTCTCTTTCTTCGAACCCCTTACCCCCAATAACTCTCTCTCTGTAAAATCCTAACCCACAATCTCTTTATCTCTCCAAACAACTAACCCCTAATCTCTTTCTCTCTAAAACCTTAACCCACAATGTCTCTCTCTCTCTATATATAAACACTTAACCACCAATCTCTAATTCTCTCTAAGCTCCTAAACCTCAACTCAATCTCTCAATCTCTCTCTTTCTAAATCCCTAACACCCAATCATTCTCTCTCTCTAACCTCCAATATCTTTCTCTCTCTCTCTCTCTCTCTCTCTCTCTACCACTAACACCCAATCTCTCTCTCTCTAAACCCCTAATCCCTGACCCCCAATATCTCTCTCTCTCTACGTATATATCTGTCTATTTGAACCCCAAACCCCTAATCTCTCTTTCTCTAAACCAATAATGACCAAGTTCTCTCTCTCTAAGCTCATAATCCCAAATCTCTCTCTCTCTAAACCCTTGACCCCCAATCTCTCTATTTCTTTAGACCCCTTACCCTAGTCTCTCTCTCTTTAAACCCCTAACCCCCAATCTCTCTCTAAACCCCTAACACCCAATCTCTTTCTCTATCTCTCTCTCTCTCTCTCTCTATGTCAGACCATATCCCCCAATCTCTCTCTAAACCACTAACCACAAATATCTCTCTCTCTAAACCCATAACACCCAATCTCTCTCTTAAAACACCTAACCTCAAATCTCTCTCTCTTTAAACCCCCAACTTTCAATGTTTCTCTCTCTAAATCCCTAACCTAAAAAAAATTTCTCTCTCTCTCTCTAAACCCCAAAATCCAAATCTCTCTTTCTCCCTAAACCCCTAACCCCTAATATCCTTGTCTCTAAACCACTAACCCCCAATCTCTCTACCTATCTCTAAATCCCTAAACCCCAAAGTATCTCTCTCTAAATCCCTAACCCCCAATATCTCTCTTTTTATATCTCTCTCTCCAAACCGCTAACTCCCAAACTCTCTATCTCTCTCTAAAACTATAAACCCCAAAATATTTCTCTCTAATCCCCTAACCCCCAATATTTCTCTCTTTATCTGTCTCTCTCTCTCTAAACCCCTCACTCTCTCTCTCATTCTCTAAGCCCCTAAGCGCCACTATATCTACCTGTCTCAAAACCCCTAACCCCTAATCTCTCTAACTCTAAACCTCTAAACCCTAGTAACTCCCTTTATCTATCTTAGTATAAGCCCCTAACCTATAATGTCTTTCTCTCTCACACATTCTCTAAATTCATAACCCCCAATATCTCACTCTCTAAACAACTAACCATCAATCTCTCTCTTTCTCTCTCTCTCTCTCAATAAACCGCTAACCTCCTCTCTCTCTCTCTCTCCAAACCCCTAACACCTAATCCTTCTCTCTCTCTCTCTCTCTGTCAACCCTTAAGCCCCAATCTCTCTCTCTCTGTCAACCCCTTACCACCAATATCTCTCTCTAAATCCCTAACCTTCAATCTCTCTCTCTCTGTGAACCCCTAACCCCCAATAACACTCTCTCTGTAAAACCCACTCCACAATCTCTTTATCTCTCCAAACCCGTAACCCCTAATCTCTTTCTCTCTAAAACCTTAACTCAAAATCTCTCTCTCTCTATAATATATATATATATATATATAAATCTAAACACTTAACCCCCAATCTCTATTTCTCTCTAAGCTCCTAACCCCCAATTTCAATATTTCTCTCTCTCTCTTTCTAAATCCCTAACACCTAGTTGATCTCTCTCTCTCTCTATAACCCTAAATCTCTCTTTTTCTCTCTCTATAACCCTCAATCTCTCTCTATCTCTCTAACTATATATATATCTAAACCGCAAACCACTAGTTTCTCTCTCTCTCTCTACCACTAACCCCCAATCTCTCTCTCTTTAAAACCATAATCCCCAACCCTTATTCACTCTCTCTCTACCTATTTATCTGTCTATTTGAACTCTAAACCCCCAATCTCTCTCACTCTCTTTAAACACCTATCTCTCTCTCTCTACACCCACAATCCCAACTTCTCTCTCTCTAAAATCGTAATCTCTTTCTCTCTCAATATATCTATCTATTTAAACCCTTGAACCCTAATCTCTCTATTTATTTAGACCCCTAACCCCAGTCTCTCTCTCTCTAAACCCTTAACCCCCAATCTATATCTAAACCCCTAACACCCAATATCTCTCTCTCTATATATCTCTCTCACCACTTATCTCTCTCAATCAACCTCTAAGCCCCTGAGCCCTAATCTCTCTCTTTCTCCCTCTTATCCCCTAACGCACAATCAGTCTTTCTAAATTCCTAACCACCAATCTCTCCCTCTTTATCTAAACCCCTAACTCCCAATCTCTCTCTCTCTCTCTCTCTCGAAACCAATAACCACCAATATCTCTCTTTCCATCTCTTTCTCTCTCTCTCTCTAAACTTCTAACCCCCAATCTCTTTGTCTCTCTCTAAACACCTAAGCCAATCTCTCTCTCTCTCTCTCTCTCTCTCTCTCTCTCTCTCTCCCGAAATCCCCACTCCTCACCTACCTACCCCTAAACCACTCTCTATACTCCCCCAATGATCTCTCTATACCTTTAACTAATTATTAATCCCCTAGCCCCCAATCTATCCCTCTCTCTAAACCACCAACCTACAATCTCTCTTTATCTCTCTAAACCTTTAGCCTTTGATTCTCTTTATCTCTCTCTCTCTCTCAAATCCTAACTCCCAATATCTATCTTTCAATCTCTCTCTATCTCTCCTTTTAAGCCCCTAACACACAATCAAACTCTCTCTCTCTCTCTCTAAACTCCAATCTCTCTATCTCTCTCTCCCCCTCTAAAACTTTACCCTAATCTCTCTCTTTCTCTCTCACTCTCTAAACTACTAACCCTAATAGTTCTCTCTACAATCCCCTAACCCTTAAATCATCACCCCCAGTCTCTCTCTCTCTCTAAACCCATTTCCCCCAATATCTCTCTCTCTAAACCACTAACCACCAATATCTCACTCTCTCTAAACCCATAAAACATAACCACTTACCCCTAATATATCTCTCTTTCTAAATCCCTATCCTCCAATATCTCTCCATCTCTATAAACCCATCTCTCTATCTCTTTATCTATCCAAACCTCTAACCCCAAATCTCTCTCTCTCTCTAAACCCTAGTCCCCAATTTCTCTCTCTATAAACCCTAATCCCCAATCTCTCTCTCTCTCTATAAATATTTAACCCAAAATATCTATCTCTCTCTCTAATCCCCTAACCCCCAAATTCTCTCTCTCTCTCTCATCCCCTAACCCACAATCTCTCTTGCTAAACCCATAACCACAAATCTCACCCCATCTCTCTAAACCCCTAAACCCCATCTCTATCTATTTCCAAACCACTAACCACCAATCTCTCTTTTTCTATGTATTTTTCTCCCTCTCTCTCTCTCTAAACCCCTAACCCCATATATCTTTATCTCTCTCTAAACACCTGACCCCAAATCTCTCTCTCTCTCTCTCTCTATAAAACCTGAACCCCCAATCTCTCCCTCTCTCTCTCTATGTCTCTCAAAACCCCTAACTGCATATCTCTATCTTTCTAGAACCCTAACTTCTAATATCTCTCTCTAGATCTAAATTGCTAACCTCCAATCTTCCTCCTCTCTCTCTCTCTCTCTCTCTCTCTCTCCTCCCTCTCTCTCTCTCTCTCTTATCCCCTAACCCACAATCTCTCTTTCTAAAACCCTTAAACACAATCTCCCTCTTTCTCTATCTCTCTGTAAACCACTAACCCACAATCTCTTCCTCTCTCTAAAATCGTCCATCTATATATATATATCTAAACCTCTCTCTCTCTCTATATATATATATATCAAAACCCCTAATCCTCAATCTCTCTATCAGTAAATCACTAACCCCGACACCTCTCCCTCTAAACCCCTTACCCCTAGTCCCTATCTTTCTCTAAACCCCTAACCACCAATCTCTCTCTCATGCTCTAAATGCCTAATCCCTAACCTCTCCATCTTTGTCTAAGTCCCTAACCCCTAATCTCTCTCTCTCTCTTTCTATCTAAACCCATATCCCCCAATCTCTCACTTTCTATCTATGTCTCTCTCTCTAATCCCCTAACCTACAATCTCTCTCTCTCTCTCTCAAACCCTATCCTGCAATATCTCTCTCTCTAAACCCCTAAACTCAAATCTCTCTCTCTCTGTCTCTGTCTCTATGTAAATCCCTACCTTGTAATATCTTTCTCTCTAAACTCTTAAACCCCAATATTTATCTCTCTCTCTATATCTAAATCCCTAACCTCCAATATCTCTCTCTAAACCCCTAACACACAACCTCTCTCTCTCGCTCTAAAATCCTAACCCTTGTCTCTCTTTCTCTCTCTCTCTCTCTAAGCCCATAACCCCCATTATCTATCTCTAAACCCATAACCCCCAATCTCTCTCTCTCTCCCTCTCTCCCTCTGTAAACCACTAAATTCTAATATTTATCTCTTTAAGCCCCTAACCTCCAATTTCTCTCTCTCCCTCTCTAAACCCCTAACTCCCAATCTCCTTCTCTCTAAATCCCTAACCTCCACTCTCTCTCTTTCTCTAAAACCTTAAACACCAATGTATCTCTTTCTATCTCTATCTCTTTCTAAACTACTAACCCCCAACCTCCATGTATCTCTTTAAACCTTCAACCCCCAATCTCTCTCTCTCTCAAATCCCCTATACATTAATCTCTCTCTTTCTCTCTAAACCCAAATCCACCAATCTCTCTCTAAAAAACTAATCCTCTCTCTCTCTCTCTTAACCTCTAACCCCAATCAATCTCTATATAAACACTTAAGCATCTCTCTTTCTCTCTCTAAACCCCTAACCCCCAATATCTCTCTCTCTCTAAATTCTTAAACCCCAACCTGTCTCTTCCTATCTCTCTCTCTAAGCCACTAGCCTCCAATCTCTCTCTCTCTACCTAAACCCTTAATCCCCAATCTCTCTCTCTCTCTCTCTCTCTCTAAACCCCTAATCCCAAATATCTATTTATGTCTATAAAACACTAACTCCCAATCTCTCTCTCTCTCTCTCTCTCTCTCTCTCTCTCTCTCTCCTTCCATCTTCTAGAACCCATAATATTCAATATATCCCTCTATCTCTAACCCCCCTCTTTCTATTTCTTTTTTCATTCTTAGACCACTAACCCCCAATCTATCCATCTCTCTCTCTATCTGAACCCCTAACCCCTAGTATATCCCTCTCTAAAACCTTAACCCTCAATCTCTCCCTAAACCCCTAACACCCGATCTCTCTCTCTCCCACTCTCTCTCTCTCTACCTCTCTCTCTCAACCTCTAATCCCCAATCGCTCTCTCTACCTAAAACCTTACCCCCAAATATCTCTCTCTGTAAACCTATAACTCCCAATCTCTCTCTCTCTCCCATCAAATCACTAATCTCCAATATCTCTCTCTCTCTCTCAAAACCCTAAGTTCCAATCTCTCTCTCTATAAACCCTAACTTCCAATCTCTCACTCTCTCTAAAACCTTATCCTCTAATCTCTTTCTCTTTCTAAACCCCTGACCACAATCCCTCTCTTTCTCTCTCTTATCCCCAAACCCACAATCTCTCCTTCTAAATGCCTAACAAAAAATCTCTCCTTATATATCTAAACCCATAACCCCCAATCTCTCTCTCTCTCTCTCTATCTAAACCCCCCTCCTTTATCTCCCTCTCTCTCTTTATCTCTATCTCTCCACAAACCCCCACCTCTCACCTACCTACCCCTAGAGCACTCTGCGGTGAACGAATCCGTTCACTAGGTTAATGGTCGAATCCGACTCTGATATTGAATAATAGATAATAATAATATATTAGATGATGAAATACAATGGATATGGCCGCCTTAAATATGGCTGGGCCATCCCTATTGAAGAGACATTCCTCTTCATAACTATAATAATTACTTACTATTACTAATAGTTTATAACCTATTTATTTACTAATTTATTGTTGTAGCATTGCCTTTCCCTTGGAAAAGCTTTGTCCTCAAAGTTGAGTTTCTCATGACATCTTTTATTCTAGCTCTATGTCGCACTGATGACTTGAGAGATGCGATTTTGATTACGACCATTGCTTCCTTTGGGTTATTTTGTCTTGGTATTTGCATTAAGTATGAACTTCGCGAATTTTTGTTTACGCTTTTTCTACTTGTGTGATTTCTTCTTTTAACTATGTTTTTCGTCAATTGAACATGCTCAACATACATTATGACCTTAACTATTTCCGTGTTGTTATTCCCAAAACATTTTGTGTCAGTCCCTTTGAATGGGCTCTTTGTGCTTATAATGCGCATAAGAACACCGGTCTTATCTTGTGTCTGATAGATATTATAGTTGTTCCAAATGATGTTCTTCATTCTGATCCTTGTGAAGAAATCCGTAATTTGCTCACAAGGTGGGATTTGGTTTGAAAGCCTAACTATATTTTTGCTTTGTTTGAAAATTTTACTATCTAGGTGGACACTGGACTCTGTCACTTCTATCCTTGATATTAGTCCAAGCATATTTAGGATGTCATCATGTGTTATTCCCCTTCTACTTGTCTTGTAAGATGAGGTCTCACAATCATCATATAACATTCTTGGATTTGAAATCACCATATAACTTCCATTGAGATTCCTTTGAGGTGAGAGGATAGTTAGGGTATAGGTAGAATCTCGAATATTTACTTTCTTAGACTTGACTTCTTCTGCACATTGTAGGATCCATTCCTTGTCATTGCATTTATTATTTTTATTATTGTCAACATCGGCTTGTCTCTTATCACAATCTTGGTCAAGATCATCTTTCTCCTTGTCAAATATTTCGTTGTTGGTTTCTTCATTAATAGGATGTGCTGTATATTTGTCTTGCATATTAACTTGATCAGTGCCATTACTTTCATCATGGTTGACATAATGGTCTACTACATCTTCTTCTTTTACCTCAGCTTTAGTGGCTTCTTCTACGGAATTTTCACATACATCTTCATTTTCTATAAGTGTTAAATTGTTAATAGATTTTTTTATTTCATTTATATCCTTACTGATTTGCTCAAAAAGCTTGATCAATTCTTCATTGAATGACGCCATAGGTCTTGTAGAGGGGGATTTTTTTTTTCCAAAAATAATTATTATTTTAAAATAATAATAATAATTATTTCAATAATAATATTTTTTTTAAAATAATAATAATTAATAATTAATAATAATATTATTATTAATTTCTTATGTAAACTATATATATAGTTTAATATATAGTTTTTTTTTTTTTAAAATATTAAACTAATGTAATAATATTATTACAAGGTTTAAATATTTAATTTTTTTTTTTAAATTTAGGGTTTCACTTGATGGAGAGGAGGATTAGCGGGAGAGCAAGTGGAGGAAGCGAGAGGGTGGCGACGGAGGTGCTGGAGAAAATGGCATTGGACGAGGTGACAATGAGCAGGTGGAAAGCAGATCTCGGGGGAGAGGGAAGCATAGCGAAATGAGGGCACGGTGGTTGCAGGCAGCGATGTTAATGGAAGGTAGCAGCAGGCTGAGGGAGGAGACAGTGGCACAGTTCTAGTGTGAGGATGGAGGGGAGAACACGCAGGCGTGGAGCTGTAGATCATAGCGCAGAAGGGATGAGAGAGATGGCATGGTGGAGTGGGAGCGGAGCGGTGGAGGATGTAGGTGGTAGCTTGGAAGGGAGGGTGTAGCAGCGACAGGGAGCTGCGTGGGGTGGAGCAGCCCGAGGTGGATATGTGTGGGGGTATAGGGAGTGGGAGCATGGGGGAAGGACGCAAATTAGGCGGAGTGTGATGACGTGAAGAGAGGTAGAAGAGGTGGAAGGATGAGCAGTGGATATGTAAGCCACGAAGAGCCGAAACCGTGCTCTGATAGTAGGAGGAGCCGAATCCAAGCTCAGGTCGAAGGAGCCGAATCCGTGCTCTGATACCAAATGCGGTGAATGAATCCGTTCACTAGGTTAATAGTCGAATCCAACTCTCATATTGAATAATAGATAATAATAGTATATTAGATGATGAAATACAATGGATATGGCCACCTTAAATATGGCTGGGCCATCCCTATTGAAGAGACATTCCTCTTCATAACTATAATAATTACTTACTATTACTAATAGTTTATAACCTATTTATTTACTAATTTATTGTTGTAGCACACTCTCTATACACACCCATTGATCTCTCTATATATTTAAACCCCTATTAATCCACAATCTCTCTCTCTCTAATCCCCTAATCTCCGATCTATTTCTATCTCTAAACCACTAACCTCCAATCTCTGTTTATCTCTCCAACCCCTAACCTCTTATTTCTCTTTCTCTCACACAATCACACACACACACTCTCTCTCTAAACCCCTAACTCCGAATATCTCTCTCTCTCTAAGCCTATAGCACACAAATGATCTCTCTCTCTAACATCTAATATCTATGTCTCTCTCCCTCTCTAAACCACTAACACCCAATTTATCTCCCTCTAAATCCTTAACCCTTAAATCCTCACCCCAAATCTCTCTCTCTCTCTAAACCACTAACCCCCAATATTTATCTCTCTCTCTAGAGCTAAACCCCTAAGCAAAAACCCCTTACCCCCAATCTATCTCTTTCTCTCTAAACACCTAACCTCCAATATCTCTCACTATCTCTAAACTCCTCTCTCTACCTCTCTATCTATCTAAACCTCTAACCCCCAATATCTCTCTCTCTCTATCTAAACCCTAATCCCTAATATCTCTCTCTCTAAATCCCTAACCCCCAATATATATCTCTCTCTAAACAATAACCTCCAATCTTTCTCTATCTCTGTCTCTCTCTAAACTGTTGACCCTAAGTCTCTCTCTCTCTCATCCCCTAACCCATAATCTCTCTTTCTAAAACCCTAACCAACAATCCATCCCTATCACTCAAAACCCCTACCCCTCAATCTCTCTCTATATTTCTAAATCACTAACCATGAATGTCACTATTTCTATCTATTTCTATTTCTCTCTCTAAATGCTAAACTCTAAATATACCCATCTCTCTCTAAACACCTAACCCCTAGTCTCTCTCTCTCTCTCTCTAAACCTATAACCTCCAATATCTCTCACTCTCTCTAAACTCATCTATCTATTTATCAATCTAAAGCTATATCATCCATTTTCTCTCTCTCTCTCTCTCTCTAAACAACTAATACCCAAGCTCTCTTTTACTAAACCCCTAACTCCATCATCTCTCTCTCTAAACACGTTACCCCTAGTCTCTCTCTTTCTCTAAACCTGAAACCACCAATCTCTCTCTCATGCTCTGAACACCTAACCCCTAACCTCTTTATCTCTCTCTAAGTCCATAACCCCCAATCTCTCTCTCTCAAACCCATATCCCCCAATCTCTCACTTTCTATCTATATATTTCTCTCTAATCCCCTGACCCGTAATCTCTCTCTCTCTCTCTCTCAACCCTATCCTGCAATATCTCTCTCTAAATCCCTAAACTCAAATCTCTCTCTCTCTATGTAAACACCTACCCCCCAATCTCTCTCTCTCTCTCTCTCTCAAAACCCTTAAACCGAAAGATCTCCCTCTCTCTCTCTCTCTCAAAACCCTTAAACCCCAAGATCTCCCTCTCTCTCTCTCTCTCCCTCTCTCTATCTAAAACCTTAACCTCCAATCTCTCTCTTTCTCTCTAAACCCCTGACCATCAATCTCTCTCTCTAAATCCATAACCCCCAATCTCTCTCTCTCTCTCTCTCTCCTAAAATCCCCACTCTTAACGCACCTACCCCTCCTCCCTCTCTATGTCTCTCTCCACCCCACCACTAACCATCCACACTACCCTATGGTCTCTCTCTATCTCTAAACATTTATTAACCCCCAATATAACTCCCTCTATGTGTGTGTAAACCCCTAAACCCTGATATCTCTCTCTCTCTAGAAACCTTACCTCCAACCTCCCTCGCTCTATCACCAAACCTCTCACCTCGAATTTTTTTCTCTCTCTCACTCACTCACTCTCTCTCTCCGTCTCTCTCTCACTCTATGTCTCTCTCTCTAAACCCCTCCCCTAATTCCACTCTTTATCTCTCTCCCTCTCACTAAACCCTTAACAACCAATCGATCTCTCTCTTTAACTCCCAACCCCCAACCTCCCCATCTATCTTTAAACCAACAAACCCACTATCTCTCTCTCTAAACCCCTAACCCAAATATCTCTATCTCTCTCTCTCACTCTCTCTCTCTCTAAACACCTAACCCCTAACCCATAACTACTGCCAATCTCTTTATTTCCTCAAACCCCAAATCTCTCTTTATCTAAACCCGTAAACCCTAACCTCTCTCTTTCTCTCTCTCTCTAATCCCCTAACCCTTAATCTCTCTTTCTCTCTAACTCTATCATTCTAAAACCCTAACCCCCAATATATCTCTTTCTATGTAAACCAATAACCATCATTATCTCAATCTCTCTAAACCCCTGATACCCATTCTCTCTCTCTCTCTATCTATATAAAACCCTAACCCTCAATCTCATTTTATCTCTCTCTGATCCCCTAACCCCCAATATTTATTTCTCTCTCTCTCTCTCCATAAAACCCCCACTCCTCACCCACCTACCCTTCCCCCTATGTATGTTTCTCTCCCCCCTACCACTAACCATCCATACTTCCCTATGATATCTCTCTATCTCTAAACCCTTACCCCCAATCTTTGTTTATCTTTCTTTCTCTAAACCACTAACCCAAAATATTTCTCTCTCTCTCTCTCTCTCTCTCTCTCTCTCTCTCTCTCTCTCTCTATTTATCTATATTTCTCTAAATGACTAACCCAATCTCCCAATCTCTCTCTCTCTCTAAACCCCTAACCTCAAATATATATCCCTCTCTCTAAACCCCCCCTCTCTACCTATCTATCTATCTAAATCTTTAACCCACAATTTTCCTCTCTTTATCTCTCTATATATCTAAACCCCTAATCTCAAATCTCTATCTCTCTCTAAACCCCTAACCACCAATAACTCTCTCAAAACCATTTAACCCCATCTCTCTCTCTCTCAAAACCCCTAACCACCAATCTCTCTCTCTCACTCTAAATACCAAACCACTAATCTCTCTCTCTCTCTTAGTCACTCTAATCCATTAATCCCTAATCTCTCTCTCTCTCTATCCCTAAACTCTTAAACCCAAATATCACTTTCTCTCTAGCTCTATCTAACTAAACCTATAACCCATTTCTCTCTCTCTCTCTCTCTCTCTCTCTCTCTCTCTCTCTCTATTTAAACTCCTAAACCCCAATCACTTTTTCTCTAAATCCTAACACCCAATATCTCTCTCTCTGAACCACTAACCTCAAATATCTCTCTCTAAAAATCTAACCAACAATCTCCATCTCTCTAAACACATAACCACCCATATAACCCTCTAAAACCCTAACTTCCAGTCTCTCTCCCACTAAAACCCTAACCACCAATATCTCTCTCTCTCTATCTCTAAACCCCTAACCCCCAATCTCTTTGTCTAAACACCTAGCCACCAATCTCTTTGAATCTCTAAACCACTAACCCCCAAGCTCTCTCTCTCTAAATGACTAGCCAGCAATCTCTCTCTCTCTAAATGACTAGCCACCAATCTCTCTCTTCATCTCCCTGTCCCTCTAAACTCTTAACCCTTAGTCTCTCTATATCTCTCTAAACACCTAACTCTCAATCTCTCACCCTCTCTGTCTAAATCCCTAACTACCAATCTCTTTCTCTCTCACACTCATCTCCTAAACCCCAATCTCTCTCTCTCTCTCTCTCTCTCTCTCTCTCTCTAAACCACTATACATTAATCTCTTTCTTTTTCTCTCTCTCTCCCTATCTTTCTATATAAACCCCTAAATGCCAATCTCTATAAATCTCTCTAAACAACTAAACCACGATCTCTCTCTCTCTCTCTCTCTCCCCAAAACCCCCTTTCTCACACACCTACCCCTCCCCCCTCTCCATTTCTCACTACGCCTCACCACTAACCATCCATACTCCCCCTCATGATCTCTTTCTATCTATAAATCCCTATTAACCCGAATATATATATAACTCTCTCTCTCATTCTAAATACCAAACCCTCGATCTCTGTCTCTCTAACCCCTAAACTAAAATTTATATCTCTCACTATATGTATCTAAACCCCCAAAATCGAACCCCTAATCTCTCTCTCTCTAAGCCCTTAACCATCAATCTCTCTCTCTCTAAACCCCTAACCTCCAATATACCTCACTCTCTCTAAAATCCCCTCTCTCTCTATCTATCTAAACCTCTAAACCACAATCTAGCTCTCTCTGTCTCTCTCTTTATCTAAATCGCTAATCCCCAATCTCTCTCTCTAAACCAGTAACCCCCAATAACACTCTCTCGAAACCACTTAAACCCAATCTCTCTCTCTCTCTCTCTCTCTCTCTCTCTCTCTCTAAACAAGTAACCCCTAATCTCTCTCTCTCTCTCTCAAGTCATAACCTCCAATTTCTCTCTCTCACTCTAATCCCTTAATCCCTAATCTTTATCTCCATCTCTAAACTCCTAATCCCAAATCTCTTTCTCTCTCCCTCTCTCTCTACATTTATCTATTTAAACCTATAACTCCTTTCTCTCTCTCTCTCTATCTAAAATACTAAGCCCCAATCCCTTTCTCTCTCACCCCTTACAGCTAATATCTCTCTCTCTCTAAACCACTAAACTCAAATCTCTCTCTCTGTAAACCCCTAACCACCAATATCTCTCTCTCTCTCTCTCTCTCTAAACCCCTAGCCCCCAACATATCTATCTCTCTCTAAACCCCCTACCCCCAATCTCTCTCTAAACCCCTAACCACCAATCTCTCTAAATCTCTAAACCACTAACCCTCAATCTCACTCTAAACAACTAACCACTAATCTCTCACTTCGTATATATATATCTCTCTCAAATCCTAACCCTTAGTATCTCTATTATTATCCCTATAAACACCTAACTCCCAATCTCTCCCTCTCTTTGTCTAAACCCATAACCCCAATATCTCTCTCTCTCTCTCTGTCATGACCCCTAACTCCCAATCTATATCTCTCTCTCTAAATCATTAAGATCTAACCTTGCTCTGTTTATCTCTCTCTTTATCTGAACCCCTAAATGCCAATCTCTATATCTCTCTCTAAACACATAAGCCACAATCTCTCTCTCTCTCTCTCCCCAAAACCCCGCACCTATTGCACCTGCCTCTCCCCCCTCTCTATGTCTAAATCCCTGTCACCACTAACCATCCATACTCGTCCCTATGATCTCTCTCTATCTCTAAACCCTTATTAACCTTGAATCTCTCTCTCTCTCTCTTGTTGTAAAACCCTAAACCCCGATCTCTCTCTCTCTCTAAGCCACTAACCTCTAATCTATCACTCTTTCCCTCTATCTATCTAAACCCCCAAACCCTAACCGCCAATCTCTCTCTCTCTCTCTCTCTCTCTATCTATCTAAACCCCTAACCACCAATCTCTCTCTCTCTCTCTCCCCAAACTCTCATTCTTAACCCACCCTCCTCTCCCCCATCTCTATGTCTCTCTCCTCCCCACCACTAACCATCCATACTCCTCTCGCGATCTCTATATATCTCTAAAACCCTATTAACACCCAATCTCTGTATCTCTCTCTCTATACCACTAACCCACCATCTCTCTCTCTAAACCCCTAACATATTATCTCTCTCTCTTTAAACCGCTAACCTCTTATCTCTCTCCCTCTCTCTAAATCACCAACCTCCAATCTTTCTCTCTAAACCCATAGCCCCCAATATGCATCTCTCTCTCTCTCTAAGCCCCTAACACCCAATCAATGTCTCTCTAAACCCCATACCTTTGATCTCTCTCTCTCTCTCTCTCTCTCTTTCTCTCTCTCTCTAAACCCCAAACTCGTAACCCGCAATATCTATGTGTTTCTAGACACCTAATCGCTCTCTCTATCTCTCTCTATCTCTCTCTCTATAAACCCCTAACTACCCATATCTCTCTTTATCTAAATCCCCTCTCTATTTTTATTTCTCTCTCTCCCTCTATCAAAAACCCTAACACTTGATATCTTTCTCTCTAAACCTTCAACCCCATGTCTTTCTCTCTCTCTAAATTCCTAACCCCTTAATCTCTCTCTAAATCGCTGACCACAATCCCTCTATTTCTCTCTCTTATCCTCGAACTTACAATCTCTCTTTCTAAATGCCAAACCAAAAATATCCCCTTATATCTCTAAACCCATAACCCCCAATCCATCTCTCTCTCTCTCAACCAGTTACCACCAATCTCCCTATTTCTATCTCTTTCTCTCTCTTTCTTTCTCTAAACCTATAACCCCCAATCTCTCTATCTCTCTTTAAACACCTAACCCCAAATCTCTCTCTCTATGTAAACCCCAGTCCTCTCTCTCCCTCTCTCTCTTTATCTCTATCTCTCCACAAACCCCCACCTCTCACCTACCTACCCCTAGAGCACTCTCTATACTCACCCATTGATATCTCTATATATTCAAAACCCTATTAATCCCCAATCTATCTCTCTCTAATCCCCTAACTCCTGGTCTATTTCTATCTCAAAACCACTAACCTCCAATCTCTATTTATCTCTCCAACCCCTAACCTCTGATTTCTCTTTCTCTAGCACAATCACACACACTCTCTCTCTCTAAACCCCTAACTCCCAATATCTCTCTCTCTCTAAGCTTATAGCACACAAACGAGCTCTTTCTCTAACATATAATATCTATGTCTCTCTCCCTCTCTAAACCACTAACACCCAATTTATCTCTCTTTAAATCCTTAACCCTTAAATCCTCACTCCCAATCTCTCTCTCTCTCTCTAAACCACTAACCCCAAATATTTATCTCTCTCTAAATCCCTAAACCATAACCCATTACCCCCAATCTATCTCTTTCTATCTAAACCTCTAACCCCAATCTCTCTCCCTATCTCTAAACTCCTCTCTTCACCTCTCTATCTATCTAGACCTCTAACCCCCAATCTCTCTCTCTCTCTCTCTCTATCTAAACCCTAATCCCTAATATCTCTCTCTCTAAATCCCTAACCCCCAATATCTCTCTCTCTAGATCCATCTCTCTAAACCGTTGACCCTTAGTCTCTCTCTCTCTCATCCCCTAACCCATAATCCCTCTTTCTAAAACCCTAACCAACAACCTCTCCCTATCATTCAAAACCCCTAACCCTCAATTTCTCTCTCTATTTCTAAATCACTAACCATGAATGTCACTCTTTCTATCTATTTCTATTTCTCTCTCTAAATTCTTAACCCTAAATATACCCATCTCTCTCTAAACACGAAACCCCCTATGTCTCTCTTTCTCTCTCTCTCTCTCTCTCTAAACCCATAACCTCCAATATCTCTCACTCTCTCTAAACTCGTCTATCTATTTATCGATCTAAGCCTCTATCATCCATTCTCTCTCTCTCTCTCTCTCTATCTATCTATCTATCTAAACAACTAATACCCAATCTCTCTTTTACTCAACCCCTAACCCCAACATCTCTCTCTCTAAACCCATTACCCCAGTCTCTCTCTTTCTCTAAACCTATAACCACCAATCTCTCTCTCGTGCTCTAAACACCTAACACCTAATATTTTTATCTCTCTCTAAGTCCATAACCCCCAATCTCTCTCCCTTTCTCTCTCAAACCCATATCCCCCAATCTCTCACTTTCTATGTATATATTTCTCTCTAATACCCTAAATCACAATTTTTTTCTCTCTCTCAACCCTATCCTGCAATATCTCTCTCTAAATCCTAAACTCAAATCTCTCTCTTTCTCTCTCTATGTAAACCCCTACCCACCAATATCTCTCTCTCTCCCTCTCTATGTAAACACCTACCCCCAACCTCTCTCTCTCTCTCTCTCTCTCTCTCTCTCTCTCTCTCACAAAACCATTAAACCCCAACCTCTCTCTCTCTTTCTCTATCCATCTATCTCTATCTAAAACCTTAACCTCCAATCTCTTTCTTTCTCTCTAAACCCCTAACCATCAATCTCTCTCTCTCTCTCTCTCTCTCTCTCTCTCTCTCTCTCTCTCTCCCCTAAAACCCCCACTCTTCACCCACCTACCCCTCCTCCCTCTCTATGTTTCTCACTATCCCACCACTAACTATCCACACTACCCTACGATCTCTCTCTATCTCTAAACACTTATTAACCCCCAATATCTCTCCCTATATGTGTGTGTAAACCCCTAAACCCTGATCTCTCTCTCTCTCTCTCTAAACACCTAACCTCCAACCTCCCTCTGTCTATCAAAAAACCTCTCACCTCAAATTTCTTGCTCTCTACCACTCACTCACTATCTCTCTCTCTAAACCCCTAACCCATAATCTCCTTCTTTATCTCTCTCCCTCTCTCTAAACCCTTAACAGCCAATCGATCTCTCTCTTTAAATCCCAACCCCCAACCTCCCCATCTCTCTTTAAAACAACAACTCCACTATCTCTCTTTCTAAACCCCTAAACCCAATATCTCTATCTCTCTCTCTCACTCTCTCTCTCTATAAACAACTAACCCCTAACCCATAATTACTGCCAATCTCTTTATTTCCTCAAACCCCAAATCTCTCTTTATCTAAACCCGTAAAGCCTAACCTTTCTCTCTCTAATCCCCTAACCCTTAATCTCTCTTTCTCTCTAATCATATCTTTTTAAAACCCTAACCCCCAATATATCTCTTTATATGTAAACCCCTAACCACCAATATCTCAATCTCTCTAAACCCCTGATACCCATTCTCTCTCTCTCTCTCTATCTATATATATAAACCCCTAACCCTCAATCTCATTTTATCTCTTTCTGATCCCCTAACCCCCAATCTTTATTTCTCTCTCTCTCTCTCTCCATGAATCTCCCACTCCTAACCCACAATTTTCCGCTCTTTATTTCTCTATCTACCTAAACCCCTAATCCCAAATCTCTATCTCTCTCTAAACCCCTAACCACCAATAACTTTCTCAAACCACTTAAACCCATCTCTCTCTCTCTCAAAACCCCTAACCACCAATCTCTCTCTCTCACTCTAAACACCAAATCGCTAATCTCTCTCTCTCTCTCTAACTCTCTCTCTCTCTCAAGTCATAACCTCCAATTTCTCTCTCTCACTCTAATCCCTTAATCCCTAATCTCTATCTCTCTCTCTAAACTCTTAACCCGAAATCTCTTTCTCTCTCCCTCTCTCTCGAAACCACTTAAACCCAATCTCTCTCTCTCTCTCTCTCTCTAACTCTCTCTCTCTCTCAAGTCATAACCTCCAATTTCTCTCTCTGACTCTAATCCCTTAATCCCTAATCTCTATCTCTGTCTCTAAACTCGTAACCCCAAATCTCTTTCTCTCTCCCTCTCTCTATAGATTTATCTATTTAAACCTATAACCCCTTTCTCTCTCTCTCCATGTAAAATACTAAGCCCCAATCTCTTTCTCTCTCACCCCTTATAGCTAATATCTCTCTCTCTCTAAACCACTAAACTCAAATCTCTCTCTCTCTAAACACCTAAGAACAATCTCTCTCTCTCTTTATCTCTCTCTAAACACCTAACCACCAATCTATCCCACGAAAACCATGACTTCCAATCTCTCTTTCTAAACCCCAAACCACCAATATCTATCTCTCTCTCTCTAAACCACTAACCCTAAATCTCTCTCTAAACGACTAACCACTAATCTCTCTCTTCATATATATCTCTCTCTCTCAAATCCTAACACTTAGTCTTTCTATTATTATCCCTATAAACACCTAACTCCCAATCTCTCCCTCTCTTTGTCTAAACCCTTAACCCCAATATCTATCTCTCTCTCTCTGTCATGACCCCTAACTCCCAATCTCTATCTCTCTCTCTAAATCATTAACATCTAACCTTGATCTATTTATCTCTCTCTTTGTTTGAACCCCTAAATGCCAATCTCTATATCTCTCTCTAAACACATAAGCCACAATATCTCTCTCTCTCTCCCAAAAACCCCGCACCTCATGAAACTGCCCCTCCCCCCTCTCTATGTCTGAATCCCCGTCACCACTAACCATCGATACTCGTCCCTATGATCTCGCTCTATCTCTAAACCCTTATTAACCCCGAATCTCTCTCTCTCTCTCTCTCTCTCTCTCTCTCTCTCTCTCTCTCTCTCTCTCTTTGTAAACCCCTAAACCCCGATCTCTCTCTCTCTCTAAACCACTAACCTCTAATCTATCTCTCCTTCACTCTATCTATTTAAACCCCCAAAACCTAACCTTCAATCTCTCTCTCCCTCTCTATCTAAACCCCTAACCACCAATCTCTCTCTCTCTCTCTCTCCCCAAACTCTCATTCTTAAACCACCCTCCTCTCCCCCGTCTCTATGTCTCTCTCCCCCCCCACCACTAACCATCCATACTCCTCTTACGATCTCTCTATATCTCTAAAACCCTATAAACACCCAATCTCTGCATCTCTCTCTCTATACAACTAACCCATCACCTCTCTCTCTAAACACCTAACATATTATCTCTCTCTCTTTAAACCACTAACCTCGTATCTCTATCCCTCTCTCTAAATCACTACCCTCCAATCTCTCTCTCTAAACCCGTAACCCCCAATATCCATCTCTTTCTCTCTCTCTAAGCCCCTAACATCCAATCAATCTCTCTCTAAACCCCATACCTTTGATCTTTCAATATCTCTCTCTCTATCTTAACCCCTAATAGCCACTCTCTCTCTCTCTCTCTCTCTCTCTACCTCTCTCTCTCTAAACCCCAAACCCGTAACTTGCAATCTCTATGTGTTTCTAAACCCCTAATTGCTCTCTCTCTCTCTCTATCTCTCTCTCTGTCTCTCTATAAACCCCTAACTACCAATATCTCTCTTTATCTAAATCCCCTCTCTATTTTTATTTCTCTCTCTCCCTCTATCTAAAACCCTAACCCTCAATATATCTCTCTCTAAACCTTTAACCCCTTGTCTTTTTCTCTCTATAAATTCCTAACCCCTTAATCTCTCTCTAAACCCTTGACCACAATCCCTCTCTTTCTCTCTCTTATCCTCAAACCTACAATCTCTCTTTCTAAATGCCTAACCAACAATCTCTCCTTATATCTCTAAACCCATAACCCCCAATCTCTCTTTCTCTCTCAACCAATTACCACCAATCTCCCTATTTCTATCTCTTTCTCTCTCTTTCTTTCTCTAAACCTATAACCCTCAATCTCTCTATCTCTCTTTGAACACCTAATCCCAAATCTCTCTCTCTATCTAAACTCCAGTCATCTCTCTCCCTCTCTCTCTTTATCTCTATCTCTCCACAAACCCCCACCTCTCACCTAGCTACCCCTAGAGCACTTTCTCTACTCACCCATTGATCTCTCTATATATTCAAACCCCTAATAATCCCTAATCTATCTCTCTATATTCCCCTAACTCCTGATATATTTCTATCTTTGAACCACTAACCGCCAATCTCGGTTTATCTTTCCAACCCCTAACCTATGATTTATCTTTCTCTCACACAATCACACACACTCTCTCTCTTTAAACCCCTAAATACCAATATCTCTCTCTCTCTAAGCTTATAGCACACAAATGTTCTCTCTCTCTAACATATAATATCTATGTCTCTCTCCCTCTCTAAACCGCTAAAACCTAATTTATCTCTCTCTAAATCCCTAACCCTTAAATCCTCACCCCCAATCTCTCTCTCTCTCTAAACCACTAACCCCCAAAATTTATATCTCTCTCTAAATCCCTAAACCATAACCTGTTACCCCTAATCTATCTCTTTTTATCTAAACCTCTAACCCCCAATCTCTCTTCCTATATCTAAACCCCTCTCTTTACCTCGCTATCTATCTAAACCTCTAACCCCCAATCTCTCTCTCTATCTAAACCCTAATCCCTAATATCTCTCTCTCTAAATCCCTAACCCACAATATCTCTCTCTCTCTCTATCTCCATCCCTCTCTAAATCATTGACCCTTAGTCTCTCTCTCTCTCATCCCCTAACCCATAATCTCTCTTTCTAAAACCGTAACCAACAATCTCTCCCTATCATTCAAAACCCCTAACCCTCAATTTCTCTCTCTATTTCTAAATCACTAACCATGAATGTCACTCTTTCTATCCATTTCTATTTCTCTCTCTAAACGTTTAACCCTAAATATACCCATCTCTCTCTAAACACCTAGCCCCCAATGTCTCTCTTTCTCTCTCTCTCTCTCTTTAAACCCATAACCTCCAATATCTCTCACTCTCTCTAAACTCGTCTATCTAGTTATCGATCTAAGCCTCTACCATCCATTTTCTCTCTCTCTCTCTCTATCTATCTAAAAAACTAATAACCAATCTCTCTTTTACTAAACCCCTAACCCCAACATCTCGCTCTCTAAAACCATTACCCCCAGTCTCTCTCTTTCTCTAAACCTATAACCACCAATCTCTCTCTTGTGCTCTAAACACCTAACCCCTAATATTTTTATCTCTCTCTAAGTCCATAATCCCCAATCTCTCTCCCTTTCTCTCTCAAACCCATATCCACCAATCTCTCACTTTCTATGTATATATTTCTCTCTAATCCCCTAAGTCGCAATTTCTCTCTCTCTCAGCCCTATCCTGCAATATCTCTCTCGAAATCCCTGAACTCAAATCTCTCTCTCTCTCTCTCTCTCTCCCTCTCTCTCTACGTAAACCCCTACCCACCAATATCTCTCTCTCTGCCTCTCTATGTAAACACCTACCCCCCAATCTCTCTCTCTCTCTCTCAAAACCATTAAACCCCAAGCTCTCTCTCTCTTTCTTTATCTATCTATCTCTATCTAAAACCTTAACCTCCAATCTCTCTCTTTCTCTCTAAACCCCTAACCATAAATATCTCTCTCTCTCTCTCTCTCTCCCATAAAACCCCCACTCTTCACCCACCTACCCCTCCTCCCTCTCTATGTTTCTCTCTACACCACCACTAACTATCCACACTACCCTACGATCTCTCTCTATCTCTAAATATTTATTAACCCCCAATATCTCTCCCTCTATGTGTGTGTAAACCCCTAAACCCTAATCTCTCTCTCTCTCTCTAAACACCTAACCTCCAACCTCTGTCTCTCTATCAACAAACCTCTTACCTCAAATTTCTTGCTCTCTCCCACTCACTCACTGTCTCTCTCTCACTCTCTGTCTCTCTCTCTAAAACCCCAACCCATAATCCCCCTCTTTATCTCTCTCCCTCTCTCTAAACCCTTATCAGCCAATCAATCTCTCTCTTTAACTCCCAACCCCCAACCTCCCCATCTCTCTTTAAACCAACGACCCCACTATCTCTCTCTCTAAACCCCTAACCCAAATATCTCTCTCTCTCTCTCTCTAAACCCCTAACCCCTAACCCATAACTACTACCAATCTCTTTATTTCCTCAAACCCCAAATCCCTCTTTAGCTAAACCCGTAAACCCTAACCTCTCTCTTTCTCTCTCTCTCTCTAATCCCCTAACCCTTAATATCTCAATCTATCTAAACCCCTGATACCCATTCTCTCTCTCTCTCTCTCTCTCTCTCTCTCTCTCTCTCTCTCTCTCTATATATATATATAAACCCCTAACCCTCAATCTCATTTTATCTATCTTTGATCCCCTAAACCCCAATATTTATCTCTCTCTCTCTCTCTCTCCCCCCCCCCTCCCCATAAAACCCCCACTCCTCACCTGGCTACCCCTCCCCCCTGTATATGTTTCTCTGCCCCCCACCACTAACCATCCATACTCCCTTATGATATCTCTCTATCTCTAAACCCCTATTAACCCACAATCTCTTTCGCTCTCTATGTGTAAACCCCTAACCCCCGATATCACCTCTCTCTCTAAAAACCTAACCTCCAATCTCCCTCTCTCTATCTCTAGACCCTTAAATGCAAATTTCTCTTTCTCTATCACTCTCTCACTCACTCGCTCTCTCTCTCTCTCTCTCTCTCCCTCTCCCTCTAAACCGTTAACCTCCAATCCACTTATTTATCTCGTGCTCTCTCTAAACTCTTAACACCTAATCAATCTCTCTCTTTAACCTCCAATCCCACTCTCTCTCTCTAAACAACTAACCCCTAATCTATGTCCCTCTCTCTCAACCCCTAACCCATTACCTCTAACCCCTAACCTCCAATCTCTCTCTCTCTCTCTAAACCCTTACCCCCAATCTTTGTTTATCTTTCTTTATCTAAACCACTAAAAAATATTTCTCTCTCTCTCTCTCTATTTATCTATCTTTCTCTAAATGACTAACCCAATCTCCCAATCTCTCTCTCTCTCTCTAAACCCCTAACCTCAAATATATATCCCTCTCTCTAACCCCCCCCTCTCTACCTATCTATCTATCTAAATCTTTACCCCACAATTTTCCTCTCTTTATCTCTCTATCTATCTAAACCCCCAATCCCAAATCTCTATCTCTCTCTAAACCCCTAACCACAAATAACTCTCTCAAAATCGCTTAACCCCATCTCTCTCTCTCTCAAAACCCCTAACCACCAATCTCTCTCTCTCTCAATCTAAACACCAAACCGCTAATCTCTCTCTCTATCTCACTCTAATCCATTAATCCCTAATCTCTCTCTCTCTCTATCCCTAAACTCTTAACCCCAAATATAACTTTCTCTCTAGCTCTATCTAACTAAACCTATAACCCATTTCTCTCTCTCTCTCTATTTAAACTCCTAACCCCAATCACTTTTTCTCTAAACCACTAACCTCAAATATCTCTCTCTAAAAATCTAACCAACAATATCCCTCTCTCTAAACACGTAACCACCAATATAACCCTCTAAAACCCTAACTTCCAATCTCTCTCTCACTAAAACCCTAACCATCAATATCTCTCTCTCTATCTCTAGAACCCCTAACCCCCAATCTCTCTCTCCATCTCCCTCTCTCTCTAAACTCTTAACCCTTAGTCCTTTTATCTCTCTCTAAACACCGAACTCTCAATATCTTCCTTTGTTTGTCTAAAGCCCTAACTCCGAATCTCTTTCTCTCTCCCACTCATCCCCTAAACCCCAATCTCTCTCTCTCTCTCTCTCTAAACCACTAAAAATTAATCTCTTTCTTTTTTTCTCTCTCTCCCTATCTCTCTATCTAAACCCCTAAATGCCAGTCTCTATAAATCTCTCTAAAAAACTAAACCATGATCTCTCTCTCTCTCTCTCTCTCTCTCTCCCCAAAGCCCCCCTTCTCACACACATCCCCTCCACCCTCTCTATTTCTCACTACACCTCACCAATAACCATCCATACTCCCCCTCATGATCTCCTTGTATCTATAAATCCCACTTAACCCCGAATATATATATATATCTCTCTCTTTCTAAATACCAAACCCTCAATCTCTATCTCTCTAACCCCTAAACTAAAATTTATCTCTCTCACTCTATGTATCTAAACCCCCAAAATAAAACCCCTAATCTCTCTCTCTCTAAACCCTTAACCACCAATCTCTCTCTCTCTAAACCCCTAACCTCCAATATACCTCACTCTCTCTAAAATCCCCTCTCTCTCTATCTATCTAAACCTCTAAACCACAATCTAGCTCTCTCTCTCTCTCTCTCTATCTATCTAAATCGTTAATCCCCAATCTCTCTCTCTAAACCACTAACCCCCAATAACACTCTCTCGAAACTGCTTAAACATAATCTCTTTCTCTCTCTCTCTAAACCCCTAACCACCAATCTCTCTCTCTCTCTCTCTCTACGCAAACCCCTACCCACCAATATCTCTCTCTCTACCTTTTTATGTAAACACCTACCCCCCAATCTCTCTCTCTCTCTCTCAAAACTGTTAAACCCCAAGCTCTCTCTCTCTTTCTCTATCTATCTATCTCTATCTAAAACCTTAACCTCCAATCTCTCTCTTTCTCTCTAAACCCCTAACCATCAATCTCTCTCTCTCTCTCTCCCCTAAAACCCCCACTCTTCACCCACCTACCCCTCCTCCCTCTCTATGTTTCTCTCTACGCCACCACTAACTATCCACACTACCCTACGATCTCTCTCTATCTCTAAACATTTATTAACCCCCAATATCTCTCCCTCTATGTGTGTGTAAACCCCTAAACCCTGATCTCTCTCTATCTCTCTAAACACCTAACCTCCAACCTCCCTCTCTCTATCACCAAACCTCTCACCTCAAATTTATTGCTCTCTCCCACTCACTCACTATCTCTCTCTCACTCTCTGTCTCTCTCTCTCTAAACCCCTAACCCATAATTCCCCTCTTTATCTCTCTCCCTCTCTCTAAAACCTTATCAGCCAATTGATCTCTCTCTTTAACACCCAACCCCCAACATCCCCATCTCTCTTTAAACCAACTACCCCACTATCTCTCTCTCTAAGCCCCTAACCCAAATCTCTCTCTCTCTCTCTCTCTCTCTCTCTCTCTCTCTCTCTAAACCGCTAACCCCTAACCCATAACTACTACCAATCTCTTTATTCCCTCAAACCCCAAATCTCTCTTTATCTAAACCCGTAAACCCTAACCTCTCTCTTTCTCTCTCTCTCTCTCTCTAATCCCCTAACCCTTAATATCTCTTTCTCTCTAACTCTATCTTTCTAAAACCCTAAATATCTCTTTCTCTCTAACTCTATCTTTCTAAAACCCTAACCCCCAATATATCTCTTTCTATCTAAACCCCTAACCACCAATATCTCAATCTATCTAAACCCCTGATACCCATTCTCTCTCTCTCTCTCTCTATGTATCTATCTATATAAACCCCTAACACTCAATCTCATTTTATCTATCTTTGATCCCTAAACCCCAATCTTTATTTCTCTCTCTCTCTCTCTCTCTCTCCCCCCCACCATAAAACCCCCACTCCTCACCTGCCTACCCCTCCCCCCTCTGTATGTTTCTCTCCCCACCACCACTAACCATCCATACTTCCCTATGATATCTCTCTATCTCTAAACCCTTATTAACCAATAATCTCTTTCACTCTGTATGTGTAAACATCTAACCCTCGATATCACCTCTCTCTCTAAAATCCTAACCTCAAATATCCCTCTCTCTATCTCTAGACCCTTAAATGCAAATTTCTCTCTCTCTCTCACTCTCTCACTCACTCGCTCGCTCTCTCTCTCTCTCTCTCCCTCTCTTTCTAAACCGTTAACCTCCAATCCACTTATTTATCTCGTGCTCTCTCTAAACGCTTAACATCTAATCGATCTCTCTCTTTAACCTCCAATCCCCCTCTCTCTCTCTAAACCACTAACCCCTAATCTATGTCCCTCTCTCTCAACCCCTAACCCCTAACCTCCAATCTCTCCCTCTCTCTCTAAACCCTTACACCCAATCTTTGTTTATCTTTCTTTCTCTAAACCACTAAGGCAAAATATTTCTCTCTCTCTCTCTCTCTATTTATCTATCTTTCTCTAAATGACTAACCCAATCTCCCAATCTCTCTCTCTCTAAACGCCTAACCTCAAATATATATCCCTCTCTTTATCTCTCTATCTATCTAAACCCCTAATCCCAAATCTCTATCTCTCTCTAAACCCCTAACCACCAATAACTCTCACAAAATCGCTTAACCCCATCTCTCTCTCTCTCAAAAGCCCTAACCACCAATCTCTCTCTCTCACTCTAAACACCAAACCGCTAATCTCTCTCTCTCTCACTGTAATCCATTAATCCCTAATCTCTCTCTCTCTCTCTCTCTCTCTCTATTTAAACTCCTAACCCCAATCACTTTTTCTCTAAACCCTAACACCCAATATCTCTCTCTCTAAACCACTAACCTCAAATATCTCTCTCTAAAAATCTAACCAACAACCTCCCTCTCTCTAAACACATAACCACCAATATATCCCTCTAAAACCCTAACTTCCATTCTCTCTCTCACTAAAACCCTAACCACCAATATCTCTCTCTCTATCTCTAAACCCCAAACCCCCAATCTCTCTACCTAAACACCTAACCACCAATATCTTTGAATGTCTAAACCACTAACCCTCAATCTCTCTCGCTCTAAATGACTAACCACCAATCTCTCTCTTCATCTCCCTCTCTCTCTAAACTCTTAACCGATAGTCTCTTTATCTCTCTCTAAATACCTAACTCTCAATATCTCCCTCTGTCTGTCTAAATCCCTAACTCCCAATCTCTTTCTCTCTCCCACTCATTCCCTAAACACCAATCTCTCTCTCTCTCTCTCTCAAAACCACTAACCATTAATCTCTTTCTTTTTTTCTCTCTCTCCCTATCTCTCTATCTAAACCCCTAAATGCCAATCTCTATAAATCTCTCTAAAAAACTAAACCACGATCTCTCTCTCTCTCTCTCTCTCTCTCTCTCTCTCTCTCTCTCCCCAAAACCCCCCTTCTCACACACCTACCCCTCCCCCCCTCTCTATTTCTTAGTATGCCTCACTACTAACCATCCATACTCCCCCTCATGATCTCTTTCTATCTATAAATCCCTATTAACCCCGAATATATATATATATATATATCTTTCTAAATACAAAACCCTCGATCTCTGTCTCTCTAACCACTACACTAAAATTTATCTCTCTCACTCTAGGTATCTAAACCCCCAAAATAAAACCCCTAATCTCTCTCTCTCTAAACCCTTAACCACCAATCTCTCGCTCTCTAAACCCCTAACCTCCAATATACCTCACTCTCTCTAAAATCCCTCTCTCTCTATCTATCTAAACCTCTAAACCACAATCTAGCTCTCTCTCTCTCTCAATCTAAATCATTAATCCCGAATCTCTCTCTCTAAACCACTAACCCCCAATAACACTCTCTCGAAATCGCTTAAACCCAATCTCTCTCTCTCTCTCTCTAAACCCCTAACCACCAATATCTCTCTCTCTCTTTCTCTAAACAAGTAATCCCTAATCTCTCTCTCTCTCTAACTCTCTCTCTCTCAAGTCATAACCTCCAATTTCTCTCTCTCACTCTAATCCCTAATCTCTATCTCTATCTCTAAACTCGTAACCCCAAATCTCTTTCTCTCTCCCTCTCTCTCTAGATTTATCTATTTAAACCTATAACCCCTTTCTCTCTCTCTTTATCTCAAATACTAAGCCCAAATCTCTTTCTCTCTCACCCCTTATAGCTAATATATCTCTCTCTCTAAACCACTAAACTCAAATCTCTCTCTCTAAACATGTAAGAACAATCTCTCTCTCTATCTCTCTCTAGACACCTAACCACCAATCTATCCCACTAAAACCATGACGTCTGATCTCTCTCTCTAAACCCCTAACCAACAATATCTGTCTCTCTCTCTCTCTAAACCCCTAACCCCCAACATATCTATCTCTCTCTAAACCCCCTACCCCCAATCTCTCTCTAAACACCTAACCACCAATCTCTCTGAATCTCTAAACCACTAACCCTCAATCTCTCTTTAAACAACTAACCATTAATCTCTCTCTTTGTATATATCTCTCTCTCTCAAATCCTAACCCTTAGTCTCTCTATTATTATCCCTATAAACACATAACTCTCAATCTCTCCCTCTCTTTGTCTAAACCCATAACCCCAATATCTCTCTCTCTCTCCGTCATGACCCCTAACTCCCAATATCTTTCTCTCTCTCTAAATCATTAACTTCTAACCTTGCTCTGCTTATCTCTCTCTTTGTCTGAACACCTAAATGCCAATCTCTATATCTCTCTCTAAACACATAAGCCACAATCTCTCTCTCTCTCTCTCTCTCTCTCTCTCTCTCTCTCTCCCCAAAACCCCGCTCCTCATGCACCTACCTCTCTCCCCTCTCTGTGTCTAAATCCCCATCACCACTAACCATCCATACTCTTCCTTGTGATCTCTCTCTCTCTCTCTAAACCCCTATTAACCCTGAATCTCTCTCTCTCTCTCTCTCTCTCTCTCTCTCTCTTTGTAAACCCCTAAACCCCGATCTCTCTCTCTCTCTCTAAACCACTAACCTCTAATCTATCTCTCTTTCAATCTATCTATCTAAACCCCCAAGCCCTAACCCTCAATCTCTCTCTTTCTCTATCTAAACCTGTAACCACCAATCTCTTTCTCTCTCTCTCCCAAAACTCCCACTCTTAACCCACCCTCCTCTCCCGCCTCTCTATGTTTCTCTCCCCCACACCACTAACCATCCATACTCCTCTCGCGATCTCTCTATATATCTAAAACCCTACTAACACCCAATCTCTGTATCTCTCTCTATATACCACTAACCCACCATCTCTCTCTCTAAACCCCTAACATATTATCTCTCTCTCTTTAAACCCCTAACCTCGTATCTCTCTCCCTCTCTCTAAACCACTAACCTCCAATCTCTCTCTCTAAACCCATAACCCCCAATATGCATCTCTCTCTCTCTCTCTAAGACCCTAACATCCAATCAATCTCTCTCTAAACCCCATACCATTGATCTTTCAATCCCTCTCTCTCTCTCTCAACCCCTAATAGCCAATCTCTCTCTCTCTCTCTCTACCTCTCTCTCTCTAAAACCCAAACCCGTAACCTGCAATCTCTATGTGTTTCTAAACCCCTAATCTCTCTCTCTCTCTCTTTCTCTCTCTCTCTCTCTCTATCCATCTATAAAACCCTAACTAGCAATGTCTCTCTTTATCTAAATCCCCTCTCTATTTTTATTTCTCTCTCTCCCTCTATCTAGAACCCTAACCTGCGATATCTCTCTCTCCAAACCTTTAACCCCTAGTCTTTCTCTCTCTCTAAATTCCTAACCCCTCAATCTCTCTCTAAACCCTTGACCACAATCCCTCTCTTTCTCTCTCTTATCCTTGAACCCACAATCTCTCTTTCTAAATTCCTAACCAACAATCTCTCCTTATATCTCTAAACCCATAACCCCCAATATCTCTCTTTCTCTCTCTCAACCAATTGCCACCAATCTCCCTATTTCTATCTCTTTCTCTCTCTCTCTTTCTCTAAAACTATAACCCTCAATCTCTCTATCTCTCTTTAAACACCTAACCCCAAATCTCTCTTTATACCTAAACCCCCATCCTCTCTCTCCCTCTCTCTCTTTATGTCTATCTCTCCACAAACCCCCACCTCTCACCTACCTACCCCTAGAGCACTCTCTATACTCACCCATTGATCTCTCTATATATTCAAACCCCTATTAATCCCCAATCTATCTCTCTCTAATCCCCTAACTCCTGATCTATTTCTATCTCTAAACCACTAACCTCCAATCTCTGTTTATCTCTCCAACCCCTAACCTCTGATTTCTCTTTCTCTCATACAATCACACTCTCTCTCTCTCTCTCTCTAAACCCCTAACTCCCAATATCTCTCTCTCTAACATATAATATCTATGTCTCTCTCCCTCTCTAAACCACTAACACCCAATTTATCTCTCTCTAAATTCCTAACCCTTAAATCCTCACCCCCAATCTCTCTCTCTCTCTAAATCCCTAAACCATAACCCGTTACCCCCATTATATCTCTTTCTATCTAAACCTTTAACCCCCAATCTCTCTCCCTATCTCTAAACCCCTCTCTTTACCTCTCTATCTATCTAAACCTCTAACCCCCAATCTCTCTCTCTCTCTCTCTCTCTATCTATCTAAACCCTAATCCCTAATATCTCTCTCTCTAAATCCCTAACCCCCAATATCTCTCTCTCTATCTCCATCTCTCTCTAAACCGTTGACCCTTAGTCTCTCTCTCTCTCATCCCCTAACCCATAATCTCTCTTTCTAAAACCCTAACCAACAATCTCTCCCGATCATTTAAAACCCCTAACCCTCAATTTCTCTCTCTATTTCTAAATCACTAACCATGAATGTCACTCTTTCTATCTATTTCTATTCCTCTCTCTAAACGCTTAACCCTAAATATACCCATCTCTCTCTAAACCCATAACCTCCAATATCTCTCACTCTCTCTAAATGCATCTATCTATTTATCGATCTAAGCCTCTATCATCCATTTTCTCCCTCTCTCTCTCTCTCTCTCTCTCTCTCTATCTATCTATCTATCTATCTATCTAAACAACTAATACCCAATCTCTCTTTTACTAAACCCCTAACCCCAACATCTCTCTTTCTAAACCCATTACCCCCAGTCCCTCTCTTTCTCTAAACCTGTAACCACCAATCTCTCTCTCGTGCTCTAAACACCTAATCCCTAATATTTTTATCTCTATCTAAGTCCATAATCTCCAATCTCTCTCCCTTTCTCTCTCAAACCCATATCTCCCAATCTCTCACTTTCTATGTATATATTTCTCTCTAATCCCCTAACTCACAATTTCTCTCCCTTTCTCAACCATATCCTATAATATATCTCTCTAAATCCCTAAACTCAAATCTCTCTCTCTCTCTCTCTCTCTCTCTCTCTCTCTCTCTACGTAAACCCATACCCAACATATCTCTCTCTCTGCCTATCTATGTAAACACCTACCCCCATCTCTCTCTCTCTTTCTCTATCTAAAATCTTAACCTTCAATCTCTCTCTTTCTCTCTAAACCCCTAACCATCTCTCTCTCTCTCTCCCCTAAAACCCCCGCTCTTCACCCACCTACCACTCCTCCATCTCTATGTTTCTTTCTACCCCACCACTAACTATCCACACTATCCTACGATCTGTCTCTATCTCTAAACATTTATTAACCCCCAATATCTCTCCCTCTATGTGTGTGTAAACCCCTAAACCCCGATCTCTCTCTCTCTCTCTAAACACCTAACGTCCAACCTCCCTCTCTCTATCACAAAACCTCTCACCTCGAATTTCTTGCTCTCTCCCACTCACTCACTGTCTCTCTTTCACTCTCTATCTCTCTCTCTAAACCCCTAACCTATAATCCCCCTCTTTATCTCTCTCCCTCTCTCTAAACCCTTAACAGCCAATCGATCTCTCTCCTTAACTCCCAACCCCCAACCTCCCCATCTCTCTTTAAACCAACAACCCCACTATCTCTCTCTCTAAACCCCTAACCCCTAACCCATAACTATTGCCAATCTCTTTATTTCCTCAAACCCCAAATCTCTCTTTATCTAAACCCTTAAACCCTAACCTCTCTCTTTCTCTCTCTCTCTCTAATCCCCTAACCCTTAATCTCTCTTTATCTCTAACTCTATCTTTTTAAAATGCTAACCCCCAATATATCTCTTTCTATCTAAACCCCTAACCACCAATATCTCAATCTCTCTAAACCGCCGATAGCCATTCTCTCTCTCTCTCTCTATCTATCTATCTATATTAACCCCTAACCCACAATCTCATTTTATCTCTCTCTGATCCCCTAACCCCCAATCTTTATTTCTCTCTCTCTCTCTCTCTCCTCCCCTCCTAAAACCCTAACTCCTCATCCACCTACCCCTCCCCACTTTGTATGTTTCTCTCGCCCCACCACTAACCATCCATACTCCCCTATGATATCTATCTATCTCTAAACCCTTATTAACCCACAATCTCTTTCGCTCTGTATGTGTAAACCCCTAACCCCCGATATCTCCTCTCTCTCTAAAAACCTAACCTCTAATCTCCCTCTCTCTATCTCTAGACCCTTAAATGCAAATTTCTCTCTCTCTCTCACTCACTCACTCACTCGCTCTCTCTCTCTCCTTCTCTCTCTAAACCGTTAACCCCCAATCCACCTATTTATCTTTCTTTCTCTAAACCACTAACCCAAAAATATTTCTCTCTCTCTCTCTCTCTATTGATCTATCTTTCTCTAAATGACTAACCCAATCTCCCAATCTCTCTCTCTCTCTCTAAACCCCTAAACTCAAATATATATCCCTCTCCCTAAACCACCCTTCTCTACCTATCTATCTAAATCTTCAACCCACAATTTTCCTCTCTTATCTCTCTATCTATCTAAACCCCTAATCCCAAATCTCTATCTCTCTCTAAACCCCTAACCACCAATAACTCTCTCAAAACCACTTAACCCCATCTCTCTCTCTCTCAAAGCCCCTAACCACCAATCTCTCTCTCACTCTAAAAACCAAACTGTTAATCTCTCTCTCTCTCTCTCTCACACACACACACACTCTAATTCATTAATCCCTAATCTCTCTCTCTCTCTATCCCTAAACTCTTAACCACAAATATCACATTCTCTCTAGCTCTATCTAACTAAACCTATAACTCATTTATGTCTCTGTCTCTCTCTCTCTCTCTATTTAAACTCCTAACCCCCAATCACTTTTTCTCTAAACCATAACACCCAATATCTCTCTCTCTAAACCACTAACCTCAAATATATCTCTCTAAAAATCTAACCAACAATCTCCGTCTCTCTAAACATCTAACCACAAATATAACCCTCTAAAACCCTAACTTCCAATCTCTCACTCACTAAAACCCTAACTACCAATATCTCTCTCTCTATCTCTAAATCCCTAACCCCCAATCTCTCTTTCTCTTTGTAAACCCCCAATCTCTCTCTCTAAAAACCTAACCACCAATCTCTTTGAATATCTAAACCACTAACCCCCAATTTCTCTCTCTCTAAATGACTAGCCACCAATCTCTCTCTTCATATCCCTCTCTCTCTAAACTATTAACCCTTAGTCTCTCTATCTCTCTCTAAACACCTAACTCTCAATCTCTCCCTCTCTTTGTCTAAATCCCTAACTCGCAATCTCTTTCTCTCTCCCACTCATCCCCTAAACGCCAATCTCTCTCTCTCTCTAAACCACTCACAATTAATCTCTTTCTTTTTTTCTCTCTCTTCCTATCTCTCTATCTAAACCCCTAAATGCCAATCTCTATAAATCTCTCTAAACAATTAAACCACGATCTCTCTCTCTCTCTCCCCAAAACCCCCCTTCTCACACACCTACCCCTTCTCCCTCTCTACTTCTCACTACAACTCACCATTAACCATCCATACTCCCCCTCATGATCTCTTTCTATCTATAAATCCCTATTAGCGTCGAATATATATATATATATATTTCTAAATACCAAACCCTCGGTCTCTGTCTCTCTAACCCCTAAACTAAAATTTATCTCTCTCACTCTATGTATCTAAATCCCTAATCTCTCTCTCTCTAAACCTTAATGACCAATATCTCTCTCTCTAAGCCCCTAACCTTCAATATACCTCACTCTCTCTAAAATCTCCTCTCTCTCTATCTATCTAAACCTCTAAATCACAATCTAGCTCTCTCTCTCTATCTAAATCGCTAATCCTCGATCTCTCTCTCTAAACCACTAACCCCCAATAACACTCTCTTGAAACCGCTTAAACCCAATCTCTCTCTCTCTCTCTAAACCCCTAACCACCAATCTCTCTCTCTCTCTCTCTCTCTCTCTCTCTCTCTAAACAAGTAACCCCTAATCTCTCTCTCTCTCTCTCAAGTCATAACCTCCAATTTCTCTTTCTCACTCTAATCCCTTAATCCCTCATCTCTATCTCTATCTCTAAACTCGTAACCCCAAATCTCTTTCTCTCTCCCTCTCTCTCTAGATTTATCTATTTAAACCTATAACCGCTTTCTCTCTCTCTTTATCTAAAATACTAAGCCCCAATCTCTTTCTCTCTCACCCCTTACAGCTAATATATCTCTCTCTCTAAACCACTAAACTCAAATCTCTCTCTCTCTAAACACCTAAGAACAATCTCTCTCTCTAAACCCCTAACCACCAATATCTCTCTCTCTCTCTCTCTCTAAACCCCTAACCTCCAACATATCTATCTCTCTCTCAACCCCCTACCCCCAATATCTCTCTAAACCCCTAACCACCAATCTCTCTGAATCTATAAACCACTAAACCTCAATCTCTATCTAAACGACTAACCACTAATCTCTCTCTTTGTATATATATCTCTCTCTCAAATCCTAACCCTTAGTCTCTCTATTATTATCCCTATAAACACCTAACTCCCAATCTCTCCCTCTCTTTGTCTAAACCCATAACCCCAATATCTCTCTCTCTCTCTCTCTGTCATGACCCCTAAGTCCCAATCTCTATCTCTCTCTCTAAATCATTGACATCTAACCTTGCTCTGTTTATCTCTCTCTTTGTATGAACCCCTAAATGCCAATCTCTATATCTCTCTCTCCAAAACCCCGCTCCTCATGCACCTGCCTCTCCCCCCTCTCTATGCCTAAATCCCCGTGACCACTAACCATCCATACTCCTCCCTATGATCTCTCTCTATCTCTAAAACCCTATTAACCCCGAATCTCTCTTTCTCTCTTTGTAAACCCCAATCTCTCTCTCTCTGTCTAAACCACTAACCTCTAATCTATCTCTCTTTCACTCTATCTATCTAAACCCCCAAATCCTAACCCTCAATCTCTCTCTCTCTCTATCTAAACCCCTAACCACCAATATTTCTCTCTCTCTCTAAATCCATAATCCTTAGTCTCTCTCTTTCTCTTTATCTATTTATATAAACCCTAACTTTCAATATCTATATATCTAAAACTTTAACCCCCAATGTCTCTCTCCCTAAACCCCTAACCCCCAATCTCTCCTTCTCCCTCTCTCTAAACCCCTAACCCCCAATATCTCTCTCTCTCTAAACCCTTAAACCTAATCCTCTCTCTTCATATATCTCACTCTTTAAGACCCTAACCTCCAATATCTATCTCGCTCTCAATAAGACCCTAACCACCAATCTCACTCTCTCTCTCTCTCTCTCTCTCTATCTATCTATCTATCTAAACCCTTAACCCCCAATCTATTTTTTTATTTATTCTCTCCAAATCCATAACCCCGAGTCTCCCTTTCACTAAATACATAACTGTCAATCTCTCTTTTCTCTCTCTCTAAACCCCTTACCCCCAATCTCTCTCTCTCACTAAACCCCTAACTGACAATCTCTTTCTCTCTCTAAACCCCTAACCTCTAATTTCTCTCTCTCTCTCTAAAACCCTAACCTCCAATATCTCTTTCTCTGTGTCACCCTTTCTCTCTCTCTTTTTCACTCTATAAACCCGTAACCACCAATATTGGTCTAAATTCCTAACCCAAAGTCTCTATCTCTCTTTCTCTCTCTAAACCCATAACCCCCAATCTCTATCTCTATCTAAACTCCTAATCTCTAGTCTCTCACCCTCTCTCTATGTTTTTCAAACCCCTAATACCTAATCTCTCTCTCTCTCTCTCTCTCCCCAAACTCCCACTCTTAACCCACCCTCCTCTCCCCCCTCTCTATGTCTCTCTCCCCCCTCTCTATGTCTCTCTCCCCCCCACCACTAACCACCCATACTCCTCTCGCAATCTCTCTCTATCTCTAAAACTCTATTAACACCCAATCTCTGTATCTCCCTCTCGGTACCACTAACCCACAATCTCTCTCTCTAAACCCCTAATCTATTATCTCTCTCTCTCTCTCTATATATATATATATATATATATATATATAAACCCCTAATCTCCAACCTTTATATCTATCTATCTATTTATATTCCTAACCACCAATCTCTCTCTATATAAGGCTCTACCCCCCAATCGCTCTGTCTCTCTCCAAATATCTAAACTTAAATCTCTCTTTCTCCCTCTCTCTCTCTAAATGCCTAAGCGCGAACTTGTTTCTCTAAAACCCTAACTTCTGATCTCTCTTTCTAAATACCTAACATCCAATTTCTCTTGCTCTCTCTAAACCCCTAACCGCCTATCTCTCTTTCTCTCTTTAAACCCCTAACCCCCAATCTCTTTATCTAAACCCCCTAACCACATATCTCTTTATTTCTCTAAACCTCTAACCCCCAATCTCTCTCTTTCTTATCTTTCTCTCTAAACCACTGACCACCAATATCTTTATTTCTATCACTCTCTCTCTCTTTCAAAATCCCTAACCCCCAATCATTGTATCTCTCTCTCAACACCTAACCCCCAATCTCTCTCTCTCTCTTTGAATCCCTAACCCCCAATATCTCTCTCTTCTTGTAAAAAACTAACCACAAATCTCTCTTTCTCTCTCTCTCTAAAACCCTAACTCCCAATCTCTCTATATCTCTATAAACATGTAACCCCTATTCTCTCTCTCTCTCTCTCTCTCTCTCTCTCTCCCCAAACTCCCACTCTTAACCCCCCCTCCTCCCCCCCCTCTCTATGTCTCTCTCCCCCCCACCACTAACCACCCACACTCCTCTCGCAATCTCTCTCTATTTCTAAAACTCTATTAACACCCAATCTCTGTATCTCTCTCTCGGTACCACTAACCCACAATCTCTCTCTCTAAACCCCTAACCTATTATCTCTCTCTCTCTAAACCCCTAACCTCGTATCTCTCTCTCTCTCTCTAAACCACTAACCTCCAATCTCTCTCTCTAAACCCATAACCCCCAATCTGCATCTCTCTCTTTCTCTAAACCCCTAACACCCAATCGATCTCTCTCTAACCTTAAATATCTATCTCTTTCTAAACCCCACACCTTTGATGTTTCAATTTCTCTCTTTCTCTCTCTCTCAACCCTTAATAGCCAATCTCTCTCTTTCTCTCTCTCTATGTCTCTCTCTCTAAACCCCAAACACGTAACCCGCAATCTCTATCTGTTTCTAAACCCCTAACCCCTAATATCTCTCTCTCTCTCTCTCTCTCTCTCTCTCTAAACCCCTAACCACCAATATCTCTCTTTATCTAAATCCCCTCTCTCTTTTTATTTATGTCTCTCCCTCTATCTAAAACCCTAACCCTCGATCTCTCTCTCTCTCTAAACCTTTAACCCCTGGTATTTCTCCCTCTCTCTCTACCCGTAACCCCCAATCTATCTCTATTTCTAATCCCTAATCTCTCTCTCTAAACCCCTAATTCCAAATCTCTCTCTCTCTCTCCCTCTCTCTCTCTCTCTCTATATATATATATATATATATATAAACCCCTAATATCCAACCTTTATATCTATCTATCTATCTATATTCCTAACCACCAATCTCTCTCTATCTAAGACCCTACCCCCCAATCGCTCTGTTTCTCTCCAAATATTTAAACTTAAATCTCTCTTTCTCCCTCTCTCTCTCTAAATGCCTAACCACGAACTTGTTTCTCTAAAACCCTAACTTCTGATCTCTCTTTCTAAATACCTAACATCCAATTTCTCTTGCTCTCTCTAAACCCCTAACCCCCTATCTCTCTTTCTCTCTTTAAACCCCTAACCCCCAATCTCTTTATCTAAACCCCCTAACCACATATCTCTTTATTTCTCTAAACCTCTAACCCCCAATCTCTCTCTCTCTCTTATCTTTCTCTCTAAACCACTGACCACCAATACCTTTATTTCTATCACTCTCTCTCTCTTTCAAAATCCCTAACCCCCAATCATTGTATCTCTCTCTCAACACCTAACCCCCAATCTCTCTCTATCTCTTTGAATCCCTAACCCCCAATATCTCTCTCTTCTTGTAAAAAACTAACCACAAATCTCTCTTTCTCTCTCTCTCTAAAACCCTAACTCCCAATCTCTCTATATCTCTATAAACATGTAACCCCTATTCTCTCTCTCTCTCTCTCCCCAAACTCCCACTCTTAACCCACCCTCCTCTCCCCCCTCTCTATGTCTCTCTCCCCCCCACAACTAACCACCCATACTCCTCTCGCAATCTCTCTCTATCTCTAAAAATCTATTAACACCCAATCTCTGTATCTCTCTCTTGGTACCACTAACCCACAATCTCTCTCTCTAAACCCCTAACCTATTATCTCTCTCTCTCTAAACCCCTAACCTCGTATCTCTCTCTCTCTCTCTAAACCACTAACCTCCAATCTCTCTCTCTAAATGCATAACCCCCAATCTGCATCTCTCTCTTTCTCTAAACCCCTACCACCCAATCGATCTCTCTCTAACCTTCAATATCTATCTCTTTCTAAACCCCACACCTTTGATCTTTCAATTTCTCTCTTTCTCTCTCTCTCAACCCCTAATAGCCAATCTCTCTCTTTCTCTCTCTCTATGTCTCTCTCTCTAAACCCCAAACACGTAACCCGCAATCTCTATCTGTTTCTAAACCCCTAACCCCTAATCTCTCTCTCTCTCTCTCTCTCTCTCTCTCTCTCTAAACCCCTAACCACCAATATCTCTCTTTATCTAAATCCCCTCTCTCTTTTTATTTATGTCTCTCCCTCTATCTAAAACCCTAACCCTCGATCTCTCTCTCTCTCTAAACCTTTAACACCTAGTATTTCTCCCTCTCTCTCTACCCGTAACCCCCAATCTCTCTCTATTTCTAATCCCTAATCTCTCTCTCTAAACCCCTAATTCCAAATCTCTCTCTCTCTCTCTCTCTCTCTCTCTCTCTCTCTCTCTTTATATATATATATATATAAACCCCTAATCTCCAACCTTTATATCTATCTATCTATCTATATTCCTAACCACCAATCTCTCTCTATCTAAGACCCTACCCCCCAATCGCTCTGTTTCTCTCCAAATATCTAAACTTAAATCTCTCTTTCTCCCTCTCTCTCTCTAAATGCCTAAGCACGAACTTGTTTCTCTAAAACCCTAACTTCTGATCTCTCTTTCTAAATACCTAACATCCAATTTCTCTTGCTCTCTCTAAACCCCTAACCCCCTATCTCTCTTTCTCTCTTTAAACCCCTAACCCCCAATCTCTTTATCTAAACCCCCTAACCACATATCTCTTTATTTCTCTAAACCTCTAACCCCCAATCTCTCTCTCTAAACCACTGACCACCAATACCTTTATTTCTATCACTCTCTCTCTCTCTTTCAAAATCCCTAACCCCCAATCATTGTATCTCTCTCTCAACACTTAACCCCCAATATCTCTCTCTCTCTTTGAATCCCTAACCCCCAATATCTCTCTCTTCTTGTAAAAAACTAACCACAAATCTCTCTTTCTCTCTCTCTCTAAAACCCTAACTCCCAATCTCTCTATATCTCTCTAAACATGTAACCCATATTCTCTCTCTTTCCATTCCTCTCTCTCTCTCTCTCTCTCTCTCTCTCTCTGTCCCTCTAAACTGCTACCCCCAATCTCTCTCTCTCTCTCTCTCTCTCTCTCTCTCTCTCTGTAAACCCCTAACCTCGAATCTCTCTTTCTTTATAAACCACTTCCCTCCAATCTATCATCATCTCTCATTCAATCTCTCTCCCCCCCTCTCAATATAAATCCCTAACCCACAATCTCTCTCTCTCTCTAACACCCAATCGATCTCTCTCTTTAACCTCCAATCTCCCTCCCTCTCTCTCTAGAACTCGTACCCCCAATATTTATCTTTCTCTCTCTCTCTCTCTCAAAACCCCTAAAACCTAACCTGTAACCCCTAATATCTCTCTCTCACTAAACCCCTTACCCTAAATATTTGTCTCTCTTTGTCTCTACAAACAACTAACCCTGATCATTTTTCTCTCTCTATCTCTCTCTTTAAACCCTTAACCCCTGTTCCCCAATCTCCTTCTCTCTACCTCTCTCTCTAAACCCCTAACCCGCTATCTCTCTCTCTCTAAACACCTAATCATCAATATCTCTCTTTATCTAAACAACCCCTCTCTTTCTCTTTCTCTTTCTCCCTCTATCTAAACCTTTAACCCCGAAACTCTCTCTCTCTCTCTCTCTCTCTCTAAAACTTTAACCCCTAGACTCTCTCTCTCTCTCTAAAACTTTAACCCCTAGCCTCTCTCTCTCTCTTTAAACACTTAACCCCTCAATCTCTCTATAAACCCATAACCCCCAATATATTTCTCTCTCTCTCTCTACCCCTAACCCCTAATCTCTCACGCTAAACCCCTAAGTCCAAATGTTTCTTTCTCTCTCTCTCTCTCTATCTATATAATTCCCTAACCCCCAACCTCACTCTATCTATCTTCTTAGATTCCTAACCACCAATCTCACTTTATCTAAGGCCCTAACCCCCAATATCTCTGTCTCCAAACCTCTAACCCCAAATCTCTCTCTCTCTCTCTCTAAACACCTAACTGAAATTTGTTACTCTAAAACCCTAACTTCTAATCTCTCTCTCTAAATACCTAACCTCCAATATCTCTCTTTATTTCTAAACCCCTAACCCCATATCTCTCTTTCTCTCTTTAATCCCATAACCCACAACCTCTCTCTCTAAACCCCTAACCACATATCTATCTATTTCTTTAAAGCACTAACCACCAATCTCTCTCTCTCTCTCTCTCTCTAAATCCCTAACACCCAATCTCTTTGTCTCTCTCTAAACACCTAACTCGTAACCCCCAATATCTCTCTCTTTGTCTAAACAACTAACCATAGCTCTCTCTCTCTCTCTCTCTAAACCCCTAACTCCCAATCTCTCTATATCTCTGTAAACACCTAATCCCTTTTCTTTGTGTTTCCATCCCTCTCTCTCTCTCCACCACCCCTCTCTGTCCATGCAAACTCCCAGTTCTTACCCACCTACCCCTCCCCCCTCTCTATGTCTCTTTCCCCCCAACCACTAACCATTGTACTACCCTGTGATTTATCTATATCTCTAAACCCCTATTAACCCCCAATATCTCTCTCTTTCTATATATGTAAATCCCTAGCCTCCAATTTCTCTTTCTCTACAAACCCCTAAACTCCAATCTCTCACTATCTCTCATTCACTCTCTCTCCCCCTCTCTCTCTAGACCCCTAACCCACAATCTCTATCATTCTTTCTCTCTCTCTCTAAACCCTAACACCCAATCGATCTCTCTCTTTAACATCCAATCTCCTTCCCTCTCTCTCTAAACCCCTTACCCCAAATATTTCTCTCTCTTTCTATCTAAACAACTAATCCCTAATATCTCTCCGTCTCTCTCTAAACCCCTAAAACCTGAACCATAACCCCCAATATCTCTCTCACTAAACCCCTTACCCTCAATCTTTGTCTCTCTATAGACCATTAACCCTCAATATTTTTCTCTCTTTATCACTCTCTATAAACCCCTAACCCCTATCCCACAATATCTCTCTCATTCTCTCTCCAAACCACTAACGACCAATATCTCTCCCTCTATCTATCTAAACCTATGACCCCAATCTTTCTCTGTCTCTCTCTCTCTCTAGATACCTATATATCTATCTATCTATCTAAAGCCCCAATCCATATTCTCCATCTCTCTCTCTCTCTAAAACCCTAACCCTTATTTTCTCTCTCTGTATAAACCCCTAACCCCCAATCTCTCTCTCTCTCTCTCTCTCTCTCTCTCTATATATATATATATATCGATCCCTCTATCTAACCTCCAATCTATCTATCTCTCTCTCTCTGTATGTATATATATATATAACCATCAATTTATCTTTCTCTCTAAATATATATCTATGTAAACCCTAACCACTAATCTCTCTCTCCCTACACCCAACCCCTAATCTCTCTCTCTCTCTTCCTATCTATTTATCTCTCTCTCTCTCTCTCTATGATCTATCTATATATCTATCTATTTATCTGAACCACAAACCCCCAATCTCTCTCTCTCTCTAAACCCCTAATCCCCAATCTATCTCTCTTTATCTATCAAAATGCCTAATCCCTATTCTCTCTCTCTCCAAAACCCTAACCCCCAATCTCTCTCTCTCTCTCTCTCTCTCTCTCTTTCTAAATCTGTAATCTGCAATCATTCTCTCCCTCTAAAGCCCTAATCCCCAATCTCTCTCTCTCTATACATATATATCTAAATGCCTAACCCATAGTCTCTCTCTCTCTCTTTCCAAAACCCTAAACCCCTATCTCTCTCTAAACCTCTAACACCCTATCTCTCTTTCACATTCTCTCTCTCTCTCTCCCTATCTCTCTTTCTACCTTTGTCTCTCTCTCAACATCTAATCCCCATTCTCTCTCTCTATATATCGAAAAAATAACCGTGAATCTCTCTCTCTCTCTCTCTCTCTCTCTAAAACCCTAACTTCTAATATATCTCTCTCTCTAAGCCCCTATCCTCCAATCTCCCTGTCTCTCTCTAAGCCCCTATCCTCCAATCTCCCTGTCTCTCTCTAATCCCCCAACCACCAATCTCTCTCTCTCTCTCTCTCTCTTTGTTATCCCCTAACTGAAAATCTCTATATATAAATCCCTAACCACCAATCTCTCCCTCTCTCTCTAACCCCTAATCCCCAATCTCACTCTCTCTTTCTAAACCACTAACCAATCTCTCTCTTTATACCTCTCTCTCTCTCTCTCTAAAGCACTACCACCCAACCTCTCTATCTCTTTATAAACATATAACCCCAAATATCTCTATCTCTCTCTAAACATATAAAACAAAATATCTCTCTCTCTATATATATAAGTCCCTAAGCCCCTCTCTCTCCCCAAATCCCCAATGCTCACCCACCTACCCCTAAACCACTCCCTATACCCAATTACCACCAATATCTCTGTTTCTATCTCTTTCTCTATCTCTCTAAACTGATAACCCCCAATCTCTCTATCTCTCTCTAAACACCTAACCCCAAATATCTCTCTCTCTCTCACTCTAAACCCCCCCTTCTCTCTCTCTCTCTCTCTCTCCAAGCCACCACCCCGCACCCACCTACCCCTAAACCACTCTCTATACTCCACCAAAAATATCTCTATCTTTAAACCCTTATCAATCCCCAATCTCTCTATATCTAATCCCATAACCCCCAATCTCTCCCTCTCTCTAAACAACTAACCTCCAATCTTTGTTTGTCTCTCTCCACTAACCTATGATTTATCTTTCTCTCACACACTCACTGCCTCTCTCTCTCTTTGAACCCCTAAATCCAAATCTCTCTCTCTCTCTCTCTTCCTAAACCCTCAACGCAAAAACGATCTCTCTCTCTCTCTCTAACCTCCAATCTCTCTGTCTCTCTCCCTCTTTAAAACCTTACCCTGAATTTCGCTCTCTCTCTCTCTTTCACTAAACCACTAACCCCCAATTTCTCTCTCTCTAAAACCATAATCCTTATATTGCCACCCCCGATCTCTCTCTCTCTCTCTCTCTAAAAAACCAACTCCCAATATCTCTCTCTCTCTAAGCCCCCTAAACCATAACCCCTTACGCCAATCAATCTCTCTCTTTCTCTAAAACCCTAACCTCCAATATCTCTCCCTTTATCTAAACCCAATCTCTATTTCTCTATCTATCTAAACCTCTAACTACCAATCTCCCTCCCTCTCTAAATCATTAATCCACAATCTCTCTCTCTCCATAAATACCTAACACCCACTATATCCCTCTCTCTAAACCCCTAACCCCTAATATCTTTCTTTTTCTCTCTCTAAACCTATAAACCCCAATCTCTCCCTCTCATACCCTAACCACAATCTCGGTTTCTCAACCACTAACCACCAATCTCTCCCTATATCTCTAAACATATAACCCCCAATCTCTCTCGCTCTCTCTCTCTCTAAACCACTAACCACCAATCTCTTTCTTTCTATCTATTTATCTCTCTCTCTTTGAACCCATAACCCCAAATATCACTATCTCTTTCTAAGAACCTAACCCCACATATCTCTCTCTCTTTAAACCCTTAACCCCTAATATTTCTCTCTCTCTCTCAAAAGCCCTAACCACCAATCTATCTCTCTCTAGAATTCTAACCTCCAATCTCTCTCTCTCTAAACCGCTAATATCCAATCTCCCTCTATCTCTCTAAATTGTTAACCCCCAATCTCTCTCTCTCTCTCTCTCTCTCTCTCTCTCTCTCTCTTATCCCCTAAACAACAATATCTCTTTCTAAACACATAACCACCAATCTCTCCCTCTCTCTCTAAACCCCTAACCCCAATCTCTCTCTATCTCTAAACAACTAACCACTATCTCTATTTCTCTCTGTCTCTCTGAAACAATAACCCCCAATCTCCATATCTCTCTCTAAACACCTAACCCCAAATCTCTCTCTCTCTCTAAGCCTCTAACCCCCAATATATCTTTTTCTTTCTCTAAACCACTAATCCCCCCTCCTCTCTCTCTCTCTCACTTTCTCTCTATCTCTCTCTAAACCCCTATATCATCACCCCAAATCTCTCTCTCTCTCTCTCTATGTAAACCCCTAACCTCCAATATCTCTTCCTCTCTCTAAACCTATCTATTTATGTATCTATACTTCTAAGCCCCATTATCTCCAACTCTGTCTCTCCCTCTATCCATCTATCTAAACCCCTAACCCCAACATCTCTCTCTAAACCTATTATCCCTACTCTCTCTCTCTCTAGCTCTAAATCCCTAAACTTTGATCTCTTTATCTCTCTCTATGTACCAAACCTCAATCTCTCTCTCTCTCTCTAAACCCTTATCCCCTAATATCTCACTTTCAATCTTTGTCTCTCTCTCTCTCTAATCCCCTAACCTACAATCTCTCTCTCTCTCTCTCTCTCAAGCCATATCCTGCAATCTCTCTCTCTCTCTCTATAAACCCCTAAACTCAAATATCTCTCTCTCTAATGCCATAACCTCCAATCCCTCTCTCTCCCTCTCTATGTAATACCCTACCCCCAATCTCTCTCTCTAAACCCTTAAATGTAAATATCTCTCTCTATCTATATATCTAAACCCCTAACCTCCAATCTATCTCTCTCTCTAAACTCCTAACATACTATCTCTCTCCCTAAAACCCTAACCAAAAACCTCTCTCTCTCTCTCTAATTTAATAACCCCCATTATCTGTCTCTAAGCCCATAAGCCCCAATCTCTTTGTCTCTCTTGTTAGGATATTCCTTTACTCCATCCTAGTCCTAGCAACATTTTCATTATTTGCATTTTCAGTCATGCATTCACTTTTAGGGTTTGCATGCATTTCCATGCATTCCAGTCATCAGTCCAGCACCTAGCCCTCAGTTAGCTAGCCCCCAGGAACTTCTCTCAGATCAGTTTTAGCCCTCCTAGTGCTTAATGCACCCCTTCCTGCAATTGCATGCATCTCATGCGCCCTCTCTCACCTACCACTCAGTTGCACTTCAATTAATTGAGTTATCATCAGTTCTTTCCTTGATTTAAGGCTAGACTGACTCTCAACTGACTGTATCACTCCGATGAATCTCCAGTGAGACTAGACTGCCCATTCTGACTCCAGTTAGCTCCTCATGCACCCTCCACTAAGCCTCCTTCATTCAGTTACACTCAGTTACACCTACCACACTCAGTTAGACTCAGTTTGATTGATGGTTGACAGTTACTTGAGCATTGATGACTCCACTGATGATGAGATAGACTACTAATTGTGCTCTGATGACGCTCCAATGATCCTTTGATCACTCCATGAAGGCTAATTCGAATTGCCACCTTAGGCATTCGAATCCTCATGCATTGTACTATTTATTTGTCCATATTATGATTAATTAATTAGTGTGTGTGAAGTATTTTTGCTTCTATCTGAGTTCTACTGTATTATTATTTCGTTGCTCATTATACTGCATTGACCACTCTACTTCTATTTTTTGCTTAATCAATTACTTTCTTGTGAGGTATACATCATCTCTTAGATCTGCTATGAGGATTTTCACATGGTATCAGAGCATGTTGAGAGTATTGTTTATCTCCATTACTGAGAGTTTTTTGCAGGTTATTACCAAGATTTTGAGTGCAGCAGTTTCTACATTTTTGCAACAGTAGCAGTTGTAGATATTCTCTATTGTTTTTGCAGGTCTTCTATAGCTTCAATGTTTTCATCAGGAATTAGATGTTGATCTGTTCTAAGAAATGAAGATACAAAAACAGTAAATCTATTTGAAATAATTAAATTGCTGAAATAACTAAATGCTAAGAATGAAAATACCATAACATAGCTATTTACTATTGGGGAAATGAAGTCTGTAACTACTGTCTACGCACAAAATTGGAGTCTTGATCTAACTTATTTTACCAATCTAGAATTGAAATACGATCATTCTATGCTTACCCATCTATTACTAAGAAGTTAAAAGAAACTAATCACAATGAGAAACTGCAGTGAGGTCCAGATCTAAACCATGACATTGAAAGCAAAGCTATTACACATGTAATCGTTGATAAAAATATGCATTGCAAGAAAGAACCTACATGACTACTGAAATTGTTTTACTGTACCAATGATAGTACATTTCAAGAGACATGGTCTCTTGGATTATTGTTTTGAAAGAGAGTTCGAATCCTCTAAAGAAGAGTATGACTGGTTAAATGAAGGAGAAATAGCTTGTGCAGCCATGATGTATGCTATGTCTCGATGCATGTTATATCACCTCCCTGATTTTTCATCTCCAAAAGATCTATGGGCCTACCTGGATGAAAGATTTGGCAGACAGAATGAAGGGATTGGTCCAAACCCCTTCTAGAACAAGCAAAATCATGCATTCGCCCTCCTTGATGATCTCATTGATCATGAACCAGTATCAAACACATCTCATATTGAAGTTGTCCACAAAGAAGAAGGACTTGCAGATTCTACACTCATGCTCCAAATTTCTTCTCTTTCTGTGCTAGCTCACACTCTAGATATTGCAGAAGGTCCTAAATCCTCTCTTGCACCAGAGTCTGTTGGTATGCATCATGATCTATTGAATGTTTTGGAGGTCAAATCAGCTATTGGAGGTAATGCATTCGCTCTCCTCAAGCAATCACCTCTTATTTACTGCTATGTGATCATTATTCCATGTTTTTAGAAGGTTATTGAAGAATAGGGTCATTTCCATTCACTTGGGATAATTTCTCATGGACATCATGGTTTTGATCTCACCCATGTTGGTTCAAAGGAGATCTCAAGAAACCATGGCCATTCGCTTGGGATAATTTCTCATGCATTTTCTGGTTTTGATCTCACCTCTTATGGTTCAAAGGAGATCAAGAAACCATGATTCAAGTCTTGGATATAATTTGGATTCTAAGCAATTAATACTTGGGATAATTTCTCATGCATATGATGGTTTTGATCTCACCCCTGCTGGTTCAAAGGAGATCTCAAAAACCATTTACCAAGTCTTGGAACTGATTTGGATTCCAAGCAATCATTATTATTTGATGGTTCTTTTTGGCATAATCTCACCCATGATGGTTCGAAGGAGAAGACAAAAGACTATCTGCACATTCATGTTTTTGATCCTACCTCAACTGATTCGAATCACAGGTTCAAGGATCATCCTCATACTTTTGGATTTTTTCTCATCACATTCGATCTGAAGAGCAAGTACAAGCACATGCTTTCTAAGCATGATCCACTTCTTCGCAAGAAGAAGATACCTCTAGACATATGACCAAGCATCACACCTACTTGAGTTTGGAGCATTGTTTTTTGTGTGTGCCTTAAAATCAATTTTGAGGGGGGGTATTTTTCCCATGAAGTTTTCCCCATTTCCTCGGTTTATTGACTGTTATTATTCATTGTATTGGGTGACCTTTGGTCTTAGTTACCAGGGCCTAGGATGGATTAAAGGGGGGTGTTAGGATACTCCTATACTCCACCCTAGTCCTAGCAACATTTTCATTATTTGCATTTTTAGTCATGCATGCACTTTTAGGTTTTGCATCCCAGTCATCATTCCAGCACCTAGCCCTCAGTTAGCCAGCCCCCGGGAGCTCCTCTCAGATCAATTTTAGCCCTCCTAGTGCTTAGTGCACCCCTTCATGCAATTGCATGCATCTCATGCGCCCTCTATCACCTACCACTCAGTTGCACTTCAGTTAATTGAGTTATCATCAGTTCTTTCCTTGATTTAAGGCTAGACTGACTCTCAACTGACTGTATCACTCCGATGGATCTCCAGTGAGACTAGACTGCCCATTCTGACTCTAGTTAGCTCCTCATGCACCCTCCACTGAGCCTCCTTCATTCATTTACACTTAGTTACACCTACCACACTCAGTTGGACTCAGTTTGACTGATGGTTGACAGTTACTTAAGCATTGATGACTCCACTGATGATGAGATAGACTACTAGTTGTGCTCCGATGACACTCCAGTGATCCTTTCATCACTCCATGAAGGCTAATTCGAATTGCCACCCTAGGCATTCGAATCCTCATGCATTGTACTATTTATTTGTCCATATTGTGATTAATTAATTAGTGTGTGTGAAGTATTTTTTCTTCTATCTGAGTTCTACTGTATTATTATTATGTTGCTCATTATACTGCATTGACCACTCTTCTTCTATTTTCTTTCCTAATCAATTACTTTCTTGTGAGGTATACATCAACTCTTAGATCTGCAGTGAGGATTTTCACATCTTTGTCTCTCTCTAAACCCCCAAATTCCAATCTCTCAATCTTTCTCTAAACCCCTAACCTCCAATTTCTTTCTCTCCCTCTCTAAACGCCTAACCCCCAATCTCTCTTTCTCTCTAAACCCCTAACCAATGTCTCTCTTTCTATCTCTATCTCTTTCTAAAACTCCAACCTCCCTATCTCTATTTAAAACCCCCAATGCCTAATCTTTCTCCCTCACTAAACACCAAACCCTCAATCTCTCTCTCTCTCTCTCTCTCTCTCTCTAAACAAATATTCCCCAATATATATCTCTAAACCCCTAGCACCCAATCTCTCTCTCTCTCTCTCTCTGTCTCTCTCTCTCTCTCTCTATTTAAACCCCTAACCCTTAATATCTCTCTCCCTCTCTCTCTCACTCTATATATCAAAACCCTAACCCATGATTCCTAATCTCTCTCTTTCTTTGTAAACCCCTAACCACCAATCTCCGTCTCTCTCTAACTATCTATATCAACCCCTAACTCCCAATCTCTCTTTCTCTTTGAACCCCTAACCACCAATCTCTATCTCTCTCTCTCGCGCTTTCTCTCTGAATCTCTAACCCCCAATCTCTCTCTCTCTCTCTCTCTCTCTCTCCTAATACCCACACTCCTAACCCACCTACCACTCCCCCCTCTCTATGTTTCTCTCACCCCTACCATTAACCATCCATACTCCCCCGTGATCTCTATATAGATCTAAACCCGTATTAACCCCAATCTCTCTCCCTCTATGTGTGTAAACCCTTACCGCGAATATCTCTCTCTATCTAAATACCCAACCTCCAATATCCTACTCTCTATCTCTAAATACCTAACCTTGAATTTCTTACTCTCTCTCACTCACTCTCTCTCCCTCTATCACTCTCTCTCTCTCTAAACACCTAGCCCCTAATATACCTATTTATCTCTCTATATATAAACCCCTAACACCCAATCAATGTCTCTCTTTAACATCCAATCTCCCTGGTGAGCTCCTAATATGGATGCTTAATGGGGCAGTTATACCAAGAGCCTATTTTAAATGTCAACCCAGGGAACGTACAAACTTGAGAGATGCATGCACTATTTGTGCTCTTATAGGATAATCTCTTATCACAGTTAAATGCCGGTATCGATGTTCTAAAGATTGTTTACTAAATGTGAAAACTGATTATGCTATGGAATTGAATACTGGAAAGCAATAAATCTAATGAAAAGAATTAAAGTGTTGAAAGCAGTAAATATTGTTCCGAGAAATAAAGCAGGGAAACTATTCTAAATGATTAAAATGCTGAAGTAATTAGATGCTGATCTGTTCTAAGAAATGAAGATACAAAAACAGTAAATCTATTTGAAATAATTAAATTGCTGAAATAACTAAATGCTAAGAATGAAAATACCATAACAGAGCTATTTACTATTGGGGAAACGAAGTCTATAACTACTATCTACGCACAAAATTGGAGTCTTGATCTAACTTATTTTACCAATCTAGAATTGAAATACGATCATTCTATGCTTACCCATCTATTACTAAGAAGTTAAAAGAAACTAATCACAATGAGAAACTGCAGTGAGGTCCAGATATAAACCATGACATTGAAAGCAAAGCTATTACACATGTAATCATTGATAAAAATATGCATTGCAAGAAAGAACCTACAGGACTACTGAAATTGTTTTACTGTACTACGGAATGCATTCTAAACTACTACAGAAAACAATGAATCATTCAAACGCTCCCATCTATCATAGAACTATTCATCAATGTAAAACGCATACTTGGAAAAATGCCTGCAAATAGGAATCTCATGACCTACGTGTTGGAGGGGCCCTCCCCAAACCGTACTTTAGGAGAGAATAAAAACTCAGAAACGCTCGCTGGAATTAATCATCAATCTTTCATTAATATATAAAATCCATGTCAAAATAGAAGTTTGTACTTCTCAGTATCTCAATAGTGCAGAAAACGTTAAAAATAATGTCTTTCTCAAAAATAACAGCAGGGCCTCTCGCTACCCGAGAGGTCCATATTTATACGATTTAACTCTGATCCTAACTGATTGTCAAAATGCCGATTCATCTTGAAAGTGGGAGTGCATCCTCTATAAATCAGGAAACAGGGCACCGAGCTTGGTGATCCTTTAGTCTTATACACGTCCATCTTTTAATGACCCTAAACCTGCTCAATCACGCTTGGTTTCCATATAATCAGTTTATTTGATACGCATTCTAACATACAAGATTAATCATAAAAACAATTTCATAAAATGATTAAAGTAAAACACTTTTCCCACAATTGAGTGCATTTTGTTACCATTGCTTGAGCTGGACTGTGGAAAAAGGGTTATCAAATACATGAATAATGGACCCATCATTCTCTCCCCTACTTGAAGGATTCACCCATCCTTGGGTGACTTATTCCTTTCGTCGATGACCTCCCTAATATCCCATGCTCCCACCTTAGGTGCCCCTGCCTGTCTGAGATACCCAAAATTCTGATCCTCCCTGGCCCATGCCTTCCTCTCCTCCTCTTCATTAATCTGTTCTTTGAGGACTGGGGAAAGAAAGATTGGGGGATTCAGTCTCATCCCAATCCACCTTAGTTGATTTCTTGCCAGGGATTCTTTGTAGAGTATGGTTTTGAAGAGAGCATCCTTAAGCCTGAGGGAAGAGTGGAGTTCTCTTAATTTTAGATCATTTTCCACCTTGCTCCACCTTTCCCTAATGGACTCATTAACTTCCTTTTGTGTGCTGCGTAGTGTAATGTCAAAGTGACTCACCACCTCCTGTTGTTTCGCGAGGAGAATGGGTATCAGTTCCTCATCCTGAGTGAGGATCCTGTGATTATAGATTATTCCCTCAGGGTGAGTTGGCTCAAGTCTGATCATTAATGGAGTTTTCCATTTGGATGCAACATAAAGATGATAGTCCTGGGCTCACTCAATTTCGTGGTTCATCCACGAACACAATGCCCTTAACTGTAAATCGCCCACATATGAGTTTGGCGACCAATTGGGCTAGCTAGAAACTACGAAATTGTGCAAGAAGAACTCACTCAATCGGTCTTTCTCCAGCTCTGTGGAGTTTAATGATGCATCAATAAATTCTTTAGGAGTGCTTACCTTTATAGGGAGATCTTTCTTCAACCTCTGGAGCTGGAATTCACCCCATTTCTCTTGTAAATAAACTACATAGACCGCCGACGGTGGTCTGAGGTCATGCATTCTCTCATATATGCTGATAGTAGTGGCAAAAACATCCTTAATTTTGATAATTTCCTGGTCCTTCCATTCTAATTCGCTCTATGCTTTGGCTAACTTCTCTTGCAGCGCTAAATTCTTCTGCTCGGTCAGCCGGAGCTCTTTTGCATGGTGCATCTTTAGGATTTGTGTTTTCTCGGCTGAGAATGGGGGAGGTGTGGCTTGGCTTCCTGGCCAAATTCTTAATGTTTCCAGCTCATTTCTAAGCCTTACCAATTCTGCTCATGCTTCAGCGAGCTGGGAAACGACCTCGGGGGCTTCATTACGTTCTGGAGGGTTTTCCTAAAAGTTGCCTTGCTCCTGTAAGCTCTGCTCTTCTTCTTTATCCATTTCTTCTTCTCTATCCTGTTTTTCCTCTTTATTCCTTTCCTCTTCTTCATCCTCTTCTTCTTTTTCTTCTTTGTCCTCTTCTTCATTTGTAGTGGGATCCTTTTGATCTATAAAAGGATCAATGTCATCATCAGACACATTGGTAATCAAGGGGCTGGGTTGCCTTTCTTTCTCCTTGGAGACTCGGATTTCAGATACCTATGTGAATCTCTTGTTGCGCCTCTTTGACCCCTGAATACTGGTAGGAATATGTGGGTCTGATTTGGGGGAGTCCTCTTTGGAGTGTTTTATTTTGACCAAGGTGTCGGCCACACTGTCCAAGTCAATTTTTCTTTTTGCCCCTGATACAAAGGTGGTCTTATTTTTTGATTCGGGTGGCAAGGGCGTAGTCCTCATTCTCTGAACGTCATCAGCAGACATTATGATGAAATCCTCCTAGGAGAGATCTGGAATCTAATACTTTAGCTCCTCACCAACTATTAGTTTGATCAGCCCATGATGGGCCAAAGCATCGTCTTTTCCTTTAGCCACCTTCATGCCCATCTCTGCTAGGGATTGGAGCAGAAAAAATGGAATGCTAATATTGTTGTTTGATGAAATGTGACTTCTGTTCTTGAGAAGCTCTAAAATACAAAAATTGAAAATGGGAACATAGCTTAATCTTCCAGTGCATGTAATATACCTCAAAAAAATTGCATCCATTTCATCCCATGGTGCTGGCATGGAGGGTCTCTTGACTCCATTTTTGTCTTCATCATAAGCTTCTCCACGCTCAAAGAATGTTGCTTTTGTTGTGTGGTTTGCCTCCCGGTCATTTCTGCTCCAATGCAGGCCCATTGGAAGACCAGTGTGTTTGGCTATCATGTCCTCATCCACTTTTATGCGTAACCCCTTCACCCGGGTGAAGTACTGTTCATCCATTATATGCTTGAAGTTTCTTGCAAAATCCTGGGCTACACCTATATGGTATCCTCTTAGTCCAAGGATAAATGGCATCCAACCTGAGTTTCCAATGATCTGTAGGACTCTCGGGCTTTGATAAATGGCATTGTGATCTTCTGGTTCACTCTTTTTAAAACCCTTCATCATTTTTCAAATCTTCTTTATAAACAGACAACCCAGGGCTTTTGAAATACAGTTTTATACTTTTAACTTGGTCGGGCTCTGCTTACAGGCTCAAGGAATACAATGGTGGCTGCTTCTCAGGAATTCCGGGTGGTTACTTATATGAAAAATCATGGAATATGTTGCACCCTAATTCACTGCCTTTCTGCACCTATTCTTTTCATCATGCCTGTACTTGCCACTTCTAATCCCCTATTTTTCATGATCGATCTCTGCCATCTCATGATTGACCTCTGTACTTCATGTGGTGAAGGTTGCAATCATGATTTGCTGAGGGTGACGGGAATTTGGTAGCAATCATGAGTTATGAAGGTTATTCCACCATGCTGCCGATTTGAAATGGAAGCTGTCCTCAGCTGACTAGAAACGACTGTATTGTGGGAAAGTGCTTTACCATAAAAATCAAATAAAATCATTTTAGAGATTACCTTGGTATGTATGCGTACCTGCATTGATGATCTGGTCCATTTTTCATGCGTGGTGGATTCTGTAGTATATCTTGGCGGTGTCTGTAGTTGATTTCTGCATGTCAGTAGTTACATGCGTAGGGTGCTTTTTCCGTTTTGCGCATTTTGAATTTGTTGAGTATGTGCTTTTGAAAATTGTGCTAGTGGTTGATACGAATCAAGCGATTGTGCTTTATATTTGGATGATTGCATGGTTGGATGTGATTGGCTCCCTTGAATAACTTGCAGGCTCTCTTGAATATGTTTGAAAAAGGTTGGCGTGGTGTGTCTTGAAGAATTCCGTAGTAGATGAAGACTGATTTCTGCATGTAGATGTGGCTGGCTCGCTTGAATTGATATCAGGCTCACTTGAATAAATGGCAGCCTCGCTTGATATATTTTACAAGCTCTCCTGAATTGATGGCAGCCTTGCTTGATATATTTTGTAGGCTCTCCTGAATTGATGGCAGCCTTGCTTGAATTATTGTGCATGCTCGCTTGAATAGGTTGATGCCATGTACTTCCTGTTATCCCTTTGTTCTTTTTTGTTTTGTTTTTTTTTTCTTTTTTTCTCTTTTTTCTTTTTTTTTGTGTTTTTTTTTCATGAAATGCGTTGAAGCTTACTATTTTGGAGCATGCTCTATCAGCATCAATTGTTGCTAGTAGAGTACTTGTGTAAATTCTTCTTTGGACTTTGGTTGTTTGTAGAGTTTTAGGTGATGGCCATTCACGATCATGGGGAACTCATCATCATCAATTGTAATAATTCTCATAGCCCCATTGTCATAAATTTTCTGTATACTATAAGGGCCAAGCCATCCAGTGGTTAGCTTACCTTTGAATGTGTAAAATCTTGAGTCGTAGAGTAGTGCCCAATCACCCTCTTTGAATTTCTTATCTTTCAAATGTTGGTCATGCCATTTCTTTCTTTGTTGTTGGATGATTTCAGTATGTGTAAGTGCTTGTTGGCGTTGTTCATACAGTTGATTTAGCTGCAACATGCATTCTTTTTTAATGTCTGATAGGTTCATATTTAGATCGGTTGCAATTCTTGATGTTTTTACCTCAAACTCGATTGGTAGCATGACCTTTTTCCCATAGACCAGTTCATAAGGTGTGAATCATGTTGTTGTTTTCCATGTAGTATTGTAATCCCATCCTGTTTCACTAAGTATGTCAGCCCAATCCCTTTTGTGAAGTTGGACAGTTTTTGTCAAGATTCTCTCTAAGTCCCTATTGGTTACCTCAGCTTGACCATTTCCTTGAGGGTGGTAGGAGGATGACTATCTGTTCTTTACTTTGTTTCTTTTCATCAAGTCTTCAATTAAATTAGATGTGAATTGCGGTCCTTGATCCGAAACTACTTCTCTTGGCACCCCAAATTTGTGAAAGATCTACTCAGTAAAGAATTTGGCCACACTAGTTTCATTTACAGGAGCCAGTGCTGCTACCTCTGTCCATTTTGTAAGGTAATCAGTGCATACAAGGATGTATCTCTTCTGATTGGACTGTGGGTTGAATGGGCCAACAAAATCGAATCCCCACTTATCGAATGCCTCTAAAGAGATTTGTGGATGTAGTGGCATTTCTTGTTTTTGTGTTGGCTTTCCCATTCTCTGGTAATCATCACAATGGGACACATATTCATAAGAATCTATGTGGAGTGTTCTCCAATAATACCCTGTTTGCAAGATCTTGTAGGTTGTCCTTTTTGCAGTGTAGTTTCCTCCACAGGGTTCATTGTCGGTGGCATGCATTATGTCATGTACCTCATCTTCCCTAATGCACCTTCTAAGTACTTGATCAGGTCCCTGTTTAAAAAGCATGCCCTCTATCCATGTATATGTGGCACTTTGTCTTATTACTTTTGTCCTTTCTTTATAACTGTAATGTTCTGGAAACTTCCCGGATACCAAATAGTTTGCTATGTCAGCAAACCATGGACTTTTTATTGATATGGCAAAAAGGTGCTCATCAGGGAAGTTGTCTTGGACCAATTCATTATCTTTCCCATGTGTTACTCTTGACAAAAAGTATGCTACAACATTATGCTTGCCTAGTTTATCTATTATAGTGATTTAGAATTCCTGTAGAAGTAGCATCCATTGAATATTCTTGCACTGGTATTAAGCTTGTTCATAAGATATCTGATTGTTGAGTGGTCAATATGGATACAACTTTGGTATCCTGTAATGTAATTCCTGAATTTGTTGATTGCATGTATGACTGCCAGAAATTCCTTCTCTGTGACTGTGTAGTTGAGTTCTGCCCTAGCCAAATTTTTGCTTATATAGTATATGGCATAGGGTTTCTTGTCTTGTTCTTGCCCAAGCACAGATTTGATTGCTTTATCTGATGCATCGGTGTGAATGTGAAATGGAATTTCCCAGTTTGGTCCTTGAAGTATTGGTGCTGTGATGGTTTTCTGTTTAAGACTTTCAAAGGCTTACATGCAGTTGCTTGTCCATATGAATTCATTGTCTTTTGTGAGAAGTGCAAACATGGGGGTAGCAATTCTACTATAATTCTCAATAAACCTTTTGTAGTACCCTGTCTATCCAAGGAAGCTTCTCACATCTCTTTGTTTGACAGGTGGGGGCAGTGTCTTGATTACTGATACTTTGGCTTGATCCACCTCTATACCTCTCTGTGATATATGATGTCCTAGAACAATTCCTTCTTCCATTAACATCCTGCATTTGTCATTGCTTAGGCACAAGCTCATCTCAATACATTTTTGTAATATTAATTCAAGATTTTCCAACGCCTGCTCAAAGCTCTATCCATAAGGTGTGAAATAATCCATGAATACTTCCATTTTGTTATTCAGAAAATCGGAGAAAATACTCAGTATGGCTCTTTGAAATGTTGTTGGGGAATTACATAGACCAAAGGGTAGGACCCTATAGGTGTAAGCTCCCCATGGGCATGTGAAGGTTGTCTTATCTTGATCAGCTGGGTGTATTAAAATTTGGTTGTAACCATTGAAACCGTCTAGGAATGAAAAGTACTTGTATCCAAATAATGTATCCAGCACCTGGTCTATAAATGGAAGTGGAAAATGATCCTTCTTTGTTGCTTTATTCAGCTCCCTGTAGTCCACACAAATTCTCCATTTGCCTCCTTTTTTGGGCACTATGAATAATGGTGAGACCCACTCACTATCAGATATTGGATAGATGAACCCTGCGTCTAATAACTTTTGTAATTCCACTTTGACTATGTCTTTTAGTGCAGGGTTCAGCCTTCTTTGTGGTTTCCTGATGGGAGTAGAACCTTCTTTGATGTAAATGTAGTGTTTATAGATATCAGGATGTATTCCTTTCATATCTATATATATCCAGGAAAATGCTTTACTTTGTTTTGTTAGTATCTTCATCAATTTCTCTTCTTGCTCTGGTTTTAAATTGGAATTTATGTTGACTGTTTTTCCAGGGTTAGTTTCCATGACTTTTACCTTCTCAATCTGTTCTGGCAGCACTTTTCTCCATAAGTCATCCATGTTCTATTTTGAACTTTCACCTGTTTCTGTAGAAAAAAATTCTTGAAAAACATGATTGTTAGGAGATATATTTTGTATAAATCTATCTATATGGCCATCTTCATCTATTGCCTTTAAAGATATTGCAGCATCAATTATTAGGATAGGTCGAAGGTTTTGATTTGGTGTGTTCTGGTAATCATCAGTCCAATTTTGATATGCTAACTATGAGTATATCATTGTTGGTGGGTAGATTGTTATTTTATTCCTAGTATGTCCACTGGTGATTGTCATATTTCCTGATCGGCAACCTATGTAAGCATCCGCAGTTGCTAACCAAGGTCTACCCAGGATAATTGGATAGCCACTAAGTTTTCTTTTGATTTCGATTATTATAAAATCAGCTAGGTATTCCCAGGACTTGATATTGATCATAATGTCTTCTAGCATTCCTTCGGGCTTCATAGTGGACGTGTCTACTAGTTGGAGTACTGTTGTGGTTGGTATTACCATTGATTGAAGTCCTAGGTATAACATGGTTTCTTTAGTCATGACATTGATCGCAGCTCCTAGATCGATTAAGCTTTTATTTATTTGCTTGTTGTTTATGGTGATGCTTACTACAGGACTACCAGGATCAAGATATTTAGGATTTATTATGACACCTAGCATCAAATCGGCCAATTGTCCCACTACATTAATAGTTGGTGGGTCACGCTTCCTCCTTCGTGGCTTCTTTAGGAAATTTTCTCTAATGAATTTGTTGCAGATGGGCACATCCCCTATGGCTTGTAAGATTGGGATTTGGATGTTTAAGTGTTTGAATTCGTTTAAGATTATATTCTCTTCTTCCTCTTTTGTATTCCGGATGAGTTTTTCTAGAAATGGAGGGTTTCTAGTTCGTGTGAGTGGTATAATTTCTTCCTCGGGAGGTTCTGGTTCATCAGGATGCTGAACATAGGGTTCTGATGTGTGGTCCTGGGCTTCAGGTATAGGTTGTTGGATGTTGTGTGGCGGTATATTCTGCAACATTTTTCCAGATCGTAGGTTTATTTCATTTATTTCTATGGTGTCTACAACATAAGTTGGGAATTGTGTGATATCAGTGTTATAAGCCTGTTGCTGTTGTGGGGGCCTATTATTATTAGGATTTGGAATCGGTTGGGTTGGGATAGGTGGAGGTCTGGGGGGTGGTTGAGGTTGTGGGGGTGGCATAATGGGTGGCTGTTGTAATGGCGCCCTCCAATTTGATGGATGGGGATACTGGTTTGCATAATTTGCGATGGATGGAAACGGTGGGGGGTATTGAGGGAAAGACGGTGGATAATATGGTTGTTGATAGGATGGTTGATATGCTTGCTGGTTTTGTTGAGATTGGTTTTGATTTGGCTGTGCTTTCCATGGATTCGGTGTAGAGTTCCAGTTTTGTTGTCCTTGATTATAGTAAGTTTGATTGCTCTGCTGATATGGCCTAACAAAATTATTCCTCCTCTGATTTATAAAACAGAGCTGTTCTACAGTTCCTTCCGATGATGGGTCTTGAATAGCTGCTTTACATGAGGGTAAGAGGGGACATTTATCAGTGGAATGGTCATCGGTGCAGAGACCAAATACTTCTATTGTGTTCAAGGTGCACTACCCCTTCTCATGCTTCTTCCTACAACGAGGACAAAATACTGCCAATGCTTGGTTAATTTCATCCTGTTTCTTTTTTATTTGAAGAGCATCAAGTTGCATGGCTAGGGAATGCAGTATGTCAGTTTTCATGTCATCCAACAGGTTTCCTAAATCAGATTTTGTAAGTGTTGGTGTTGAGGATGATGATCCACTGATGGTTGTATGTGTATCCCTTGTCCCATTCTTAGTTTTCCTACATCTTGAGTAGTTTTTGAAGATTTGCAGGATCTGGTCAAAATATTTTTGGAATATGTCTCCATCTCCAAGGAGATTTAAAACTTCAAAATGATCCTCTTTTACACCTCTGAGAAGGACAAGCTTTAGTGATTCAGGATCCAATGTGCAATGGTTGGATCGTTTGTAGCTGAGTTGAAATCTTTGGGCATAATCTTCTAATGACTCCCTATCTCCTTGTTGCATCCTAAAGATTTCATCCCTAGTATCTTTGGCCTTGAAGTAGTCCCTATATTTTTCTAAGAATGACTGTTTCATTTGATCCCAACTAAAGATACTATTTCCTTCAAGGCTCATGAACCACCAAAGTGATAGGTCTTTCAGTGTGGAAGGAAAAAGCCTAAGCTTTTGTGCATTAGTAGTGTAATCAAATGATCTGCAAACTACCTCAAATTCAAATAGGAATGTATCAGGATCTTCTGAAGTCAACCCATGAAAGTTTGGCAGATTATTAGGATTGATGTTCTTCATTCTGGCATCTCCGAGAGGTACGCTAATGGGAAAAGTGAAAATCTCCCTAGGTTCTTCCTCTTCATTTGGCATTGATGTGTTTGAGCTGGAACTGGTAGTAAAGTTGCTTCTGTTTGGATCGTATGTGGAGTCAGTCTCGTTTTCAGAGTGTAGAAATTCAAACTGAGAATGGTTAGAACTGTTATTACCATTGTTGCTCATGGAATGCTTGGGAAGAAAGCGGCCAAACCTAACCCTTTGCCGACAAGGCATTCATTCGTAGAAAATATTTATGTTTTTGTTTTATCTAAATTTTTTCTTTTTGTGGTTTTTAGCTGATGTCTCCTAAAAGATTTAGCACCTCCCTGGCAACGGCCCCAAAAAGTGGTGAGCTCCTAATATGGATGCTTAATGGGGCAGCTATACCAAGAGCCTACTTTAAATGTCAACCTGGGGAATGTACAAACTTGAGAGATGCATGCACTATCTATGCTCTTATAGGATAATCTCTTGTCATAGTTAAATGGCGGTATCGATGTTCTAAAGATTGTCTACTAAATGTGAAAATTGATTATGCTATGGAATTGAATACTGGAAAGCAATAAATCTAATTAAAAGAATTAAAGTGTTGAAAGCAGTAAATATTGTTCTGAGACATAAAGCAGGGAATCTATTCGAAATGATTAAAATGCTGAAGTAATTAGATGCTGATCTGTTCTAAGAAATGAAGATACAAAAACAGTAAATCTATTTGAAATAATTAAATTGATGAAATAACTAAATGTTGAGAATGAAAATACCATAACAGAGCTATTCTACTATTGGGGAAATGAAGTCTATAACTACTATCTGCGCACAAAATTGGAGTCTTGATCTAACTTATTTTACCAATCTAGAATTGAAATATGATCATTCTATGCTTACCCATCTATTACTAAGAAGTTAAAAGAAACTAATCACGATGAGAAACTGCAGTGAACTCCAGATCTAAACCATGACATTGAAAGCAAAGCTATTACACATGTAATTGTTGATAAAAATATGCATTGCAAGAAAGAACCTACAGGACTACTGAAATCGTTTTACTGTACTACGGAATGCATTCTAAACTACTATAGAAAATAATGAATCATTCAAACACTCCCATATATCATAGAACTATTCATCAATGTAAAACACATACTTGGAAAAATACCTGCAAATAGGAATCTCCTGACCTACGTGTTGGAGGGGCCCTCCCCAACCCGTACGTCAGGAGAGAATAAAAACTTAGAAACACTCGCTGTAATTAATCATCAATCTTTCATTAATATGCAAAATACATGTCAAATTAGAAGTCTGTACTTCTCAGTATCTCAATAGTGCAGAAAACGTTAAAAATAATGTCTTTCTAAAAAATAACAGCAAGGCCTCTCACTACTCGAGAGGTCCATATTTATACGATTTAACACTGATCCTAACTGATTGTCAAAATGCCAATTCATCTTGAAAGTGGGAGTGTGTCCTCTATAAATCAGGAAACAGGGCACCGAGCTTGGTGATCCTTTAGTCTTCTACACGTCCATCTTTTAATGACCCTGGACCTGATCAATCACGCTTGGTTTCCATATAATCAATTTATTTGATACGCATTCTAACATACAAGACTAATCATAAAACCAATTTCATTAAATCATTAAAGTAAAACACTTTTCCCACAATTGAGTGTGTTTCGTTACCATTGCTTGAGCTGGACTGTGGAAAAATGGTTATCAAATACCTGAATAATGGACCCATCACCCCCTCCCTCTCTCTCTAAACCAGTAACCCATAATCTTTGTCCCTCTCTCTCTCTCAACCCCTAACCCCTAACCACCAACCTCTCTCTCTCTCTAAACCCCTTACCCCCAATCTCTATCTCTCTTTCTTTCTCTAAACCACTAACCCCAAATATTTCTCTCTCTATCTCTCTATCTCTAAATTCCTAACCCATAACTCCCAATATCTCTCTCTAAACCCCTAAACCCCAATATCTTTCTCTCTCTAAACCCCTAACCTCCAATATCTCTCATTATCTCTAATACCCCTTCTCTCACTATCTATCTAAACCTCTAACCACCTCTCTCTCTCTCTCTATATATATATATATATAAACCCCTCATCATCAATCTCTCACTCTCTCTCTAAATGGATAACCCCCAATATATCTCTCTCGAAACCCCTTAACCCTAGTATATCTCTCTCTAAACACCTAATCCCTTATTTCTCTCTCTCTCTCAAGCCCTAAACCCTAATATCTCTCTCTCTCTCTGAATCCATAACCACCAATATCTCTCTCTCTAAATCCCTAACCCCTTATCTCTCTCTCTAATCCCCTAATCCCCAATCTCTCTCTCTAAACTCGTAACCCCAAGCCTCTCTCTCTAAATATATCTATCTAAACCTCTAACCCCAATCTCTCTCTCTCTCTCTCTACCTATATGAATTCCTAACCCCCAATCCCTTTCTCTCTAACCCCAAAAGCCCAATTTATCTCTCTCTCTAAACCCCTAACCTCAAATATTTCTCTCTCTAAATAACTAACAAGCAATCTTTCCCTCTAAACATCTAGGCACCAATCTCTCTCTCTAAAACACTATTTTCCAATCTCTCTCTCTCTCTAAACCCCTAATCCCCAATCTCTCTTTCTCTCTCTAAACACCTAACCCCTAATTTCTCTCTCTCTCTCTAAACCCATAATCACTAATCTCTTTTTCTCCATAAACCACTCACCCAAAATATCTCTCTCTCTAAATGACTAACCACCAATCTCTCTCTCTCTAAAATGCTAACCCATAATCTCTCTACCTCACTCTAAACACCTAACCCAAAATCTCCATCACTCTCTAAGCCGCTAAACCACTCCCTTTCCCCAAACCCCCACTCCTCACTCACCTACCCTTAAACCACTCTCTATACTGCCCCAATGATCTCTCTCTATGTTTAAACCCCTATTAATCCCTAATCTCTCTCTCTCTCTAATACACTAACCCTCGATATCTCCCTCTCTCTAAACCACAAGCCTCCAATCTCTCTCCATCCCTCTAAAACCCTAACCTACAAAGATTTCTCTTTCTCTCACACACTCAGTGTCTCTCTCCCTCTCTTTAAACCACTAACTCCCAATGTCCCCCTTTCTCTCTCTCTCTCTCTCTCTCTCTCTCTCTCTCTCTGTCTTTCTAAACCCCAAACACAAAATCAATCTCTCTCTCTCTCTAACATGCAAGCTCTCTGTCTCTCTACCTATTTAAAACCACAACTCTAATATCTATCTTTCTCTCTCTCTCTCACTAAACCAATAACGCTCAATTTCTCTCTCTCTAAATGCCTAACCCTTAAATCATCACCCCTAATCTCTCTCTCTCTCTCTATCCCTCTCTCTAAACCACTAACTCTCAATCTATCTATCTTTCTCTCTCTCTATCCCTCTCTCTAAACCACTAACTCTCAATCTATCTATCTATCTCTCTCTCTCTCTCTCTATCCCTCTCTCTAATCCACTAACTCTCAATCTATCTATCTCTCTCTCTATAGATCATTAACCCCCAATATTTTTCTCTCTCTATCTCACTCTATAAAACCCTAACCCCTGTACCCCAATCTCTCTCTCACTCTCTCTCTCTAAATCCCTAACCCACAATATCGCTCCCTTGAAACCCATTACCCCTAGTCTCCCTCTCTCTCTAAAACTCTAACCACCAACATCTCTATTTCTATCTCTTTCTCTTGCTCTAATCCCCTAACCCCTATTCTCTCTCTCTATCTCAACCCCTAATGCCCAATCTCTCTCTCTCTCTCTCTCTAATCCCTTAATCCCTAATCTCTCTCTCTAAACCACAACCCCAAATCTATCACACACACTCTCTATTTATCGAAATATCTAACTCCAATCTCTCTCTCTCTCTAAACCCATAAACCCCAAAATGTCTCTCTCTAAATCCATAACTCCCAATATCTCTCTCTCTCACTATCTATATATATAAACCCATAACCCTCAATCTCTCTCTTTCTTAAATATCTAACCACCAATATCTTTCTCTCTCTCTCTCCAAACACCTAACTCGTAACCTCTTTTCCTATAAACCCCTAACCCATAATCTCTCTCTCTCTCTATATCTATCTATCAGTCTATCTCAACACTAAACTCCCAATCCGTCTCTCTCTAATCCCCTAAATGCCAATCTCTCTCCCTCTCTAAACCTCTAACCTCCAATGTCAATCTTTCTATTTATCTCTAAACACCTAACTCTTGATCGATCCATGTCTCTAACCTCCAGTCTCTCTTTATCTCTCTCTATAACCCTCAATTTCTCTCTCTCTCTCTCTCTATAACCCTCAATTTCTCTCTCTCTCTCTCTATAACCCTCAATTTCTCTCTCTCTCTCTCTCTCTCTCTACAACCCTCAATTTCTCTCTCTCTCTCTCTCTCTCTCTCTCTCTAAATATATATATATATGCAAACCCCTAACCACTAATCTCTCTCTCCCTACCCCCAACCCCTAATCTCTCTCTCTCTCTCTCTCTCTCTCTCTCTCTTTCTGTATGATGTATCTATATACCTATGTACCTATCTATCGATTTACTGAACCCCAAACCCCCAATCTATCTCTCTCTAAATCTATAGTCCACAATCATTCTCTCTTTCTAAACCCCTAATCCGCAATCTCTCTCTCTCTCTCTCTCTCTATCAAAATGCCTAACCCCTAGTCTCCCTCTCTCTCTCTCTCTCTCTCCAAAACCCTAACCCCCAATCTCTCTCTCTCTCAATCTATAATCTGCAATCATTCTCTCCCTCTAAACTCCTAATCCCTAGTCTCTCTCTCTCTCTCTCCAAAACCCTCACCCCCAATCTCTCTCTCTCTCACATCAAACCACTAACCTCCAATCTCTCTCTCTATCTCAAAAAAATTAACTGTGAATCTCTCTCTCTCTCTCTCTCTCTTTAAAACCATAACTTCTAATATATCTCTCTCTCTAAACCCCTATCCTCCAATATCCAATCTCCCTCTCTCTCTCTAATCCCCCGACCACCAATATCTCTCTCTCTCTCTCTCTTATCCCCTAACCCAAAATCTCTATTTGTAAATCCCTAACAACCAATTTCTCCCTCTCTCTCTAACCCATAATCCCCAATATCTCTAAGACCTAATCCCAAATCTCTTACTCTCTCTCTAAATCACTAATCACTAGTCTCTCTCTTTCTACCTCTCTCTCTCTCTCTAAACCACTAACCCCCAATCTCTCTATCTCTTTATAAACATATAACCCCAAATATCTCTATCTCTCTCAAAAAAAATAACACAAAATATCTCTCTATCTCTCTCTAAGACCCTAAGCCCCTCTCTCTCCCCAAACCCCCAATGCTCACCTACCTACCCCTAAACCACTCTCTATACCCAATTACCACCAATATCTTTGTTTCTATCTCTTTCTCTATCTCTCTAAATTGATAACCCCCAATCTCTCTAAATCTCTCTAAACACCTAACCCCAAATCTCTCTCTCTCTCTCTCTCCAAACCCCCACCCCTCACCCACCTACCCCTAAACCACTGTCTATACTCCCCCAAAAATCTCCCTTTATTTAAACCCTTATTAATCCCCAATCTCTATGTATATAATCCCATAACCCCCAATATCTCCCTCTTTCTAAACAACTAACCTCCAATATTTGTTTCTCTCTAAACCACTAACCTCCGACTTATCTTTCTCTCACACACTCACTGCCTCTCTCTCTCTTTGACCCCCCCCCTCTCTCTCTCCCTCTCTCTCTTCCTAAACCCCTAAGACAAAATTGATCTCTCTATCTCTCTGTCTAACCTCCAATCTCCCAGTCTCTCTCCCTCTTTAAAACCTTACCCTAAATCTCTCCCTCTCTCTCTAAACCACTAACCCCAAATTTCTCTCTCTTTATACCCATAACCCTTTTATTGTCACACCCAATCTCTCTCTCTCTCTCTCTCTCTAAACCACCAACTCCCAATCTCTCTCTCTCTCTAAACCACCAACTCCCATTCTCTCTCTCTCTCTAAGCCCCTAAGCCATAACCCCTTACCCTAATCAATCTCTCTCTTTCTCTAAAACCATAACCTCCAATATCTCCCCCTCTCTCTAAACCCAATCTCTATTTCTCTATCAATCTAAACCTCTAACCGTCAATCTCTCTCTCTCTCTCTCTCTCTCTCCATAAATCCCTAACACCCACTATATCCCTCTCTCTAAACCCCTAATCCCTAATATCTCTCTCTGTCTCTCTCTAAACCCCAATCTCTCCCTTTCATCCCCTAACCCACAATCTCTCTTTCTCAACCATTAACCACCAATATCTCCCTATATCTCTAAACTTCTAACCCCCAATCTCTCTCACACACTCTCTCTAAACCACTATCCAACAATCTCTTTCTTTTTATCTATTTATCTCTCTCCCTCTAAATCCCTACCCAAATATCTCCATCTCTCTCTAAAAACCTAACCCCAAATATCTCTCTCTCTCTTTAAACCCTTAATCCCCAATATTTCTCTCTCTCTATCAAAACCCCTAACCACCAATCTCTCTCTCTCTAGAATCCTAACCTCCAATCTCTCTCTCTCTCTCTCTTTGAACCACTAACATCCAATCTCCCTCTCTCTCTCTAAATCACTAACCCCCAATCTCTCTCTCTCTCTCTTATCCCCTAACCAACAATATATCTTTCTAAACACCTAACCACCAATCTCTCCCTCTCTCTCTAAACCCCTAACCCCAATCTCTCTCTGTCTCTAAACAACTAACCACTAATATCTCTATTTATCTGTCTCTTTGAAACCATAACCCCCAATCTCCATATTTCTCTCTAAAAACCTAACCCCAAATCTCTCTCTCTCTCTAAGCCCCTAACCCCCAATCTATCTTTTTATCTCTCTAAACCACTAATCCCCCTCCTCTCTCTCTCTCTAAACCCCTAAATCATCACCCCAACTCTCCCTCTCTTTCTTTCTCTCTCTCCGTAAACCCATAACCTCCAATATCTCTTCCTCTCTCTAAACCTGTGTGCTTTTAACTAAAAATCATACATGTGTGTATGGTGACCTGTCAATCTGTTGTAGTCAAGCAGAGAGTAAATGCATACACACAGAGATAATCAAGACAAGAGAGATGAGACGAATGCATCCAACTGGTTATATTCATCTTGATGGTATTATTTATACATGTTACATGTGGTTGGAGCGGTTGCACCCGCTCCAATTACTTCTTTAACTATACTATTACATAAGTAACTAATGACAATTAAGGAACCCGAAGGGTCCCCTCCAACATCTCCCCCACCTCAAAATATTTCTTCGTCCCGAAGAAAACATTAACAACCATGAACTGTGATTCCTTTAGTCTCTGGCAGTAGTCGGGTACTGGCCAATCGAGCCACTTACCCCTTTCACCTTCTTGCCAGATTCATCTTCCACGGTCCAGGAGCTTCTAGGCTTCCATGCTCTACCATTGCACCCACTCACCAACTGCCTGAAAAACTTCTGAAATGACATTGAATAGATGTTTATGTGTGTCATCATCGGGGGCTTGATCAATTTAAGTGTTCTTTAGTCATTATTAAACATGAAGCGCTTTCTGTATGTGGTATAGATGTCTTCCGCTTGAATGCATGGTTTTCGTAGATTCAGTTGTCGTGAGGCTTCCTGCAAGTTTCGAATGTGTCAGTGCTGCTTGTGGTCAATACTGATTAATATTGGTCAACTTGACACGACTCAACATGAATTACTTCACTCGACATGATTTATTAAGTCGGCTAGAGACCGACTAAATTACAAAATTATAATACAAAAAGATTGGCTCTCAACCATATTAAAAGATTCGACAACTTACAATATTGAAAAATGACCCGACTATTTTGAGTTTCGACCATGTTTAGTACCAACCATTTAAAACCGACTAAAACAATACAATTATGTCAACCGTATTAACCGCTACGGCCAAGAAGAGACCGACCAAAACTGTTACAAATGATATCCGTCAACAAAACTTTATGACCATCTATCTACCGAAATTGACCATATGGAACTTTGACCACGTTGTGATAGTGACATCCATTGAATTAAATGAGTCAATAACGTCGATCATCTCCATATGATAATAACAACATATTTCTCTTAACAATTTATCATTTACCAGTGTTCCCAAAAGACAATCTAAATCGACTTCTATGACGTGTAAACTAAATGAGGACAACTACCAAAATTCTTGAGCTAAGTCGAGCATCTCAGTTCTTGGTCATCGAATAGTAGGCAGGAATTAATGGTTGAAAAAGAGTGAGTAGTCTATATAATAGGATTCGACAGGAACACAAAGGGAGCCACTTGGTCGACAGTCGACATCATCCAGGAAGCCACGGCAACATCCCCCTTTTTCATGAATAATTTTTTTTACTAACAGTACTTTATAGTCTTCTAGTCTTGTGCGTCCAACAATTTTTTCTTCTTCAGATACTTTTCCTCTTCGAACAGATATTTTTTGAACATAGAGTGAGTATTTAGCCGTAAACACTACATTTCATTCCTTAGCAACACATGAGCACGGGTTTCTTTATCTCACAATTCCATGCAGTCTCTAATAGCAATATTGGTCAACAGACTCGAGTGGCGGACAGCTACAATTAGGAACTCTCCCACGTAGATCGAGGCATTTATTTGTATAAAATTAATCCTTGGAAAACAGCTTTATCGAAATGGCTGCATCGAACTTAATGATTTTTAATACTAAACTCCTGTAAATGATCGATGGTCTTCTTGGTCAACTGCGTTCTAACCGATGGCTGATGTTTGATAGACATAACTTTGGTTAGTGGACTGGCATTCCTCCGGTTTCATTCATCAAAAGCCATAACTTTGGTGAGTCGGTGGTGATATGTCAGTAGTAAATGCTATGTCTGCATAGCTTCCTTGGCCAACGAGCATGCTTTGGATAATGTACATTCAACCTTCAACACTTGATTGCATTCGACAGACTCTAGGATGGTATATTAAATTTTTTTGCAGCAATATTGTGACAGCAACACGACTTCTATGGTTACCTGAGTGGATAAAATATGTAGTGGACATAACAGACTTTACTAACTGGTCCCTTTTCAACATAATCTTCTAGCGACTCAACACGACTATACTGACTAATATTGGTCAACTTGACATGACTCAACATGACTTACTTCACTCGACATGATTTATTAAGTCGGCTAGAGACCGACTGAATTACAAAATTATAATACAAAAAGGTGAGCTCTCAACCATATTAAAAGATTCGACCACTTACAAGATTGAAAAATGACCCGACTATTTTGAGTTTCGACCAAGTTTAGTACCGACCATTTAAAACCGACTTAAACAATACAATTATGTCAACCGTATTAACCGCTACGGCCAAGAAGAGACCGACCAAAACTGTTACAAATGATATCCGTCAACAAAACTTTATGACCATCTATCTACTGAAATTGACCATATGGAACTTTGACCACGTTGTGATAGTGACATCCATTGAATTGAATGAGTCAATAACATCGATCATCTCCATATGATAATAACAACATATTTCTCTTAACAATTTATCATTTACCAGTGTTCCCAAAAGACAATCGAAATCGACTTCTATGACGTGTAAACTAAATGAGGACAACTACCAAAAATCTTGAGCTAAGTCGAGCATCTCGATTCTTGGTCGTCGAATAGTAGGCAGGAATTAATGGTTGAAAAACAGTCGGTAGTCTATATAATAGGATTTGACAGGCACACAAAGGGAGCCACTTGGTCGACAGTCGACATCATTGGGGAAGCCATGGCAATCCCCCTTTTTCATGAATAAATTTTTTTACATACAGTACTTTATAGTCTTGTAGTCTTGTGCGTCCAACAATTTTTTCTTCTTCAGATACTTTTCCTCCTCGAACAGATATTTTTTTAACATAGAGCGAGTAGTTAGCCGTAAACACTACGTTTCATTCCTTAGCAACACATGAGCGCTAGTTTCTTTATCTCACAACTCCATGCAGTCTCTGCCGATAGTATTGGTCAACAGATTCGAGCAGCGGAATGCTACAATTAGGAACACTCCCACGCAGATCGAGGCATTTCTTTGTATAAAAATAATCCTTGGAAAACAACTTTATCGAAATGGTTGCATCGAACTTAATGATCTTTAATACTAGACTCCTGTAAATGATCGGTGGTATTCTTGGTCAACTGCGTTCTAACCAATGGTTGACATTTGATAGACATAACTCTGGTTAGTCGATTGGCATTCCTCCGGTTTCATTCATCGAAAGACATAACTTTGGTGAGTCGGTGGTGATATGTTAGCAGGAAATGCTATTTATGCATAGCTTCCCTAGCCGACGAGCATGCTTTGGATAATGTACATTCAACCTTCAACAATTCATTGCAATCGACAGACTCTAGGACAGTATATTAAAAATTTTTGCAGCAATATTGTGACAGCAACACGACTTCTATGGTTACCTGAGCGGATAAAATATGTAGTGGACATAACAGAATTTACTAACTGGTCCCTTTTCAACATAATCTTCCGGCTAGTAAAAACACGAGCGATCTTGTAGCGGTTTTGGCAATTGCTTCTTGCAAATGTGATCCACTTCCATCCAATGCTGTTGTCACGATCCAGGTCTCCATAGCTACCAATTTATTTTATTTTGCATGCAATACAGTCTTCTACATGCATCAACAATTGAGCAGCATTATTATTTCTTCAAGAGTGCAGCAATGATCGAGCAACATGAGTTTTTCTTGTTTCTTGCAAGGATTATTTCTCCTCATGATTTCCTTCAGGTTCGAACTGCTCCTCTTTTGCTGCTGCTGTCACCCAGCAAAAAGAAAAGGGAAATGGAGCCAGATGTTGTAGTCAAGCAGAGAGTAAATGCATACACACAGAGATAATCAAGACAATAGAGATGAGTCAAATGCATCCAACTGGTTATATTCATCTTGATGGTATTATTTATACATGTTACATGTGGTTGGAGCGATTGCATCGCTCCAATGGCTTCTTTAACTATACTATTACATAAGTAACTAATGACAATTAAGGAACCCGAAGGGTCCCCTCCAACATCTCCCCCACCTCAAAATATTTCTTCGTCCTGAAGAAAACATTAACAACCATGAACTGCGATTCCTTTAGTCTCTGTCAACAGTCGGGTAGTCGCCACTCAGGCCGCTTACCCCTTTCGCCTTCTTGCCGGATTCATCGTCCACAGTACAGGAGCTTCTGGGCTTCCACGTTCTACCATTGCACGAACTCACCAACTGCCTGAAAAACTTCTGAAATTACATTGAATATATGTTTATGTGTGTCTTCACCGGGGGCTTGATCAATTTAAGTGTTCTTTCGTCATTATTAAACGTGAAGCGCTTTCTATGTGTGGTATAGATGTCTTCTACTTGAATACATGGTTTTCATAGACTCAGCTGTCGTGAGGCTTCCTGCAAGTTTCGAATGTGTCGCTGCTGCTTGTGGACGATACCGACTAATATTGGTCAACTTGACTCGACTCAACATGAATTACTTCACTTGACATGATTTATTAAGTCGGCTAGAGACCGACTGAATTACACAATTATAATACAAAAAGGTCGGCTCTTGACCATATTAAAAGATTCGACCACTTACAATATCGACAAATGACTCGACTATTTGGAGTTTCAATCACTTTTAGTACCAACCATTTACAACCAACTAAAACAATACAATTATGTCAACCATATTAACTGCCACCGACAATAAGAGACCGACCAAAACTTTTTCAAATGATATGCGTCGACAAAACTTTATGACCATGTATCTACCAAAATCAACCATATGGAACTTTTACCACATTGTGATAGTGACATCCATCAAATTGAATGAGTCAATAATGTCGATCATCTCCATATGATAATAACATCATATTTCTCTTAACAATTTATCATTTACCAGTGTTCCCAAAAGACAATCTGAATCAACTTCTATGATGTGTAAACTGAATGAGGACAACTGCGAAAATTCTTGAGCTAAGTCAAGCATCCCAGTTCTTGGTCATCGAATAGTAGGCAGGAATTAATGGTTGAAAAACAGTCAGTAGTCTATATAATAGGATTCGACAGGCACACAAAGGGAGCCACTTGGTCGACAATCGACATCATCCAGGAAGCCATGGCAACATCCCCCTTTTTCATGAATAATTTTTTTTACTTACAGTACTTTATAGTCTTGTAGTCTTGTGCATCCAACAATTTTTTCTTCTTCAGATACTTTTCCTCCTCAAATAGATATTTTTTTAACATAGAGTGAGTCTTTAGACGTAAACACTACGTTTCCTCAGCAACATATGAGTGCTAGTTTCTTTATCTCACAACTCCATGCAGTCTCTACCGACAGTATTGGTCAACACACTCAAGAAGTGGACTGCTACAATTAGGAACACACCCACATAGATTGAGGCATTTCTTTGTATAAAATTAATCCTTGGAAAATAGCTTTATCAGTTAATGGTTGAAAAATAGTCAGTAGTCTATATAATAGGATTTGACAAGCACACAAAGGGAGCCACTTGGTCGATAGTCGGCATCATCCGGGAAGCCACAACAACATCCCCCTTTTTATGAATAAAATTTTTTACATACAGTACTTTATAGTCTTGTAGTCTTGTGCGTCCAAATTTTTTTTCTTCTTCAGATACTTTTCCTCCTCGAATAGATATTTTTTTAACATAGAGCGATTAGTTAGCCATAAACACTACGTTTCATTCCTTAGCAACACATGAGCACCAGTTTCTTTATCTCACAACTCCATGCAGTCTCTCCCAACAGTATTGGTCAACAGACTCGAGTGGCAGAATCATACAATTAGGAACACTCCCACGCAGATCGAGGCATTTCTTTGTATAAAATTAATCCTTGGAAAACAACTTTATCGAAATGGCTGCATCAAACTTAAAGATCTTTAATACTGGACTCCTGTAAATGATCGGTGGTCTTCTTGGTCAACTGCGTTCTAACCGATGGTTGATATTTGATAGACATAACTCTGGTTAGTCGACTGGCATTCCTCCGGTTTCATTCATCAAAAGACATAACTTTGGTGAGTCGATGGTGATATGTTGGGAGTAAATGCTATGTCTACATAGCTTCCCTAGCTGGTGAGCATGCTTTGGATAATGTAAATTCAACCTTCAAAACTTGATTGCATTCGACAGACTCTAGGATGGTATATTAAATTTTTTTGCAGCAATATTGTGACAACAACACGACTTCTATGGTTACCTGAGTGGATAAAATATGTAGCGGACATAATAGAAGTTACTAACTAGTCCCTTTACAACATAATCTTCCGGCGAGTAAAAACACAAGTGATCTTGTAGTGGTTTTGGCAATTGCTTCTTGCAAATGCAATCCACTTCCATCCAATGTTGCTGTCATGATCCAGGTCTCAGCAGCTACCAAGTTATTTTATTTTGCATGCAAGACAGTCTTGTACATGCATCAGCAATTGAGCAACATTATTATTTCTTCAAGAGTGCAGCAATGATCGAGCAACATGAGTTTTTCTTGTTTCTTGTAGGGATTATTTCTCCTCATGATTTCCTTCAGGTTTGAACCGCTCCTCTTTTGCTGCTGCTGTCACCCAGCAAAAAGAGAAGGGAAACAGAGCCAACTGTTGTAGTCAAGAAGAGAGTAAATGCATACACACAGAGATAATCAAGACAAGAGAGATGAGTCGAATGCATCCAATTGGTTATATTCATCTTGATGGTATTATTTATACATGTTACATGTGGTTGGAGCGGTTGCACCCGCTCCAATGGCTTCTTTAACTATACTATTACATAAGTAACTAATGACAATTAAGGAACCCGAAGGGTCCCCTCCAACATCTCCCCCACCTCAAAATATTTTTTCGTCCCAAAGAAAATGTTAACAACCATGAACTGCGATTCCTTTAGGATCTGTCAGCAGTTGGGTAGTGGCCAATCGAGCCGCTTACCCCTTTCACCTTCTTGCTGGATTCATCGTCCATAGTCCAGGAGCTTCTGGGATTCCACGCTCTACCATTGCACCAACTCACCAACTGCATGAAAAACTTCTGAAATGACATTGAATAGATGTTTATGTGTGTCATCACCGGGGCATTGATCAATTTAAGTGTTCTTTATTCATTATTAAACATGAATCGCTTTCTCTGTGTGGTATAGATGTCTTCTGCTTGAATGCATGGTCTTCATAGACTCAGCTGTCGTGAGGCTTCCTGCAAGTTTCGAATGTGTCACTGCTGCTTGTGGTCGATACCCACTAATATTGGTTGACCTTACTCAACTCGACATGACTTACTTCCTTCAGCATGATTTATTAAGTCGGCTAGAGACTGACTGAATTACACAGTTATAATACAAAAAGGTCGGCTCTCGGCCATGTTAAAAGATTCGACCACTTACAATATCGACAAATAACCAGACTATTTGGAGTTTCGACCACTTTTAGTACCAACCATTTACAACCAACTAAAATAATACAATTATGTCAACTGTATTAACCGCCACCAACAATAAGAGACCGACCAAAACTTTTACAAATGATATGTGTCTAGAAAACTTTATGACCATCTATCTACCAAAATCGACCATATGGAACTTTGACCACATTGTGATAGTGACATCCATCGAATTGAATGAGTCAATAACGTCGATCATCTCCGTATGATAATAACAGCATATTTCTTTTAACAATTTATCATTTACCAGTGTTCCCAAAAGACAATCTGAATCAACTTCTATGACGTGTAAACTAAATGAGGACAACTGCCAAAATTCTTGAGCTAAGTCGAGCATCCCGGTTCTTGGTCATCGAATAGTAGGTAGGAATTAATGGTTGAAAAACAGTCGATAGTCTATATAATAGGATTCGATAGGCACACAAAGGGATCCACTTGGTCGACAATGGACATCATCCACAAAGCCATGGCAACATCCCCCTTTTTCATGAATAAATTTTTTTACTTACAGTAATTTATAGTCTTGTAGTCTTGTGCATCCAACAATTTTTTCTTCTTCAAATACTTTTCCTCCTCGAACAGATATTTTTTTAACATATAGTGAGTATTTAGCCATAAACACTATGTTTCCTCAGCAACACATGAGTGCCAGTTTCTTTATCTCACAACTCCATGCAGTCTCTACTAACAGTATTGGTCAACAGACTCAAGCAGCGGACTGCTATAATTAGGAACACTCCCACGCAGATCGAGGCATTTCTTTGTATAAATTTAATCCTTGGAAAATAACTTTATCGAAATGGCTGCATCGAACTTAATGATATTTAATACTGCACTCTTGTAAATGATCGGTAGTCTTCTTGGTCAACTACGTTCTAACCGATGGATGATATTTGATAGACATAACTCTGGTTAGTCAACTGGCATTACTCCTGTTTCTTTCATCGAAAGACATAACTTTGGTGAGTCGGTGGTTATATGTCGGGAGTAAATGCTATGTTTGCATAGCTTCCCTAGCCAACGAGCATGCTTTGGATAATGTACATTCAACCTTCAACACTTGATTGCATTCGAGAGACTCTAGGATGGTATATTAAAAAATTTTGCTGCAATATTGTGACAGCAACACGACTTCTATGGTTACCTGAGCGAATAAAATATGTAGTGGACATAACAAACTTTACTAATTTGTCCCTTTTCAACATAATATTCCAGTGAGTAAAAACATGAGCGATCTTTCAGCGGGTTTGGAAATTGCTTCTTACAAATGCGATCCACTTCCATCCAGTGCTGTTGTCACGATCCAGGTCTCAACAACTACCAAGTTATTTTCTTTTGCTTGCAAGACAGTATTCTACACGCATCAGCAATTGAGAAACATTATTATTTCTTTAAGAGTGCAACAATGATCGAGAAACATGAGCTTTTCTTGTTTCTTGCAGGGATTATTTCTCCTTATGATTTCCTTCAGGTTCGAACCACTCCTCTTTTGCTGCTGCTATCACCCAGCAAAAAGAGAACGGAAACAGATCCAGATGTTGTAGTCAAGCAGAGATTAAATGCATACACACAGAGATAATCAAGATAAGAGAGATGAGTCGAATGCATCCAACTAGTTATATTCATGTTGATGGTATTATTTATACATGTTACATGTGGTTGGAGTAGTTGCGCCCGCTCCAACGGATTCTTTAACTATACTATTACATAAGTAACTAATGACAATTAAGGAACCCGGAGGGTACTCTCCAACACAATCCTTGGTGGAGATGGCTATTCATCATAGTTTGTACTTATATGTGGACACCATAATGCGTGCATGTTACGAACATATTAAACAAGTAATTATTTAGGAAATCAAAATATTAAAAATAATTGTAGGAACTATCATCATGTATTTCATAAATATAAATAAATAAATAATAGAAATGACATAATAAAGTAATAAAAATATTGTGTGAGGTACTGAAAATACCTCTATGTGAGGTGTTGCAATTTTAGTTGCAGCTTCCATTGTTCCGTCCAGGTTGGGAGATCCTACGTTGTCCCATGTCGACGTCTCAGCTCTAAATATATAAACATTGAAATAATATTTTGAGTCATACACAACTACCTTAAAATTACTATACAAATTCTCAAGGGATGATTGAAAACTCATTAAAAAATTCCTAACCTTCTCCATATAGCATCCTTCGATCGGGCCAGGGAAAGTGTGTCCACAATAGGGACAAAGATGTGGCACTTTCCCCATCAAACTAGAAGGCCTAGCATGGATATAACCAATCACAGGTCTATCCTAAATCTGTCATGAAGGCTATGCACCTAAGTCTTTCTCAGGGTCAAGCTATCTCTCCAATGTAATTGTTTCTACAAACATGGTGTGTCTAAGGAGTCTGCATGCAATGCTCCTCATCGCCCCCTTTATATGATCAAGTATGTCCGGTAACTCATGTGGTTCAAGAGGGGGGTTAGGATCAACCCTAGTAGTTGGTGTCCCTCTCAGTGGGATCCTCCTTGCAGTAGGATGAACTTGGGCAGTTCCAATCCCAACACCCTGGAACTCGGTTATGTCAAAATAGTTGACATGTAAATTGTGCACAAACTCAGCATAGAGTTATTGAAGGAAGTATTGTGGAACCTCCCTATTATTGCAGGGAGTTTTATCGTAAACCATAAACCACCTATGCATGTATTTGTCCCTCCATGGTTGGAAATGACACCAATCCATGTAGACACATGGATTTCTAATTTCCGGTGGTTGTTGTGTTCTTGAATCGGTGAACATACTATATAATCGGGCTTTCATAATATTTAATGCTTTGATTTCTTCCTTGGAAATGTTAGGATATTCCTATACTCCATCCTATTCCTACCAACATTTTCATTATTTTGCATTTCAGTCATGCATGTAGGCATGCAATTGCATGCATCCTAGTCATCAGGTTGGTGTCCTCCAGCACCTAGTCCCCGGTTTGCTAGCCCCAGGATCTTCTTTCCACTCCTTTTTAGCCCTCCTAGTCAATGATGCGCCCACCTTTCACCTACCACTTGTGAAAGGTTCCCTTCTTCACCTACCACTCAGTTACACTTCAATTAGTTTATTTATTTGTGGATCTCTCCTTGATTTGAGGATTGATTGACTTGTTAACTAACTAAAACACTCCGTTGGACCCCCAGTGAGACTAGATTGCCTATTTTGACTCTAGTTAGCTCCCCATGCACCATCCACTGATCCTCCTTCATTGCATTAGTGCTTCCATGTTCCAATTACACCTACCACACTCAGTTAGACTCATTTTGACACCTGATTGACCGTTACTTGTGCATTGATGACTCCACTGATGATGATTAGGACTCCTAGTGGTGTATTGTTGATAGTCCACTCATGATGATGATGACTGCTAGTGCAGATAGGCCATGCCCATGTAGGCTAATTCGAATTGCGATCTTGGCATTCGAATCCTCTCCACCATTGTATTATTTATTGTTCATATTATGATTAATGAAGTAGTGTGTGATGTTATTATGCTTCTATCTGAGTTTTACTATATCATAATTATGTTGCTCCTTTACACTGCATTGATCACTTTTCTTCTATTTTCCTGCTTAATCTTAATATTTCTTGTGAGGTATACATCTACTCTTAGATCCGCTGTGGGGGTTTTCACATGGCATCAGAGCATGTTGAGAGTATTGTCTATTTCCATTCCTGAGATTTTTTTGTAGGTTTATCAATATTTCAAGTGCAGCTGTTGCAGTAGTTTCTGCACTTTTGCAGCAGTAGCAGTTGCAGATATTTTCTATTGTTTTTTTTCGCAGGTCTTCTGAATCAACTTCCATCAATCTGGAAGGAATTCCTTTTCTTTCTCCATTCAACTATGATGAGAGGAAACCAAAGATGATAGCACATTTGAAGAGACATGATCTCTTTGATTATTGTTTTGAAAGAGAGTTTGAATCCTATGAAGAAGAGAATGATTGGTTAAATGAAGGTGACAGAGCCTATGCAGCAATGATGTATGCTATGTCTCGTTGCATGGTAACCCACTTCCTTTCTGCTGAATCTCCAAAAGAGCTATGGGCCCATTTGGATGAAATACTTGGAAAACATAATGAAGGGATTGGTCCAAACCATTTCGAGACCAAGCAAAGTGATGCATTCGGCCTCCTTGATGGTCTCTCTGATCATGAATCGGTATCAAACATATCTCATAATGAAGTTGTCCACAAAGAAGAAGAACTTGCAGATTCTACACTCATGCTCTCAATATCTTCTATTTCGAATTATGTGCCATCTCACACTCTATAAATTGCAGAGGTTCTTAAATCCTCTCTTGCACAAGAGTCTGTTGGTTTGCATAATGATGATCTCATGAATGTTTTGGAGGTTAAATCAACAAGTGGAGGTAATGCATTCGCTCTCCTTGATCACTCACCTCTTATGTACTACTGTAAGATCATCTGTACATGCTCTCAGAAGTTTATTGAATATGTAGTGCATTTCCATTCGCTTGGGATAATTTCTCCTGCATTTCATGGTTTTGATCTCACCTCTAATTGTTCAAAGGAGATCTCAAGAAACCATTTTTCAAGTCTTGGATCTGATTTGGATTCCAAGCAATCACTATCATGTGATGGTTCTTTTGGGCATAATATCACCTATGATGGTTCAAAGGAGAAAACAAAAGAATATCTACACATTCATGGATTTGATCCTAACTCAGCTGATTCGAATAACAGGTTCCAGGATCATCTTCATACCTCCGGATTTGTTCTCATCATTGTAATACCCCCAATTCGACCCTTAGGATATATTAGCCTTTAATGTAAATAATGTGTACATGTGATGTATGTTTTCCTAGCGTGGAGCTCAAGGCCAAGGCCCCGCTAGTGAAAGCCCGAATTTTATTTAAAGGGAAAGTATTTGATATTTTGATACCATGTGATCTTAATCCATGGAAATTGTAATAGGATGTAAATAAACATCATGCAATATAAGATACCAAAACTAGCTACGGAGGAAACGAATGAGAAGGGGCCATGTGTATCCACTAGGGAGTGGTGAGGGGGCTATGGGACTAAACCCTAGGCTGCCATATGTCCTTATGAGAACCCATTGACTTCCCTGGGTGACATTTATGACTGTTGTAAGGAAGTGGTTGAGATTTCAGCCCATGGCTTCAATAGAGCATGGGCAGCCCTGAAATTCATATGGGTAGGTATGGGCTTTGTTTTCTTGTACAAGAAGTCACTCTACCTCTTTGGATTGGCTTCATTATCCTCCCCATTCCATGGTAGAGGACCCTAGCATTATTCCCTATCCAAAAACGAGTGCCAGGAGGGAGGAAACCAGAAAATCGCGACTGTGGGAGAACCCACGTTTTGGGAGGCCAAAAACGCCCAAAATGGGTATTGGACAGTGAAATCCAATGGGGGATCAGTTGGTATGAGCCTTGGGGCGAATTTGGGAGCAATAGCTACCCCAAAATCCATGGGAAAACCCAATTTTAACTGCCCAGAAAATCAGTGACGGATTTGGGTTATTTACTGAACAAAGCTGTGAGAAATCCAAGTGTGGATGTTCGAATGGAGGCTGGGATCATTTGATTCTAGCTTGATGTGTACCTAGCTCTGGGATTGAGCTCAGTGGACTAGCATCCCTCTCCATTTCCCATTGCATGCTTGAAAAACCCAACTGTGTGTTGGCTTAGCATGGTTGTCTGAGTGAAATCCTGACTGTGAGTGAGCCATCTAGTTCCTCCTTAGTGGATACACAGCCCAGCTCGGAGGAGATCTATCAGCTGAAAGAATACAGGCTGGACAGAGATCTATGGTTGGGTGGAACGTTGCTCTCATGTAGCCAGTCGTTGGACATCGCGTTACAAGATAAGTGCTCTTTGTGAATTTAATTTATATATATATATGTGTTCTGCAATGTGCTAAATCTGAATGTTATTTATTCATGAGATTGATATTGTAATGAAGTAATGAAGTCTGTGCATAGCATAAGAATGGGATTGAATCCCTGCATATGGAATCATCTTATGTTTATGCTTATGTGTGTTGATATGTTTAAATTCCGTTGTGTTTTATTGAAGTTCGAATCTGCACATAGAAGTTTTAATTCTTATTTATTTTATGAGCAAAAATATTGGGGCTAAGTCTGCCAAAAGCCCGGTGTGTTTGGTAATGTTTCCTTCCCTGTTGTTCTAAGGAGAAGGGGACATTACAATCACATTCAATCTAAAGAGCAAGTACAAGCACATGCTTTTTTAGCATGATACACTTCTTCCCAATAAGAAGATACCTCTAGACATATGACCAAGAATCACACCTACTTGAGTTTGGAGCATTTATTTTGGTGTGCCCTACAGTCTATATTGAGGGGGGGTATTTTTTCTATGAGGTTTTCCCCATTTCCTTGGTTTATGGATTGTTATTTATTATTCATTGTATTAGGTGACCTTTGGTCTTAGTTACCAAGGACCAGGATGGATTAAGGGGGGGTGTTAGGATATTCCTATACTCCATCCTAGTCCTACCAACATTTTCATTATTTTGCATTTCAGTCATGCATGCAGGCATGCAATTGCATGCATCCCAGTCATCAGGTTGGTGTCCTCCAGCACCTAGTCCCCAGTTTGCTAGCCCTGAGAGCTTATTTCCACTCAATTTTATCCCTCTTAGTCAGTGATGCACCCACCTTTCACCTACCACTTGTGAAAGGCACCCTTCTTCACCTACCACTGAGTTACACTTCAGTTAGTTGAGTTATTTGTGGATCTATCCTTGATTTGAGGATTGATTGACTTGTTAACTAACGGAAACACTCCGTTGGATCCCTAGTGAGACTAGATTGCCTATTTTGAATCCATTTAGCTCCCCATGCACCCTCCACTAAGCCTCTTTCACTACATTAGTGCTTCCATGTGCCAGTTACACCTACCACACTCAGTTAGACTCAGTTTGACACCTGGTTAACTGTTACTTGTGCATTGATGACTCCACTGATGATGATTAGGACTCCTAGTGGTGCATTTTTGACACTCCACTGATGATGATGATGAATCCTAGTGCATATAGGCCATGCCCATTTAGGCTAATTATAATTGCCACCTTGGCATTCGAATCCTCTCCACCATTGTATTATTTATTGTTCATTGCGCCGAGAGGTGCTCTACAGCCCAGTATGGGGGAGATGTTGTTAGTCGAGTGTTTGTCGAGTAACAAAATAATACAAAGTAAAAAGTAATAAATATTATGTCGGTCATAAACAACAAAGAATAATACAAAGTAAAAAGTAAATATGAGACTTAAACTAGAGACTTTACTTTTTACTTTTAATAGTAAAAAGTAAATATGAGACTTTAGAGTGTTTGTCCAGTAACAAAATAATACAAAGTAAACAAAAAATAATAATACAAAGTAAAAAGTAATAAATATTATGTCAGCCATAAACAAAAAAGAATAATACAAAGTAAAAAGTAAATATGAGACTTAAACTAGAGACTTTAGAGCTTAAGATTAGGTGGCTCAGGTATTGCACTCAAGGAGCTATCCAATGAGAGTTTGCACCTCAGGATATTTGATCCCTCTCAGCACTTGATAGAGCCTAGGATTTGGATCTAAGATGGTATTATGATTAATGAATTAGTGTGTGATGTTATTATGCTTTTATTCGAGTTCTAATATATCATAATTATGTTGCTCCTTTACACTGCATTGACCACTCTTTTTCTATTTTCCTACTTAATCTTAATCTTTCTTGTGAGGTATACATCAGCTATTAGATCTTCTATTTGGATTTTCACAAAAAATGCTAGTGGAATAATACTCCCTCTAGCATCCTAGCTCTATATTCAGTCATGTCTATCAACGGGGATGTGCATGGATAAGGGAGTCAATTGAGCTCTCCATTGAGGAGGAAAGAAACAATCGAGATGGTTCCCCTATGTTTCTTAATTCTTGGATGTGGACTCTCATTTCATTTAAGTAATGGTTCAAGTCATCATGGTCCAAATGTTGTTGGGTGTTTTGATTTTGTTGGGGGTTTTGATTTTGTTGAGGGTTTTGATTGGTTCCAAGATTTGTGTTTTCTTATGTTCCACCGTAATCCATGTTAACATTTTGTTTATTCATTGTATTGGTTTATACTTTGCAATTGAAAAAAAATCTATTATTTTACTAATTTGGGAATTATTAAAAATTTAATAAACAATAAAAATATCAATAAAATCACAAAAAAATGATCTTACCTATCCAATGCAATGGATGATCACTCAATGGATGGCTTGATGGAATTCTTGAGTGCAATGGATGGGTGGGGTGGTCCTTTGGTCTGCGTATGCACCGGGTAGATGAAACAGGTCGCGACTGTTGTGTTTTTTTTATTTGGTTTAACAGGAGTGTGTGCACGCACTTGGGATCATACACATCACTAATGCACACACGCAACAATGCGCACGTGGCTCGGTTCGATACTGAACCTAGCGACACATGCACGCTTCTTTATGTGTGTGAATATCTATTTTTTTTCTACTAGCACGACCCCATTGCAATGGATTTAGTAAAATTATATGTATAGTTTATCATCCTTGTGCTTTTAAGACTTTAACAATGACATGCTTTTTTGAAAATTGGTTATGAAATCAAATAATTTTTGTTTTATATGGAAAGAATATTTTTATGACAGAAATAAAATTAATTGAATATTTTATTACAATAATAAAATAAAATATTTTATTAATAGTTTGAATTTAATTAATATTGGTATTTTATTTAAATTCATAAATTTAACATTTTAAGCATAGAAATAGATTTTTTCATCAATTTGTTCTTTGGGCCAAAACAAGTAGAAAATGACGGCCTAACGGTTAAGAGCATGTGTTTCCTCCTAGGAGGTCAAAGGTTCAAATCCGGAGGGGTGTAGGGTATGTACACCTATGTAGACTTTAGCAGTTAAATCTTTGCGTAGAGGCCGGTCCCTTGTCCGACAAACAAGGGGGCCTCATACATCAAATTGTCTCTTGGCAGTGACCTTAAAAATAGATTATTATTATTGTTATTATAGAAGTTGTAAATGGAAGGTCACAAGTTCAAATCCCCCCAGTTTGTGTCTGGCATGCTTGCGGGCATCAACACATACTACAATTTTAATATTGAATCGTTTGCATAAAAATATATAATCCAAATCACATAACCTAATTTAAGAAAAATGCAATTCTAACAATTTTGAAAATAAAACAACCATTGGAAAAATATTTGAATTAAAATATTTTTTGAAGTCATATTTTATAGGAACGCACACAAACAAGTGGGATGTCACCAAAGCTACTTAGTACTTCCATTTGAAGAAAAATCCAAACAAACAAGTGGGATTACCGCCATTTAGCTCTTTAGTATTTCCATTTGAAGAAAAGATTGCTAAAAAACATTTGAAAAATCATATAAGTATGAGATTTGGAAATTGTATATTTACTTAGATATGTAAATGATTAAAATTTGATGTACTACTTTGCAAAACAATAAAAAAACAATAAATGTGATGTTCATATTTAAACATTGCCTGACATTAATATTAATGTTACCTGTACTATAATGGTACAAGAGATAAAAAATTTAAAGCAAAATACATTTCATATGTAATTTAAGTATTGCTTCAGAAACATGTTAAAATCATTTTCATTTGTAAATAAAAAAAGATGCATCTTAAATGAAATGTTGATTCCCTAAATTTTCTTTTCAACCCAGCCTTATCAAATATATATCCTAATGCAGTAATATTGTTTAAATAATTTCCATTAATGTACATAGTAGTGTTGCATATGGATGTCACTTAATATATCAAGTGCATGAAAAACATTTTTTTAAATATTAATATTTTATTAAAAAATATTTTAAAAAGAATATTTTTTATTTTTTTATATATAAATAGTTTGCATTTCTAAATTCTAGTAAATATTTTAAACATAACCAACTATTCTAATTATTAACAAAGAAACATATTATATAATTAACCTTTCAATATTTTTATTAATAAATTAAAAATGAACTAACATAATTTCGATACATTAAAGAAAACCTATCTAGAAAGTTAAATTTAACATGCTTTGGGCATGGTGGCCATGAATAGAAACATTCATCGATGTGATGGAGCATTGTCCACGGTCAAAATATTATAAAAAAACTGAGAGAGAAAAATATCATTCCAAATCTTGAGTATTTGTTGTATGATAACAACATTCTTGATCCAAAAAGCCATTATCAAAGGAAATGAAGAAGATTCTTGCTTGTGTTCATTTTTTTATTTAGTGAGAAAATTATAGAGATAACAAATTCTCTCTCTCTCTCTCTCTCTCTCTCAAAATCCCTAACCCCCAATCACCCTCTTTCTATATCTCTCTCTAAACCACTAACCCCCAATCACCCTCTTTCTATATCTCTCTCTATAAAACCCTTATCCCCAATATTTATCTTTCTCTAAACCACTTACCCCCAAAATCCCTCTCTCTCAAAACCCCTAAACCTTAACACCCAATCTCTCACTCTCTCTAAATTTCAATATCTCTCTTTAAACACCTCATTTTCTCTAGATATTTAGAACTCTAACCCACAATCTCTCTCTCTCTCTCTCTCTCTCTCTCTCTCTCTCTCTCTCTCTCTCTCTCTCCCCCCCTAACCCCCAATCTCTATCTCTCTTTAAACTCCTAATCCCCAATCTCTCTCTCTCTCTCTAAACCCCTAACATCCAATCTCTCTCTCTCTCTGGATTCCTAAACCCTTAACCCCTAATATCTTTCTTAGAAAACTGCTAACCCCCAATCTCTCTCTGTCTCTAAACCCCTAACATCCAATCTCTCTCTCTCTAAATCTTAACTTCCAATATCTTTCTCTTTAAACCCCAACCCCCAATCTCTCTCTCTCTCTCTCAACCCTTAATATCCAATAAATCTCTCTCTCTCTCTCTCTCTCAACCCCTAATTTCTCTCTCTCTCTCTCTCTCTCTCTCTCTCTCTCTCTCTCTCTCTCTCTCTCTCAACCTGCACTCCTCACCCACCTACGCCTCCCCCTTCTATCTATATCTCTCTCCCCCACCACTAACCATATATACTCTCTCCATGATCTTTGAATATCTCTAAACCCCTATTGACCCCCAATATGTTTGTCTCTCTAAACACATGAACACCAATCTCTCTCTCTATCTCTCTCTCTCTTAACCCCTAACTTCCAATCTCTCTCTCTTTCTAAGACCTTAGCCTACAATCTGTCTCTCTCTCTCTCTAAAACCATAACCCTCATTCTCCCTCTTTCTATATCTCTCTCTAAACCCCTACCCTATAATCTATATCTATCTCCAAACCCCTATTCTCCATTCTCTCTCTCTCTCTCTAAATCACTAAACTCTAATTTCTCTCTCTCTAAACCCATAGCCATGAGTTTCTCTCTATCTATCTAAACCATTAACCTCCTATCTCTCAATCTCTCTCTAATCCTGTAATCCCCAATCTCTCTCTTTCTCTAAACCCCTAACCCCCAATCTCTCTCTGTCTCTGAAACCATAACTCCAAATCCCCCCCTCTCTCTCTCTAAAGCAATGACCCTCAATCTCTCTCTCTCTAAACCCGCAACCCCAATCTCTATCTCTCTCTAAACCCCCAACCCCCAATATCTCTCTCTCTCATCTCATAACCCCAATCTCTCCCTTTATCTACCTCTCTCACTCTCTAACCCCCTAACATATAATCTCTCTCTCTCTCTCTAAACTCCTAACCCCCAATCTCTCTTCCTCTCTCTCTCTCTCTAACCCATAACCCCCAACCCTAAACCCTAAACCTGTTAGATTACATATTTAATTATTTTAATAAAATATTCAGGAAAATAAAGTAATTTACTCAAATTTAAGAGTTATTTAGATCAATGTAGTTTAGTATATGGAAATTTTGATTGTAAAGGGATTTCAATGCTAAAGAGAGGTTTATTATAGGAGGAAAAACACTTTCTCTTTTAGATAAAATATCTACACATACTATAATTTTAATTTTGAATTGTTTGCATAAAAATACAACATCCAAATCACATAACTTAATTTAAGAAAAGTGAAATTCTAAAAATTTAGAAAATACAACAATTGTTGGAAAAATATTGGAATTAAAAGCTTTTTTAAGTCAAAATCATATTTACAAGAACCCACACAAACAATTGGGATGTCACCAAAGCTACTTAGTACTTCCATTTGAAGAAAAATCCCAAACAAATAAGTGGGATCACCACCATTTAGTTACTTAGTGTTTCCATTTGAAGAAACGTTTGATAAAATGCATTTGAAAAATCATATAAGTGTGAAAGTTGGAAATTATATATTCACTTAAATTTGCAAGTGATTGAAATTTAATGTGTTGCTTTCAAAGTAATAAAAAAAAATATGATGTTCATATTGAAACATTGCCTTTCAACATTAATCTTAATGTTACTTGCACCATAATGATACAAAAAGATAAAAAGGTCAAAGCAAAATAAATTTCCTATGTAATTCAAGTATTTTTTCATAAATATGTTAAAATCATTTGCATTCAAAAAAAAAGGATTCACATTAAATGAAATTCTGATTCGCTAAATTTTCTTTTCAACCCAATCTTATCATACATAATGCCTTAATGTACTAGTATTTTAGTTATAGTGTACATTGATGTGCATAGTAGTGTTACGTATGGATGTGAGTTAATATATCAAATGCATAAAAAAACATGTTTTAAATATTAATATTTAATTAAAAAATATTTTAAAAAGATTCCTTTTATAAATGACTCAATGTTTTATAAAATATATTAAATTGCTTTGGATCTTCGCATAGGATTACCTAAAACTTAACTCTGTACCTCATGGTTTCTCTATCTCTATAACTTTTAGACCTCGCATTTTTTAATCATTAATATTTTATTAAAAAGTATTTTAGGATAACTTACACACTAGTGCTAAGAAATCTATGTTGCACACCAGGGTTGGTTAATATAATGAGACACTAAAAAGCATTTTTTTAATGGATGATTATTTTATAAAACATGTTAAATTACTTTGGTGCTTCTCATATGGATACACATCCATTCAAATAGTGTTATACTAACATTTGTCCTCAATGCCACATTAAGAATGAATGTCTAACCTAAAACCTAGGAAGTCCCTCACATTACCTATATATCTTATTTTTTAATTACAAAGTTTGGACCTCACATTGCCCATAGATATTAGTTTAATTACAATTTTTTTTGTTACAATGTACATTACATTGGAAAACATGTATGTGCTACGATAAAAAACCATGAGATAGTCATCATGACACCACATCATTTATGGAATACACCTAGTCAATATCACAATATTCATGTATCTATGAATCAAATATCCTTATACAACACTTTCACTACCATACCATAAAACGCTATGAACATAAATTCCACCTTTTAAAAGAGACCCAAGAATCCTCCAAGTAAGCAATCCTAGAGGGACACCTCAACTTGGCTCTTCTAACCATATATATCATACAATAGAATTTTCCTTCTTAGAGGCTCAATGCACCTAGGGACTTTGGCCTCAGCACCTATATCTTTACCATCATCAACAATGTCAAAATATCTTGATTGCATCCAATTATGCACTTGTCTTATCATTCTCTTCTATTCCAATATATATACATATCATTCAACATATATACCTATTATTCACATAGTGTACCTAATAATATATATGCGAACATACACATATACTAATATATATACTGATATGCATAGAATATTAATCTACCACCATGCACATATATCTAGACATGTATAGTTGTATGTATATCTATCATGCTAGGCATATATGAGCCAAGATATGTAAGTTGGCATATGCTTTGATATTGATATATATATATATACTTGATGTTGATGCCAATATATATGTTTGTGTATGTGTGCATAGCTTAGTTAATCTATGTATATTTACATACTAACACATGTATTGATAAATATACTTTGATATATTCAATATCATATATAAATTTGTATTAAATATATAGAATAATGTATATATTAATTCTCACTCGGTCGTTGATACAAATAATATAGATGGTTTTCTTAATTATTTAATGAAGAATTTGTTCTCTCTTTCTAACAACAACAATATATAAGATCTCTATAATAATTTTACTACCTTCCTCTCCTTTGCCATCAACAAGTTTTCGCGTGAAATCTCTAGCAAAATGGAGAACATAAGAACCAACCCTTGGTATGATAATGATTGTAAGCATGCGCGTAGAGAAATTAAGGAAGATGCTAACGAGTCATTGAAAGCCGACAAGATAAGTACGTACAAAGCTCTATTTAAAAGGAAAAATACTTGCAATATAAGTAAAATACAAGAACAAATTTTACACTTATCTAAGATGGATCCTAAGAAATTCTGGAGAGAAATTTTAACTTGTTAAACTAAAGAACATAATAAGATTTCTATGGAGGATTGGAACTCGTATATTAAAAATTTCTACGAATCCCCCTATGTCGTGGAATATAACATTCAAACCCTCCTTACAATGGAGGAATTCTTTTCTATAGAAGACATTGACTTTGGTATTAAGTGCTTAGCTAATGGAAAAGCTAAAGATATTGAAGGGTACCAAGCATAAATCCTAAAAATTGGAGCACCCGTACTCATCCCTTATATTCACAATATCTTTAATTTAGCAGTCAGGCATGGTTTCCATCAGCCTTGGACTCGAAGCCTTATAGTTCCTATATTTAAAAGAACAGACAAATATAACCCCTATAATTATCGTATAACTATGATTAGCCCTCTCTTAGCCAAGTTATATGGCATTATCATTGAAAAGAAGATTAGCGTATGGATCGAAAATGAAGGAAAGAGGGCTAAAGGCCAAGTGGGATTTAGAAGGAATCACTCAACCATGGACCAACTCATCATGCTTAGGATCATCACAGAGGAGTGTCGTAATAATAAATCCAATTTTTTTTGTTGCTTAGTGGACTTTCGGAAAACTTTTGATACGGTGACTAGATATAACCTTTGGAATAGGTTATAAGAGCTAAAAGTTCCTCTCGAGTTGAGGACTGCGACTATAAGGTTATATGACAATATTGTCATTTCCAAATTCAAAAACACTAAAGGATGGTCACAAGATATTAATTGTAATATTGGAGTTAAGCAAGGGTGCCCCCTTTCCCCTAACCTTTTTTCCATTTACATCAATAATCTTGAAGATTGTTTAGAAGAGGCAGGTTGCACGGGCATGACCTTGGAAGGAATTTTCATAATTCTACTTCTCTATGCTAACACTATCATTCTTATGGAAAGGTTCCCTTATGATCATGAGAAGCAATTACGAATTCTCAAAGGTTTCTGCACCAATATGGGCATGACCGTTAACACAAAAAAAAAAAGTCATGATGATCAATTCCAATAAAGGTACTTATGACAATTTTTCTTCTAACAATAGAATCTTATAGGAAGTAACCTCATACAAGTACTTAGGAATTGACTTTCATCACAAGCTAACTGGAACTATAACATTGAGAAGAGGATAAATGGACGATGGAAAGCCTACTTCGGCCTTGAAAACAACTGTAAATCGGAAAAACTTGTGATGTGGGACAAAAATTAATTCCTCTTTAAAATGCTCGTCACTCCCGTTATTTTATATGGTTGTGAAACCTTGGGGATGCAACATTTCCATAAAGTCCTAGATAAGAATTGAGAAAATCCATAAACGGTTTATTACTTATAATCTTAAAATTAAGAGAAACATGCCCTATCCTATTCTCCTCTTAGAAGCAGAGCTCTCCCCCATTGAAATCATGTCTATTATTAGATATCTAATGTACAAGAATAAATTAAACAATATAGGAGAAGAACGAATTCCTAAAATTGTTGTTAACTCGAGCCAAAAGAACCTTCACCTCAAGCGGGGATAGCTTAAAGATGCCATTAATTGGTTAAACTATCGAAGTATTATGAAACTACCACTCTACAAAATATTTATAACATTAATTACATTATTACTTCTACCTCCAAAGAGAAAATGTGGTGCAAAGAGAAATTAGAGGTAAAAAGAAAGCTTCGGTATTGAAAAGAGATCATTAACCCTAATATCGAGGATCAAAACTATATTTCTGCCTTAACAAGTTCAAAGAAAAAAAATAATATTGTTAATATTAGAATGAACTCTCATGAGATTCATAGTGAAATTGGAAATTGGACAACCTTTAAAATGCCTTGGGATGAAATGATTTGCCATCTATGTAATTCTACGAGCGTGGAAGATGAAAATCACTTTCTATTGGAATGATCGACTTTCACTCACATTAGATCTCAATTTCAAAATATTTGCTTTGGAACTAACCTTTCTAACCTTCTAGATCCCCAAAACTATAGCAAACTAGGGACACTCCTCTGTAAGCTTTTTGAGCATAGAAATAATATTTTAAAGAAAACCAAATAATATCTATCTCATTAAGGTACTATAGACCAATATTGGTCTCAGTGGATGTTAAAGACCACCACCACCATCATCATCATCATCATCGTCATCGTCATCATCATCATCATCGTCATCATCATCGTCATCGTCATCGTCATCGTCATCGTCATCGTCATCGTCATCATCATATATCTGTACATTTATAGTCAACATATATACTAGTATACATATCAATATAGATAATAAGATTACATATACATATTATATTGATATTAAGATACATATATACATAATATAAATTCAATCTATTTTGAAAATTAAGTTGTTTTAAGTAACTCATCTCATGGAAACGATCCAACGATATATGAACATGAAATTTTCATGAAAGAATCTGAAAAATGTAACTCTATTTTAAGTAATTCAGTTATGATTTTTTTATGTGGAAAAAAAAACTCATCTTATATAAATGCTAAATAGTTAGAAAATATAAAAATACTTTCTTTATGTGACCCAACACATTACTAATTGATTAGTATGACATAAAGCAAATTTACTTGTCCAAATGATAATTTTATGATATATAAATTTTTAATTTAATTAAATTCTTTATTAATGTAAAGAATTAAGTTTTTTCAACTATTAGGCAAATAAGTTTTACACATTTGTTTTAAAAATGGTAGACATGTTTTTTCATGATGATGATGATGATGATGATTAACGTCTATTGAGACAAACTTTGGTCTATAGGACCTTAAGAAGGTTATTACTTGGTTTTCTTCAAATTTTTATTCCTATGCTCAAAAAGCTTTGTAAGAATCTTTCCAAGCTCAATATAGTTTTGGCAAGTTTGGAGATTAGCAAGGTTTATATTGTAGCAAATACTATGAAACTCATATCTAATGTGGGTATAAGTAGGCCACTCTAAGAGAAAGTGATTTTCATCCTCAACGTTCATAGACTCACAGAGATGGAAAACCCTTTCCGTCCACAGAGTTTTGGGAATAGACCAATGCCCTATTTCACTATGAATATCATGGGAGTTCATTCTAATCTTGGATATATTAATTTTCTTTTTTGAAATAGTTACTATCGAGAGATATTTCTTATCTTTCAAATTACCATTAATGACCTACTTATAGTATCTTAGTTTTCTCTTTACCGCTAAATTTTTCTCACACCACAATATCTCTTTAAGATGAAAGGTAATATTATTTTTGACGTTATCGATATTCTGTAAAGTTTCATTTTCATCAATGCCCCAATGGTCTAACCAAGCCATCGTATCTTTACACCAACTTCGCTTGAGGCGTAGTTGGTTTTGACCAGTGAATTTAAAGCAATTTTAGGAAGCCTCTCGTTTCCCATGTTATTTATCGGGTGCTTGTATATCAGGTACCTAGTCATAGCCATGTTCTCGATAGGGAGAATAAGATAAGTTGTATTGGTTTTAATTTTGAGGTTATATATGCAAATAAAATTTTGACCCACTTGTATGAGGAGAATAGGATAAGGCGTATTGCTTTTAATTTTGACGTTAGATATGTAAATAATTTTTTTAATAAATTTGTTTGAATAAATTATATGTTTTATGAATATTTGTTACCAAACGATATATGTCATAATTATTTTAGATAAACTTTAAAATAAATACTAAGAATAATTTATTTTTATAAATTCTTATGAAATATAAATTTAATTAAAAAAAATTGATTTTGATATTTTATATAATATAATTTATAAATATTTGCAAATTGTAATGATATTTTTTCTAATTTTATTTCATTTTCAAAACTTGTGGAACTTCAATTTTGTTAAATTGGTGTATGTACCCCTTATTTGTGGGGTTTTGACTACTAAAAGCAAAAATAAAAGTTAGCAAGTGTAAATCCTTTTATCATCAAATTAAGTTCATTTTATCATCAAATTAATCTCTTTTATCATCAAATTAATCTCTTTTATCATAAACAGTCTTATCTAATAAGAAAAATTTATCTAAATCATCTTTAAATTTTATTATTTATTTTTATACACACTATCTCAAAAAAATGTACTTTTTTATATCTAAAAGAAAGTGTTTAACATTTTTTAAAGGAAGAAAATTTTCATAATAATAGAGGACCATAGTTTAGAATTTTTATATAATGTTAATATTTTGACCTCCATTTACATATCATTATGTTAGACAAAACCTAGCTACTTAAAATAATAGGTAGTAAAACTTCAAGTCCTAATATGACTCTAAGAAAATTTAGGCTCACCATAAGCATGGAATGAGAAGAAAAACAATAACAAGGTATCAATAAAAATAAAATAAAATCTAACCATAACCATGACATAAAATAATCAAAATAGAATTAAACCCAAATATATTAAAATTTATACTTATTTTCAAAATTTTAATAATCATAACACATATTTAACTAATCAAATTGTATGTATAGAACATTATTTTAAAAATTAAAACATTCAATAATCATAACTATTCATCAGATATGGTGTAGTGAAGAAAGCTCTGGTTTAGAAAATTATGAGATTGGCAAGCGTGAGAGAAAAGGGTTTTCTTAGGTTTTTTAGAGTGCCTCAAGATGGAACCCTTTGAACAGGGCGACTCCCCCTCCTCCTTGTGGCGGCATGAACTCCATGCTGCGACTTTGGAATTGAACGCCACAGAGGGACTTCAAGAGAATGGGCTTGGAAACAATGGAGACAACAAGGACAAACCAGGAGATGGGAAATATCAAGGCGGATGCCTTCTGAGAGAAAAATACATCCCATCACTTCAGATCAAATCTGATATCCTTCGAGAAAGAGTTGAACAATCGAAAGAGAAAGCTCTAATTGGAAAGTTCATTGGAATCTCGCCAAAAGAAAAGGATCTAACAAGATGGATCAAGATGACTTGGAACCCTAAAGGCCACTATGATTTGCATTTAGGGGCCAAGGGGTTATTCACAATTGTGTTTTTTAATCAGGAGGACAAAGATCGAATATTGAAAGGAGGCCCTTATTTTTTCTTCTCTACGGGACTGCATTTATGTCCATGGAAAGAAAGGTTTAACCTCGGCAAAGAAGATCTGAACATTTCCCCAATATGGATCAGGCTGTATTCCCTACCTTGTGAATACTAGGATCCTGAGATCTTACAAAACATTGTAAATACCCTTGGAAAATTTGTGAAAATCTCCAAGTAAAAAAAACAGAGAAGATATACCTCCTTTCCTGCATCTGTGTTTATCTGGATCTAGCTCAAGATATACTTGAAGCTATCAACTTGACATGGGACGATGAAAATGGGACCCAACCAATAGATTACGAGCACCTCCCCTTCTGATGTCGCAAATTCCATGAATATGGCCATCTCAATAGGGACTATTCGCACGATAAAACAACCCATGTTCACCCGTAGGAAAATATGGAGAAGGAAGGAAAATATATGGAGGAAGGGTTTACCCAAGTAAATCGAAGAAAAGAAGAAAGGAGGATGACGAGTTCTTAAACCAACTAATGAAGCTTTCAAATCCTTCATCGAAACAAGTAAACTTGTGCATCTGGAAACTGGAAACGGTTGGTTCACATGGAACAATAAACGGGGGGGAGAACATCATTTGGCCAACAGATTTGACTGTTTCTTAATTTCAAAAGAATTGGTAACTGCTGGTGGTTATTTTACTACCTCTGTCTTGCCATCAACAAGATCAGATCACTGGATGATTTGCCTCTTCTGGGATATGTCAGGCTCAAGTGGGGGGGAACCTTTTCACTTTTGAACAATTTTGGTTGGAACACAATGACTTCAAATCATTGGTCCAACAATGGTGGGAGGACCTCATCCCCCCAAGTGGGACAAGAATGTATCAATTCCATCAAAATATGAAAGCATTGAAAGCCAAGATACACACGTGGAACGAGGAAGAATTTGGGAACATATTTAAAGACAAAAAGTGCCTTGGTGAACAAATGGAAGTAATCCAAAGGGGGAAGGAATGAATAATGGGTACAGTGAAGAACTAAAAAATCAGGAACAAGTCATCTTTGAGCAACTTCAAGCTTGGGAAAGACAAGAGGAGATATTCTGGAAAGAGAAATCCAGAAATCAATGGCTTCAAGAAGGGGAAAGAGATACCAAATTATGTCATTTCTCTGTGATCCAGAACCGACAAAAGTCCAGTATAAATAGAATAAAAAAGGACTCAAGACAATATGTGGAAACTAGAGAAGACATGAAAGTTGAGTTGATGCATTACTTTGGGAATATAATGAGAGAAGTTCAAGCCAACATATCTACTCATATATCCAAGATAACCCAACTTATTCCCCCATCTATGACTGTAGGACAAAATGATATTCTAAAGAAATCAGCTATTCTTTCAGAAGTTGAAGAATCCCTTCAACAAATGGTAGAAGGAAATGCCCTAGGACCCGATGGATTTACTACCATTTTTTTCCACCATTTTTGGGACATGATCAAACATGATGTGTGGCAAATTATTGAAGACTCTCATCGAAACAAAGGGGTATTAAATGCATTAAATGCCACTTTTCTGACCCTAATACCCAAGAATGAGGGTGCAGACACACCAGTTAAATTCAAGCCTATTGCTCTCTGTAATGTTATTTAAAAAATTATCACCAAAGTTATGGCCAATAGATTGAAACCCATACTCCCATATTTGATCTCCCTAGAGCAATCTGGTTTCGTGGAAGGAAGACAGATCTTGGATGGGATTATTATTTTCCATGAGGTCATACACTCCCTCAGGATAACCAAAATCCCAGGGATGCTTTTAAAATTGGATATTTCGAAAGCCTATGACAAGCTCAGTTGGAAATACATGAGGGCAACGTTGGTTTCCTATGATTTTGACAGAGAATGGATTGATTGGGTAATGAACATGACATCCTCTACCTTTTTCTCCATTATGCTCAATGGATCCCTGACTATGACGTTCATCCCATCTAGAGTCATTCTCCAAGGGGACCCTATCTCTCAGTTCCTTTTTATTATAATGGCAGAGGGACTCAATAGATTGATCAAAGCTATGGTTGGCAATGGTGAATTAAGAGGGCTCAACATCCATCCACATGTAGTCAAGAAGAGCCATCAACAATTTTTGGATGATACAATGCTCATGGGGCATGCTTCGGTTCATTTTTCTAGAACCATCAAGAAGTGTCTGAATATTTTTGCTAAGGCATCTAGATTGGAGATTAACAGAGAAAAATCACAAATTTTCTTTTTCAATACTCCCAACATAATCCCAGCGGAATATTATATGGATACTTGGATTCCAAGGGATCTCCCTTCCTTCCAAATACCTTGGATCCCCTCTGGAGGAAGGTGTCATCAAACGGGTTTCATGGATGGATGTTCTAGAGAGAATGAGAAGAAAAATGAACAATTGGGTTTGCAGACTGCTCAATTTTGCAAGCAAACTAACTCTCTTCAAAGAGGTTCTCTAATCCATGTCAATTTATCTGTTCTCGATCCTAATGGCCCCAAAATATGTAATCAAAGAGATGAGAGCCATTCAAAGGACCTTCTTATGGGGGGGAAATCCAGAGAAACCCAAATGGGCTCTAGTAAGTTGGGAAAAAATCTTCCTCCCCAAAATCAAAGGAGGCCTGGGGCTGAGGGATCCAGGAATAAACAATGAAGTTTTGGGAGCCAAAATCTGGTGGAATTGGGTTACATATGATATGGAACCTTGGGCTCAACTATGGCATGCTAAATATGCCCATGATAGGACTAAATAGGAACTGGTAATATTCAACGAGGAGAAACAGAGCTCTCATATATGGTGAACTGCCCTATGCAGTAGGAATATCATCCAAGGCCACTATTTCTGGGAAATTAGATATGGAACCACAACAAACTTGTGGGAAGACTCGTCGAAACAATGCGTAAAACTTGCCTCATCACTCCCCTCACAATATTTCCTGGAGTATTGCAAGGATCTGAACCTCACTAAAGTTTCCCAATTTTGGAGGACTAAAGGGGCAGATGCTACCTTTAGACAATGGAATCGATCTGAATGGCAGAAACAATGATGCCTGGTTGAGGGAAGTCATCAGGGAAGGAAGTTTTACAACAAAGAATGATAAAGCTCTAGAGAGGCCCTGACAAACTTCGATGGGGACACTCCACCAAAGGAAATTTCAAGATTAAATAATCCTATGACTTATGGACAAATTGCGAAGTAAGACCAACTTAAGAAATATGGAAGAAGATTTGGATGTCAAATCCTTGGTCGAAATTGGCGTTCTTTGTGTGGATGGTTATTTATCGTTGAATCCTTACTGAAAAAAAACTCTGGAAAAGAGGATTTGTTGGCCCCTCTCAATGCCCCCTTTGCAATAGAGATGAGGAAACTCTAAACCATCTCCTTGATTCTTTCCAATTCTCCTCCACATTATGGGACCAGGGTGCGAATATTTTCAGAAGATCTAGCATGAAAAATGGGACCCCAAACCGAATAATTAAAGATTGGGACCCCAATGATTTCAAAAACAACATCGTTTCCAATATTTGGCTTATGTTTCCCAGATTTTTTCTCTGGGAAATATGGAAGGAAAGAAATCAAAGAATATTCAATGAAACAAAAGGTTCTATCCATGCAATTTGGAGCAAACTTATAAAACACATGTACATGAGACGATTAGGATTACTCCCTCGGAGGACAAGGACTAGGAAGCAGAATATCATGAACTCAAAATACTTAATCAACTCAACTTACATAAGAAGGACCAGGGATGGGATCAAAAGCAACTCACAACCCAAGTGCTGACTAGTCCTAAAACATGGTCCCCGCCACCTGTGGGATCTTTCAAGCTCAATTTCGATGGTGGCTCTAGAGGCAATCCGGGCATGGAAGGCAATGGGGGAGTGATCCGAAACGAGGAAGGTCATATGTTGTTAATTTTCCATGGCCACTTGGGACAAGATACAAACAATGTTTCTAAAATGAAGGGGCTTATACAGGGTATAAATAACATTGATCGGAACAAATGGGAACTACTCATCGTTGAAGGGGATTCAAGGGTCATCATCAACGTGGAAAAAAAAATCCAACTAGGCCAAAACCCATCAAAAGCAACTTCCAATTGGAGGTTGGCTCAATGGGTGGAGGAGCTTGTGGCCCACCTTCGTCATCCTCATGCGTGGATCTTTAGCCACATCAGAAGGGATGGGAATAAAGTTGTTGATTTTATGGAAAATGTGGGGGCAGACTCATTGCACAGGATACAAGAAGTTCTGCTGTCAAGCTTCAGGAATATGGATTGGGATAAACCTTGGGCCTATCTCAAAAATCATGACATCCTTACTTTAAGAAGACGACAGAATGACACTTGCGCTAGGAATGAGGCCCATGTATTCTCCCATGCAGACTGTCCCATCGAAATCTCTAGCTATAATTTCCACACACATGACACCAGTGTGAACCAACACCGTGAATACCAGTTTCGTCCAGAACAGTTAACAATTGAAGTGGATAGTAATGAAGTCAGGCCTCTGGACTGTCCTCAATCAATGAATATTTACAAAAATGAATGAATGGAAAGGAGGACAGATCAGGTAGATCGGACAACTATGTACTACAGTCAGATTCGAAGTATGATGGTATGATGATTGTAATTAAGGTAAGTAGAAGGAGGCATGTTGTAAATAAGAACATGCCTCGATTGGGGCCTCACACTCTTAATATTTGGTATATTTCATCTCTGTTAGTTTTCCTCTTCCTTTCTGTGCGCCTGTCGTGTTTCCCCTTCCCTCTGAACTAGATAATGGCCCCTCGTAGAAGACAGTAAAAAAGGGGGAGGAAGGGATCCCAGAATCACCAAGCCTCGAAGATACAATGCGCCAACCGTGAGCAGACTAAGGGAACCCAAGCGGCCCATTTCTTTCATAAGCACATTCCTCGTCAAATTCAAGAAGAAATCACCATTCTGGAGAGAGTTTTATGAGAGGAAGTGAATCATCAGAACATGGAAAACATCCGGGATGAGGTCAAAGAGTGGGTATAGGACCCTGGAACTACTGCGGGCCTCCTTTTGTCCTATGACCGTATCATGTCGACTTATTGGGTCACCAAAGGAATTCTTTCCCACGTTTTGATGGAACGTGAAAACAAGGCTCTAGGAGACATGGATCTTGTTCAGGCATGGAGATACCACCACAATGACTGATGCCTTATGCATAAAAAGGTGGATTTGATAGCCATGAAATTGGGTATTCCTCTGTACCCGCCTCTCCACCAACCTACAGATGATCCTGGTAGCATCTCTAGCGGTATTGTGGCAAGAAGCGACGAAGGAAGAAGAAACAGTGGTGACACCACCACTTCAGGAGTGAATGTTGGTCACCAGTCGTAAATTCAGTATGAAGGATCCGGCGCATAAGTGGACTTCGACTGGGTTGCGTATGTTTCAACTCCAAGTTTGCTTTTTATGTTATCATATCTTGGTCTCTACAATCTGGTTTATGTATCGAGTCTTTCTGCTTGTAATTCGGTTTATGTTTCTCTCTAGTTGTAATGGAATTTGGGGGAATGTTGGTCACAGGCCATGTTTTTTTCTGTATGCCTAGTTGTATTCAATGTAAGGGGCATGATATGAGGGAAAGATTTGGATTGATGCTGTTAGGGTCTCTTGGTTTTCTTTCAGTCTAGTTAATGGGTTACTGAAGTGTAGTAGGTTGTAAAATCCTCCCAAGCATCTCTGGCTACTTGTTAACAATTCATTTTGATCCCTATGTACATCTCTTAGGAAAGTTAATATGAAATTTTTTACTTTAAAAAAAAACTATTCATGAGATACATTAGGAAATCAATATATAGATCGATACAAGTATACAATAATTTTATATTCACTAAAAACAATTTATCAATAGAAATCTTTTACTTGAAGATCTAATAAAAGTGGTTTTCCTTCCATCAAAAAAATTATATTTACATTATTTTGTATTTTGAAATTCAAATATTATAAAAAAATAAAAAACAAAAACCATATTTAAAATAGTTTACATTTAAAAATTCAAATATTATAAAAAAATAAAAAACAAAAACCATATTTAAAATAGTTTACATTTCAAAATTCAAATAAATACTTTAAACATAACAAACTATTCTAATTATTAACACTGAAGCATATTATATAATTAACCTTTCAATGTTTTTATTAATAAATTTAGAACAATAGTCAACTCATATAATTTCGATACGTTAGAGGAAACATATCTAAAACTTTAAATTTAAAGTGCTTCGGGCATGGCGGCCAAAACATTCATCGATGAGATGGAGCATTGTGTTAAATTTTCATAATTTACTTCAATATGATCTAGGATCTTAACTGAGAGAACAACATGTACAGCAAATCTACAACATATCGATCATGGACACAATAATGCAAGCACACAAGAGACACAGAGTTTACTTGGGGAAAACCATAAAGGTGAAAAAACCCAATAACTTCCTGAGAGATAGATAGAGCAATGATACAACCAGAATAAAAGAGATAGTCTTCTCCTAGCAGCAGAGCCTCCTCCTCCACAAGTGCGCCACTCTCCCAAGTGTGAGTGAGAGAATAGAATGTGTAAAATGAGAGAGACACACTCTCTATTTATACACTATCCTGACTTGACCTTTACTCAACTAGGTCGGCCTCAACTTAACCACTTAACATAATGTTGACTGGGCCGACCCCCACTAGGGTGGTCTAATAACCCTTTGACCCACATGGCCAACCCCCAATAGGGTGGTCTAATAAACCATCAAGTATAAGTTACGACACTTACAATATAAATGACGACACTTCCGTATATAGGAATAATAACATCTCTATAGGAATACAACCACTTCCGTATAGAGGAAAAATAACATCTCTATAGGAATACAATATACATATATGTCAAATACATTTCGAAGTTACATATACATCAACACATTGTTCACGGTCAAAAAATTATAATAAAACATTATAAATCTCCATGATGAATCATGATGATTCCTCTTCCTAATGTGTTGTACGTGGCAGTTTATATATATTTTCAACTCTTTATTAGAAGTAGCTGCAACTTGTGAGTATTGAAATTTCCCACTATTGATACTTATTAGCAGTGACTCCATTATATATGATGCCGATACGCCGCGGAATTTTTTTAAAATCAGATGACATACACATTCCTCTTCTCTACTGCCAATTCAACTACTATAATTAGCTTTTCCATCATGTTTACTAATCGTACACAACCCAGATTTGAGTGAATTGAAAAAAAATTGAGTAAATGCTTTATTTAAAGATATTGAACCAACCTTTAAAGTGCTCACAGAATTCCATACAAATATATTGACCAAGCCTTCCAAGTATTAACGGAAGTCCTTAGTACTTTCATGAGAATCAACATGTATGAACTTTACCTGGAATTTATGTATTCAAGATTATTTTATGATATTAAAGCATAGATTTTTTTTGGACTTGAAATTACTTTATGATATTAGAGCATAAATTTGGTTAAGTACAAACTAAGATATATCATAATGTTATTTATTTTGTTAAATTATATATATATATCAAGGGGGGAGCGGAATGGAGCTCTACAAAGGAGTGTGCGAGGTCGCGGATGCAAGACAAACATGAGGACGAAGGTTAGCGTGCGAACCTTTTTAATTTTTGGTAGAAGTCATTATGAATAGTGTTGGGTGGACCATACCTCTCAAAAATCCAGTGAAAAAGTTAGTTACCTCCCTTGCGCATAGGTCATACAGGATTAGCCGAAGGCTGGCCCGTACACTGGAAGCATGTAGATTGACAAGGTTGATTATGAACCAGAGATGGAGGTGGAAACACATCCCATTTTCTGCACTAATGAGGAGATCATGTTGGTTTTGATGATGTTGCAGACAGAGGAAGTACGATCCAGTGAACCCCCCATGACAAGTAATCAAAGAAGATGCAAGCAAGCAGTACAGAGTGACATCAGTCTAGTTAATAATGGAAATTTTCGGAAATCCTTCAGATGTATTAAACCAAAGAAGGGAGGACTGGAATTGATAGTAGAAAAGGACATTAAGCTTGAAGAAATCCCGAATTACCTTACAAGAGCACTGATAGGGAGGTTCTGTGGCAAGGTGGTGAGCAGAGAAGCACTCCAAAACTGGATAGAAGACAATTGGAAAGAATTTCTGGGCTATCTACCTGAATTTCACGTACTGCCAAGAGGTTGGTTTCTGGTAAAATTGAGAAACGAAGAAGACGACCTAAAAATGTTAGCTCTTGACTGGATATGGGGCCCATCGGGGTTAATTCTGCAGAAGTGGAAAGTAGACTTTAATGCCAGGAGAGAGCCCCACAACCTGCAACAGGTCTGGGTAATTTTACCTGGTCTTCGCATGGTATTTTGGGAGGAACCATTGCTGAAGGAAATTGGAAATAATTTTGGGAGGTTCATGGCCCTAGAACAAGACTGAGGGACAAAGACTAATTGTAGATGCCTCAAATTGCTGGTAGAATTAAATCTTAGGGAAGGACTGCATGAAGACAAAAAAATTTATCTTTTTGGGAGTTATTGGGTACAGAGTCTAGACTACTGGAAACTTCCATTTTGTTGTTTCAACTATAGAAGAGTGGGCCATCTACAGAAAGAGTGCACTGTACAAAAGGAGGTTACCCGAACAAGAAAAGTTTGGTTTCGGAAAGAACGAACCCCACCCAGTGTAGAAGAAAATAATAGACAAAGTCAGGAGGAAGCAACAGAAAGTCCATGTAAAGACAAAATCCTGATATTGACAGACAGTTCTTCAAGAAAAGGAAAATATTTGGAAAAGGAGGAAGTCCATCAAGCCCAGATGCCACATAAAGAGCCTGAGAGCACAGAAACAGGACGTTCAAGTGACCTGATAGAACTTGGGATGCAAGATGACGGGATTGTTCATCGTTCAACTCAAGGTAATCAAGAGGCCTTAAACAAGTCTTTATTTTCCAATCTTGTCTTTCAAAATTCAGGAAAAGGTGATTTAGACTCCTCGGTAGTTGATAAAAATGAGAATTTGTCTACATCTAGACAAAGGGTAGAGATTTCAAAACCTATTAGAACTGTCAGTCAAAAAAGAGAGTATGATATTAGATAAAAAAAAACCTCTTAAAGTCGATGAAACCTCTACTGGGGGTCTAACGCTTAACAATAAATTAAAATAGCAAGCTAAAAGGAAATCCTTTTTATCAAAATCTCAAAAACAAGAAGCTTTACACGTTAAACACGGGAAACGGAGTACTGTAAAATGGGCCCTTAGAGTGGAATTGGCCCCATCGGGGGTTATAAAATGATTCTCCTCTCATTCAATGCAAGTGGGTTAGGGGGAATCTTTAAAACAAATACCCTCAAAAGACTGGTGACTCTGACTAGACCATCAGTCCTACTGATACAAGAAACAATGAAGGAAGGAAGCAAAGCAGAGGAAATATTATTCGGTTTTTTAAGAGATTGGAAGATGAAATCAGTGGATGTTGTTTGGCATTCAAGAGGATTAGTTACAGCTTGGAGAATAGGAATGGAGTTGATATCATCAAACTATTTTAACTCGGTATTAGAGACAAAGTTGAAGGATAATGAAACGGGCATCACATTATCCATCTTAAATGTGTATGGAACCTATTATGATAGAAAGACTTTCTAGGAGGAGCTGGGAAATACAGGACTACTCAAGCTCCCAAATGTAATTTTGGGAGGGGATCTAAACCTCACTCTCTTTTCCAAAGAAGTATGGGGTAAGAACGCCAGACCTGACTCATTGAGTTCTTTATTTATCATTTTTTTTTAAAAGAATGGATTGATAGACATACAACCAGCGAAAGTGAAACCAACTTGGTGAAATAAAAGAGGAGGAGAGCAAACAATCTCCAAAAGATTGGATCGGTTTATGATCACAAAGGGGTTAATAAATGGACGGTTAATTTTCCAATCCTCAATCGAAGATTGTGGTCTCTCATATCACAGACCAATCATCTTATTAGTACAAATTCCTGAGAAAAATCCTCCATCTCCATTCAAATTTAACCCTATATGTATTGGAAAAGAAGAGTATAAAGCTAAGATCATCAAATCCTAGATTCCTTTAAACTCTACTTTGAATTCATCCTATATGCAACAATTTGCTGATAGCCTAGTCCAATCCAAGAAGGTCTCTAAGGAATGGGAAAAGAAGCATAAGATGGTCGACCAAGAAGAATTAGGAGGAGTAGAATCCAAAATAAAGGAGATCCACTCTTCTTTAAAGAATGGTACTTTCTCTGAAGAAGAGATGGTGGATGGAAGGAAACTAGAGGGAAAATGAGATACATTGCTGGCTAAGGAAGAACATGTATGGAGGTTCAAAAGTATGGCTATCTGGATCACAGAAGGAGATAACAACACCAAATTCTTCCACAATTATGCCAGTCATCGAAGAAATATAAACACAATCTCAGAAATTAAAAATGAGGAGGGGACATTGGTTAGTACCTTTCAAGATAAAGCAAATTCTACTGTAAAACATTTTGTTTCCCTGTTCACGAAGCCTTCTGGTTTCCCGATTTATGAAATTTTAGAGGTTTTAAGGTTGTTCCCTAAGTTAATCAGTGAAGAGATGAATAAGACATTAAAGGAAGATATAACAGAAGAGGAGTTAAGTCAAATCATCCATTCCTTCCATAAAAGAAAGAGCCCTAGACCTGACGGCTTCAACAGAGAATTCTATGTTGGATTCTATGAAAATATCAAGGAAGATCTCCTAAAAGTGGTATAAGAATTGCAGAGGTCAGGAAAAGTTCTAGGCTCTTCCAACTCTACCTTCATAACTTTGATCCCTAAGAAGCAGAAGAACGAATCCTTTGATGATTACAGACCAATTGTGTGTTGCAATATGATTTACAATATAATTGCAAAAATAATTGCTCATAGGTTAAAACCTATACTAAGTGAGATTGTCACGGAGGAGCAATTTAGTTTTTTGTTTAACAGGTAGATCCATGATGCTTTCTCTCTTGCACAGGAAGCTTTTGATTCTATAAAAAAAGAGAAGCAGAAGGCCTTTGCTTTAAAATTAGAATTGTCTAAGGCTTATGACAGAGTAAGCTAGACATTCTTATGCCTGCTACTTATTCAGATCGGAATGCCACAAGAAGTCACTGATTGGATAATGGGATGCATCCAATTCACTTCCTATGAAGTTCTAATTAATGGATCCCCTTCGTCCTTTTTCATAACTTCAAGAGGAATTCGACGAGGGTGTCCTCTCTCCCCAGTCCTCTTTATTTTAGTAGCAGATGCACTAAGTAGGTTGATACATGATGCTAAGAGAAGTAAAAAAATAGAAGGGGTGAAAGTTTCAATCACAGAGGAATCAAATCACACTCTATTCATCGACGATGTCCTCATATTCAGGAACGGAAACATAATGAACTTAAAAACCTTTGATTCAATTTTGGCTCTTTATCAGAGGGCCATAGGAATGAGGATAAATACTAAAAAATTTGTCTTGGCGCATAATGAACTCTCCAAGGAAATATTAAACACAACGAAGGAGATACTATCTTTCCCAACGATCTCTATGACTGAAGGTGTTAAATATCTTGGGTTATGTCTAAAGCCTAATTGTTATTCCTTTCAGGACTAGCTTTGGCTCTATGAAAAAGTAGAAAAACATATCTCCTTATGGACGAAAATATTTTTATCAAGGGGAGGGAGATTGGTTCTTTTGAAAGCAATGCTTTAGAGTATACCTGTATACTGGGAATCCATAGCATACATCCCAAAATGAATATTGGTAAAAATAAGGAAAAAAGAGTTTTTTTTTTGTGTGGATGGCAAGCAAGCAAGCTGAGGGTAATCCTTTAGTCCAATGGAAGACTCTATCTCAACCCATGAATCCGGGAGGATGGGGAATAAATAATTTTGAATTATTTAGCAGAGTATTGGTTGCCAATAAATTATGGAGAATCACCTAAAGACCAAACTCCTTGTAGGGTAAGGTTATTATATCTAAGTATTGTAATAACTCCCCAATTGATGAATGGTTCCGCAATCCATCTAAATCCTTCAAAAATGGATTCGCTGGCTAGAGAGCGATGGTCCTGGATTTCTCTATAGTTGGAAAATGGACAGTGTGGCAGATTGGTGACAGAATGCAAGTTAGGATAGGTGAATACCCATGGATGGGAGCAGGTGAAGAGTTCATAATGACAATTGAACTGAAGGAAAACTTAAGTTCCCAACAGATAATTTTCCTGGCTAACGCTCAATTACAACGACCTCAATTAAGAGGTAGAAACAGCTAGAAATCACCTCAGGACTTAGCTTTAAAGGGAAATTCGGCGAAAGAATGAAATAGATGAGTTAATAAATTGGTGACCACATTTATTCACCTGGAAGAAAGTGAGGATGACAAATTGGTATGGAAAAAAAACAAAGTGATGGATAATTTGAAGCTAAACTTGGCTATGACTTAGTTTGTCAAGAATCATTCGCAGGGGAGATATAATGGTGGTGGAAAATTTTATGGAAATTACACAGTCCCTTGAAAACAATTATATCTCTTTGGTTAGCATTAAACAATACGTTGTTAACTTGGGAGAAGCTAAATAACAAAGGTTTCCATGGACCACAGATTTGTGTCTTATGCAACTCAAACGAGGAGACATATTCTCACTTATTCAGCTTGTTTCCATTCACAGGTGAGGTATGGGACAAAGACTCCATCAAAACAGTTAGTTGAAGGATTGTGCCAAAGAGGCTTCACTGGAGAAACATGCCTAGAGCTGGTGGCAATCAAAAGCAGTACGTAATTTCAACACCTTCCCCGCTCTCTTTGTTTACACAATATGGGAAGCTCATAATCAAGTAATATTCAAAAATGGGTGGATCTCAACAGACTCTATTTTTGTCACTCTATGGAAGAAAGTACAGGAATAGAAGACAATTGTTAAAGACAGGAAAAAACGGGAAATCATTCCCCCAATCATTAAAAAAAATGAGTCATGGGCCTTCTTTGACGGTGCTATCCAAGGTAATCCTCCACTAGGAGGTGCAGGAGGAGTATTACACTTGTCTGATGACATCAAGATTTGCATTAAATATGCACTAGAAAGAGCAACCAATAGCAAGGAAAAATTAACAGCTCTTTGGGTGGTACTCAAAATTGCCCAAAGGAAAAATGTGAAGGGAATCCAATTGTTTGGGAATTCTAAAATGGTCATTGATTGGGCTAGTGGTAAAACACATATACACACCCCTCAGTTACAACATTTCCTAAAAGTGATACAACATGTGCTAGGATTTTTTGAATCAGTCTCCTTCAAACATATCTACAGAGAAATTAATGCAGAAGCAGACTTGCTATCTAAATTAGCCTTGGCAATTCATCCAAGCATAATTGAAGTGGAGGAATTCACCAAAGGTCAGTTGCTGAACCACTTCACCACTCTGGATTGAGATACCATATATATACCGAACTAAGCAAGAAGACTAGATTAATAGGATGTGGTTTATTTTTTAAAGAATGCGACCGCTCTTACAGCCAGGCTATATACATAGTAGATTCAAGAGCAAAACAATCAATGAGACAACTACCAGTCCTAAAGTTCGTTCAAAAGGGAAGCAATTTTGCAAGCCAACTTTTGGAATCAATAATCGACACTAATAGCTTGAAGAACAAATGATAGAATTACATTATCAGTCTAATATTTTTTTGTTATGTAAAGGAATTGTATATGCAAACTAAGTAAGAAACATATTGACGGATGAGATGTAATACTCATGAAGTTTTGATGTAAGTCCTTAAAGGATAGTTCATGATCACTCTTTATTTAGAGTGATAGATAATTTCCATTTCGAATATATAGATATATATAATTTTGTTTTATATGGTTAAGTGGAAACTAAAAAGTATCATAATAAGATGTATCATAATGTTATTTATTTGTTAAATAATAATTATATATATATATATTATTTTTCTATATTTTATAAAGGTATTTAGTTTTTTCTATGTTTATTTTTAATAATTATAGATTTTGATTAATTATATTGCTTAATTCAATAAATAAATTTTGTGTTTATTTTAACTTTGCTCATTTTTCATATTTTTATTAAGCATTCTCAAATTTTCATAATTTTCTCCTACTAATTTAAAAATGAACACTTAATTTTCCCTATTGTTTTAGTGTTTAGAATGTTGCGATGGGAAAAGTTAATTTCCTTGTAATTAGTACTATGATGTCATAATTAAGAGTTTGTTGAGATAATTTAGAGTTCAAGTCATTAATTAAGAGTTTGTTGAAATAGGTTAAAGTTCTAGTTAATAATTTAGAGTTTTTCTTAGTTTAAAATTTTGAAAGATTATAAATTGCTATGTAGTTTAATTTTGGTAAATTGTTTTTCAATGTCTTTTTCATGGTTATATATATAAATTTAATTTGAATATTTAAATGAGAGTAATATTGTAGAAAATAATTGTTCTTTTATGAATATTAAATTGTATACATATTTTTATATTCTTTGCATTAGTATGTTGACCATATGACTTGTACACTAAAAGTCTTGTATAGAGTGTTTTCAAAGTACCATTTTTGGAAATTTCTTGGAAACAATTTCCTAACTTGGCATCTTGACACATGTGCCTTTGTTGTATCTAGAAACTAGGACGTCGTTGCGCTAGTAATAGGTGGATGGAGGTAACTCCCAGTACGTCCCAAGTTGGGTGGTTGACCATGTATACAATTTTTTTTAAAGTGGTCTAACAAGGGACCCCCCTTTGTTGACACTCTATTCATGCAACCTAGGAGTTAGGATCTCTTTCCTTGGTAATTATAACTTTGACCTCCTCTAAACCTTAGCTACTTTATCCAGTCTCATCCAACCCATATAATCTATAACCACTAACTTCTATAACATCACACTTATAAATCATAATTTTTTTAACATTTGTAAGTCCTAAAACCTTTTAAATTTATATAACACAAAAATATTTTAACTACTTTAACCCATGTAACAATAACACCTAATATTTGTTCTCTTTAAATCTTTAAATACTCTCTCTCTCTCTCTCTATCTTTGAACCCCTAACCCCCAATCTCTCTCTTTCTTTAAACTCCTAACCTTAAATATCTCTCTCCCTCTCTTTCTCTCTAAACCCCTTGTTGACATAGGGTCTTTCGACAAGGTTTCACTTTGTCATCAACAACAACAACAACCCCTTATTCACCGGCCTGGAAAGGAGTTACCCTTCCCAGCAACACCTACAAAGAAAGTGAGGTCTCACCCGAGGCAAATAAGGGTTCTGCAAGAACCAAGCTTTGGCAGTTACGAAGAAGATACGTGTGCATTAACAAGAGATTACAATATTCACCGTACTCTACTAATCAACTATTCACATCAAAACACATTAGCATTAACCAACATGTATTCACATAAACCAACATAGAAAATTTAAATAACCCATTATCGCATCATAGCATAACACCAGAATTCACAACCAAACATCTTCATTCATTAACATCTGTGGAAAAACCCATCGCATAAATAGTCAAAACATGATACCGCAGTTACAATCCAAACTCAAAATATCGCATTAATATCCTAAACTCCGATGCCCTTAGGCTTACAATATGCTTCTATTTGTATGCTTCTACCCTATTCCAAAATGGCCCATTTTGGCTGACTTAGCAATTAAATATTCTAAAATATTCTTGCGCTTCCTTAGACTTCGCGATAATTCCTTCTTTCGCAGGATTTGGTTTTCATATCTGTCGGCTTCTGCACTTCCTGTGGATCTATCCCATGCCAACAAGCCCCCAACACAAACTTGTGGCTCGTCCCGAGCCACCTCAGCCGGACTTTGCTATTTTGTGCCTGCCTTGTACTGTGCTCGGTCTCTGAAACTGTTCTTGCTGTCTGGAACTCATTGTTGTGTTTTTCCTATGTCCATCCATCAGTCACTGGTTCGCTGTCATGTACTTCTTGCACTCATCCGTAGTCACTTGAAACCTTGATCATCTACCTCTCTGGATTTTACTGGTTCGTTCTTCTGCTATTCTTGTCGGAATTGAAGGTTATTGGCATCTCTAAGGTGGACAATAGGGCGATTGCTCCAGCACATTTGTTTCGCGCCTTGGATTTTCTCCCACCAAGGTCAGGTGGCTGGCCCCCCTGTTCTTCTGGTGTTCACTGGACCCGTGAAGCTTCGAACTACCACCACATATTTAGACATCTCGGGTGAAACCTCATTGTTGTGACACCCGATCGTCACAGCTTCTTTCTTTTTAAGGCGCTCATGGACGCTCGTTGTTCGAGCCCGCAGTGCTCATGGACGCTTGTTGTTTGGGCCCGCAGCGCCCCTAGGGTGCTATCGCATGAAATGAAGTGAATCATTTCCACAGGCTCCTTGGAATTCCTAACTTATGCAATAAACTCACTAACTAACATCATGGATTTCTTTTGTTTGTTAAATGCACTGGTGCTTGTCTGAACCCCTAGTTCCTGTATTTATTCATTCTTATTATTCAGGGTGTTTGCCCAAAAATTCCTCTGCGAATCTGCTCACCTCATGCACTGATTCGGTCATCATTTCTCCTATGTGTGATTACCAGGCATCGTACATGTGTGGTGGGTGACCGTATTGTTCCCATTGGTTCTTCGTGTCATCCCCGTGCAATGTATCGTTTGTGGTGCTAGCGGCCATGCTGCTACCGTGTATTCATACGTGCGTGCGCCGGCGTTGCTTCCGGCCATTCAATCATCATTTTTGTCCAACAGATCTATCATCTCTGCCCATTCTTTCTGCTGGTTGGTTGGTGTCAGTTTCATGGGGTGGTAATCCTCCCGCTGTCGCAATGATCCCACTTTTCCTTTTGCGCATCCCTCTTTTTTTTTCTTCTTTTTTACTATTACGGTAATAGGTGGTGTCGTACTGTCGACACCATATCACAGGGTTTGGTCTTTGCGCTGGAGGATGCCATTTGTTGTTGCAAATTTCTTGCGATCGTATATTCATCTGTGTTGAACTCATCCTCCGAGGTGTGAATGTCTTGTCTCTCTAAGGACCTTATCGGAAATAAGCCCTGCAATTCATGCAGCAGGTCTATTATTTTCGTAATAATTGATTCATCCCATTGCTTTTCAACATTCACGACATTCAGGTTTTTCGTCGATCCTATGGTTACCTTCATAATATTCACTGGCTGATTGTACTAGTCGACGGGTAGCTTAGGTGCCTTCCCATCATTGTTATCATTTGCTTTTTCTGTGACGTTGTAGCAGTTCCTCCTTATTTCGGGTGTCATGGTCCATCAGAGTTCTGATAGCTGTGTTGTCGGTTCTGGCTCAAAAATCTTCTTCTTACTTATATAAAGTGCATTATGGATGAAGGGATTCTTATGTGAGAAGGAGAATGTTTGGCTAAAGCTAATTGTTAACTGATCCCAAGAAAGTGTACCAAGTCGCAGCTCCGCTATGACATACCAACTCCGCGGTACTTCATCCAACGTATGCACAAAGGCATACACCCACTCTCACCCTGGTCGCGCTACCCATTAGTGATGACAAGCATTTACATGTTCATTTGGGTTACCCTGGCCATCGTATTTTTGTCTGTTCCATGCTATGGTGTCGCCGAAACGTACCTCGAGGAGCCATCGACATAGTGGCTAGTTTGATATCCTTGATTTATGCATTGCCCACTAGCACGCAGGAGTAGCCTTCAAGGCTTCCTCCAAGGCCAATAGTATTTGTGGTTCCACTACCTTTCCTTCGAATTCTGTTAAGAAGGTGCTCAAATTTGGTAACCCTTCGTATGTTGGTAATGCACACTCCTCAGTAGCCACCCAATGCATGGATTGTGTAATCCTTGCACATCTGCGAAACGATACTTCGTGAAGTCGGTTTTGCCAATTTTCTAGTGCCTCATCTGAGTCCGAAGATGTTGAGCTAGAGCTGCGCCATTCCAACTCCCCTTCATCAGTTGGATTGATGTAATCTTCATAAATATGATATAGGCTATCCCATCCTTCCCTACATCTTTGGTGGGCTCTACGTATCGTTGTCCTTCCGCAGGGTCTAGTGGTGCAACAATCCTTATTTCCCGATCTTCAAATGACATGATCCACTTCTTGAAATTGATGATTGCCTGATTTTCCATTGCCTAGTCAATTGCCAATAGTGCTGGATACGAACATGTGTTATCTACTATCTCTATAACATCGAAATCGGCATATGTTTGAAGTCCTTCGATTTCAACGGAAAGTTGACACATTCAGCCAAGAGGGGTGACCTTGCTTTGGTTTGCCAATCGCAGCTGTATTGGTGACCAAGTCATTTGTGGTTTTCCCATTGTTTCCCATGTTTGTTTTGTCAGAATGTTCACATCTGAACCTAAATCAAAAAAGATGGAGTCGACATCAAACACTCCGATGTGTGCCGACATCTTCATTTCTCTACCCGTCTTCCTTTTCTTATGTATGCGATTAACCCTGGGTTCCTGACGTCCACCCTCTTATCGACGCAATAGCCTGGATATCTCCTCCAATGCCTCCTCATCTTTTGCTAATTATAAACAACACCCGATGAATGTTCTTACGGTAGTGTCCTTCCGTCGCAATTTCGTTCGATCAAACGTTGGTATCGTAAATCTCTTCTTGCGGATATGCGTTCCTATCCTTCCCCAACATTCCTTGTCGTGCCTTTGAGAAGACATCTTTTGTGGCCTCTGCATCGAAGGTGACATGTTTTACTGGTCGAATGGTATGGTGCGGCTGGTCAGCTCCCATTGTTGCTTTTCCTTGTGTCACTATTCCCATTGTCGCAGATTACTTTCTAGCTTCCGTCAATATTTTCTGTACTCCCGGTTGGTTCTGGTTTTGATTCTAGTTTTGGTTATGTGGAGATGGTAGGTTCTTCATCTTCCATATGGCGATGAGATGTGGGAAATCTTCGATGCTACGGTCCACTCAGCTGCAATATGTGCATTGTGAGGCCTAATTCGGGTAATCCCTTGCAAAATGTCCTTTTTGCCCACAATTATAACATGTAGGAGGTCCTTGTCCCCATCCAGCGGCTCCTCCTCTTTCGGTGCCACCACCATGTCCTCCCCGGAATCCTCCAACAAATCCTCCACGTGGAAATCCGTACTGTGCCTACTGGTACTGTGGCTGCTGATGTTGCGTTTGTGGGTATTGTTGATACAGCGACTGCTGGTACTATGGTTGTGGATACTGCGATGCTCCATACTGTCCTTGGTCAAATTGCGGCGTCTGCATAAACTGTGGTTGTTGCTGGGCATACTGCGCCTGCTGCAATCCTAGTTGTTTCTCTTCTCCCTTTAGCAGGTATGCATCCATGTTCCATTGTTGTAACAAATCGTGTGCTCTGCAATCCTTTTCGTCATGCCCCACTAATCGACAGAATTTACAATACAGATTCGTCAGTTTCAACACTATCTTTTGTAAGTATATGCAGTCCTTTGGTCAATGCCCCCTGGCCTGGCAAATGGGACACCATGGTAGGACTTCTTGGCGAAGGGGGTTTGGCACCCCTAAATTCAAATACTATTGAAACGCTGAACATTTATCCTTATCGTGGCCTTCCATCCTGCATCTAGTGCACCATACATCTTGCTTCATGTCCTCCAATTGGAGAGTCAACGTAGCTAGTTGTGCTTGAATCTTATCCATTCCAGCCCCACTCTCTCCGATCGACGAAGCCTATAGCTTCATCGTGATTTCTAATTCTTTGGCTTGATCCGCAACCTTCTGCTGCATCAATGGTCCTCTAATATGTGGTACCATCCCAATGATAAACCACTCTTTATGCTGCACGTTGTTTATTGGAAAAGTGAATTTCGCTATCAGTGTCTTGTATCTCTGATCAAACTCCCATACTGGCTCATTCAGGTATTCTCTTTGAACTCAGTAATGTACTATGCTTCTAACTTGGGTTTTTTAAATTCTTGAATCATCGTTGCTTTAATTTCTGCCAACATTTTTCCTGGAACCTTAGTATATTTTATGAACCAGTCCAGCGCATGACCCCAAAAGGTTGTCACCAATTGCCCCTTTTTGATGTCTTCCTTTTGGACCTGCTTCACGGTCCACATTGCTTCGCATAAAAACCAAGACTGTTCGGGATCCTCCATCCCACTTCCTACAAAACTCGGCATCTTCGTATCGTCTGCCATCACGATGTTCCTACTATTGTTACTTACCGATGCGCTACTTTTTCCACTACACGTGGGACAGCTCTGCGAATTATTTGTGGTGTTTCCTTTAAATTGATAGATGGCATGCGGGGTTGAAGGTATGTGGTAGCTTACGATCCGCCCTTCTTCTAGGGTATCCTGGTCACCGCCTTCCTCCTCGTAATAAGGGAGCTCTATCCTTTGTGGCCCTGTTGCGTAGTCTTCCCTTTCAGTCCTCTGAAGGGACTCTTCCTCAGTCCTTCTGCTCTTATCAAGATGCCGAAATATCATTCCACTTCTCAAGGTGCCACAGTCTTCCTCAACTTCCCTTAGAAATTCATCGTCGCTCATGTCCATCTACCCTACATCTTTCCTAGCGGATCTGTAACCATGTGATACCTACAACCCCTGCACACCGATCTGTCTACTCATCAGAGGTCATTTTCATCATGCCCTTTTCGCACACCAGCATCTTAATCGACAGGTTTAGTGACAAGACGAACCTACCCCTTGGCCCCCTGAAAAATCATCTCTCCGCGTCGCTGTAAGAACTATTGGTATCTACCGCGAACTCAGTGATGTACCCCTCCAAGATACTATCGATCCAGAAATCAACAGCCCTTGATACTATATTGTTGACTTGCTTCAGCTGTTGAATTAGTTCTGGATTCCATTGATCCGATACGATACTCTGGTTGGTATGTCCTCTAAATGTCAACTGCGCAAGCCACTCCTGTAGTATTATTGGAAATTCGGCAAAGAATATCTCATGGATATCCAAGTATATGTGCTTTTTTAACCAACTTTCTACTGTCTCTACTAGGTTCCTCCTTTCTTCTTCGCAAACTCTTCTGCTTTCTACTAAACTACTCTTGGATGTCTGGCTTCGTCGGATGCCATAGCATATCCTCTTTTTTCTTCTCAAGGTCTCGACAACGGAACCATTTGTTGACACAAGGTCTTTCGATAGGGGTTCACTCTGTCGTCAACAACACTAACAACCCCTTATTCACTGGCCCAGAAAGGAGTTACCCTTCCCAGCAACACCTGCAAAGTAGGTGAGGTCTCACCCGAGGTGGATAAGGGTGCTGCAGGAACCAAGCTTTCGTAGCTATGATGAAGATACGTGTGCACACTAGTAAAAAATGAGAGATAAGTGACCAAAAAAATGAACAAAATCCACATATAAATGACCACTTTTGAGTTGGTGACCACTGGTAGCAAATTAGTAGTCATATATCACGCGACCAAAAATGTGGTCATTTATAGCTTATCTTGTGGTCATATATTTGGTCGTATATTTGGTCATTAATTTGGTAATTAATTTGGTCCTGAATTGTCACAATTAATGACCACATTTTTTGTCACGTGATAAATGACTGCTAATTTGCTACCAGCGATCGCCAACTCAAAAGTGGTCATTTATATGCATATTTTGGTCATTTTTTTGTCACTTATCTCTCATGTTGTATTGGTGGCCGTTTATATGCAAATTTTGGTCATTTTTTTTGTCCTTTATCTCTTTTTAGTGGTTTCAGAATATAAATAGGGCATGATGGAATCAAACCACCAACCTCCTGCCTATAAGACAGGTGCTCTACCATTGAGCTAGCACCCTTAAATAGAATTAATATTTAGATATTTGCTTTGCCCATGTGATACTCCTAAAGGAGAAGCATGTGGACTTGTAAAAAACCTTGCATTGATGACTGATGTCACAACTGATGAAGAAGAGGGTCCTCTTATTTCACTGGTATGCTTTTTATTTTTCAATATAATGAAAATGTATTGTATCTTGATTAATCTTAGGATTTCCTTTTCTTAATGTATTTCTGTGAGCCATGTTTCTTTTTCTGACGTATCTCTATTTGGTACATGTAAAGAATGTTGATTAGAGTAAAACATTGTGGTTATGTTGCTTGTCTTTAATCTGTCTCATTTTCTGTTTAAAAAAAAATCATAGTATTTAGGTTTTATAGATGCAAGAATCAGAGCCGTGTTATACTCGCAAAGCTCTATTAATGGGGTTTCTCATTAGTCTAATGACAATTTGAATGGGTATATAAGTAGAACTCGATGCTTCTTGTAATCTGATTGATCAAACATTTGATAATTCAAAATCAAGATAACTAGTGCAGAGATTGATGCTTCTTGTAATCTAATTGATCAAAAGTCTAAAAATTGAAAATCAATATAATTAGTACAAAACAAATGTCCACAGAATTTGTTAGAAATGCAAATTCATCACTATGAGATAAAACACTAAAGCAACAATACTTTACAAAAAGGGAATCCCATGCTTATCTATCCAAAGGGTGTTCAATCCACTTTCATATTTCAAGAAAGATAAATTCTAAAAATTGAAAATTTCCAAGATTGCAAATCTTGAAAATCTGAAGACTGAAAGTGCCCATTAGAAGAACTCAATACTGGGTCCCCAAAATTGTCATTTGCTGCTGAAAAATAGAAACTGCTAAAAAATGTTGAATCAAGATTTTGAAAGTACCCATCTGACTGTCCCCAACTTCCCATACGTCCTCCAAAATATGAATGTCCCCAACTTCCCATACATCCTCCAAAATATGAATGTCCAACCAATGCATGGGAAAAGCCTGCTAAAAATAACACAACATGTGTTGTCCTCTTGGAATATTGACCTTTGGTCAATCTTAATTTTTTCAGTAATTCTTTCGCATACTTTGTTTGTAAGGTGAAAATGGTCTCCTTATCCTAGCATACTTCCAAACGATGACAATATTGAAAACGACCTAAATTTATTATATCGAAAGATATTGCAATGGTAGAGCACCTGCTCTACAGTCTCTGCTTATTGGATGAATATTTCACAAAGGGGAATGCCTATATAAAAGTAGATGTATACTCATGGCTATGGATTTAAGTTTGATCGATTAGATGAAAGTGTGTACATAGATCTAGTTATGGCCATGAAGATAGGAAGCTCTGGTTATGGATTTCAGCTGGGTGGCTGTATAATAGTGGGTGCCTTTATATGCTTAAGGATTTGAGTTGGGTTCATTGATTTCGTATTGTTGCAGAAGCATTTGCTAAGTTTAGAAGCAATCTGGCGATTAATATAGACAACCATACTTTAAATTTATCACCTATGGCTAACTCAGGTCTATCTCAATATATTTATATTTCTAAACAACAATAAGTATACAGGCTAGCACAAGCTTATCTCAACCCGGGTATTATTTGCACCTCATGTTAGTCTATGCTCATTTGATCCACTTGCTTGCATCACTTGCTTGCTTGGAACCCACCAAGAACTCCCATATCTAGTATAACATATTTTTCAAATTCATCGCATATTTCTATCTCAGAATCTGAGAAGAAGAGATGGATACCTTATGAAATTCTTCATGTTGTTGTAGATGGAATGGCCTTCTGCAACAGCGGAAACAATAGTGCTGAAATTATCATCAGCAAAAACCATATCTGATGCTTCCTGGGCAACTTGAAATGTGTACATAACTTATAAGCCTCAAATGTATTATATAACAGTAAAATTGAAGGATGATATCTGTTTAAATTATTACAATTGACATATACAGTGGAAAAAGAAAACCATTAGCATAGATCTATCATAGCCTTGGATTTATTAAACATAAAATCTACCTTAACCTTAAATCTATTTAATATCAAGAAGAATTAAAAAAATGTAAACTCAAATCCTCGTGATGGTTAAAACATTTGAGATTAAATCAAGAGGGATTTAAAAAATGTAATCCAAACCCTCATACTAATTAAATAATTTGGGTTTAAGATGGATCTATGCTAATTTATTTTTTATAATTAATGGTGGATTTTTTTTATTTTATTTTCTACATTACACACTTCAAAATTAAAAATTAAATAAAAACTAAAATTGATTTGAAGAGCTACCCACCCACCTATGGATTTGAGTTATTTGGCATCTCTTCGACCTAAACTGTAGAGTGCAACTCAATTCTCTCATGGCAATAAAAAGATGGTTCACATTGCTTGGATGCAAAAATGAAAATGTTTGTTGATGGGTCCAGTTAATTAATGTAATGGAAAATGCTGAAAATTCTATGGTATCACATGCACACATTGAAAGCAGTAGAGGAAAAAGTATCCATTTCAAAATAACATAGGGGCTCAACAGTTTTCTCCCAATTCCGGAATGCAATTTTGAGCTATTTCAAGGTAAAAACACAAATATACGAACACTTAGATGGAACAACCTAGATTGAACTCCCGTGAGGCAAATTTCTGCATTTTAGAAAGCACGGTACACTTGAAAGTTATTTTATTTGGAAAGGTATTATTAATGAGTACATTTATAAAAAAAAATTCTTTTCTTGTAATGTCCACATTGTTTACAAACTTGAATGCCTGCGTTTCCAGCTTCATTTATTCATATTTAGATGGATTTAGTGTCCAGACTCCAAACACTGATCCATCCATTAATTGGATTTCACTCACATTTTTCATCTGGTCCCCAAATATTTTTGGAACTTCCAATGGAAATGATTTATATTGGATAACAAAATTCTAGCACAATACTAAATTCATAGAACGATTTCTGAAGCCACAAAGATTGTTTCTATGTGACTTGAATTTAGTTGTCCACTAGCATTTGCAATGAATACTGAATACTAAATATGAAACACCTATATTTAGTTGCCCACTATCATTTGCAATGAATACTAAAGATGAAACACCTCCCGTGCTCTGTTGGAAATGAGCATGATAAGTTACAAGGGATAGGATGCCAAAATCCAAATAAGTACAGAGGTAATGGTGTCCTGCATATTCTCATACATATGAATACAATTATAATTTGTCATTATGCATTGTATATATTTGGTCATATACATCAGAAGTTATAACGTTATATTGCTAGAAATCCAACGTGCGTTTTTTGTCATTGTTCTTTTAGCTAACATGTAGGAACCACTAACCTCGCTAGAAAGTAAAATATCTACCTCCCAAGCATAAATTAAGATGAATATTTTGGCAATTTGAACACATATGAAATCATTGGGGGAATGACAAATGTTGGAAAGAAATAAATGGAAAATCATGAGAGAAAATCCTAGCATACCTCTATTCCAACAATTCCCATGGAAATTCCAATGTTTGCAAGCTTCAGAACAGGTGCATCATTGACACCATATCCAGTCATTGCCACAACTTCACCAACTTCTTTGAGCATCCATACTATATCTTTCTTATGCTTTGGTTCCACTCGGGAGAAAACCCGACCACCAGTAAAAATTTTACCACTAAGATTCTCTCCTTCATAAAACACACCGATTTCCTGACATATGGCTTTTGTTGTGGTCTTGTTATCACCAATAATCACCATTACTCGAATATCTGCATCAATACAATCCTCTATTTCCTTATGAACTTCTTCACGAGGAGGATACTATTAAGTTCATGTTAGTATGTTCTCTGAAAATAAAAGAACACCTTGAAAAGAACAGGGAGCCTTCCAAAGACCCAGGGGAAAACGGGTGGAGAAATAAAATATAAAAAGGTCCATAAAAATGGCAGAACTTACTCTTAATCCAACAAGGCCTACAAAGATAAGGTTGCTTTCTATATCAGAATAATTGGCCAGCTCCAACAATTTCATATGAGTAGGATGTTTCTCTCCATCATAGTCACTGAAATCTCCCAAGTCTTCCTTGTATGCCAGGCCCAAACAACGTAGAGCCTTCGAACTCATTTGATGAAGTTTTGTTGATAACAATTATCTCGATGCATGGTCCAATTCAACAATTGACCCATCTGCAAATTGTTGAAAAGCACTCCTTTCCAGCAGACTTTCCACAACACCCTGCCAAAAAGTTAAACATTAATATCACCAAACAAAGGAAGCCTATCCTATTAAGAAAATGAAATGCAAAGTAGCATGCCACTTGATATCCATGGAACTGATGACTTTTCATGAGCTAGAATATTAATCTATATATCTTATAAGTACTGATTTACATGTCTATATCATAATAGTTTTTTCAAAATTCCCGTGACAATTTTCTAAAAAGACTAAAATTATAAGTATTCATTTGAATTTGCACGAAAATACATATAGACTTAAAAAATATTGCACCAAGTAGTGTATGAAAATATGGAATAGACGTTTTCAGGTCACTAGTATTAAAATGTAGAGTTATCCTTTAACAAGCCATCTTAGGCCTTAACATTATCCTATTTCTTTACAGAAGAAAACACAAGACAAAGTACACAAATGAAAAACTTCATACAAAGAACAAAAAATTAAGATGTATTGTATATTTTTTTTTTGAAGTTAAAGGATGAGTGAAGCATGTCACATGTTGGATAAACAGAGTTTAATATATATGTGTGTGTATCACATGTTGGATAAACAAAGTTTAATGTAGAATTATATCAAATGACAACCTTCACTAAGATACGATTTTGTCCAGAAGTTTCCCTGACAATAACACCCATAGATTTTTGAATAGAATCAAACTCCAACAAACCCAACCTCTTTGATCTTTGTATCAACCAATCACAGTTACCTAGAAAAATTCATCAAAAATTCAAAATTAAGGCTCAACAATTAGTAGATATAACTCCATTATACAGTACATTGCTGTAAAAAGACAAGAACTTTAAATACTAAATATCTTCATTAAAGCAGATCATGGGCATAAGAACCCACATAATTTCATTGCACCACCATTGGAAATGACACTTTCATCATCTATCTTTAGATTTGGAACCCCATTCTTTTCAACCAAGACCTTCATACACCAAACGCGAAAGAAATAGGAAGAGGTTGTGTTAGAAGTTAGAACGATCAAATCATATGTTTGATTTCTTCGACCAAGACCTTCATACACCAAACGAGAAAGAAATAGGCAGAGGTTGTATTAGAAGTTAGAACGATCAAATCATATGTTTGATTTCTTCGAGAGACTCACATAATAATAAAAAATAGATGTTTGATTTCTTCTAGAGACATACAGAATCTTAAAATCAGAATTTTGTATCTCAATTAAAAAGAGTGCTAGGGTGCTTTTTCTTCCCCTTTCACAATTTGTTTTATTACAAACTTGAGATTTCATTCTGTCCATTATTCCTCTGCATAATGTTCTTCATTACCAATTTAAGTACTTTCAATTTGTCCCTGACATTTTCACATGCTAAAACATAATATGACAACTGATAAACAAAACAATCATTTATGTATCATTTAGATAAGTACTAACCTTCAAAGCTTCCTCAGTCAGAATTCCAGTAGCATGGAACTGGTGACCTTGACAAGATATCCCCACGTCATTGCAAACTGCAGCAATTTCTACTAGAGTTTCCAAATTTGCATTCATATTATGTGCTGGCCAATTTAATATTCTTCCATCCTCAGGATTATATGTTGTTCCTTCAACATGAAGCTCTCGAAGTGAACTAGCAGTATGCCCTATGACCATAAATTCACTGACTGACATCTGATTAGTTGTTAGAGTGCCTATCTTATTAGAGCAAATCACTGTGGTGCAACCCAATGTTTCCACGCTAGGAAGTTTACGCACAATAGCATTATTTTGTGCCATCTTGCGAGTACCGAGAGCCAAGCACGTTGTAATGACAACAGGAAATATCTCGGGTATAGCAGCAACCACCAGAGATACAACAATCTTAAAGTAGTATGTACACTTTTGAAATGAGAATCTGATATTTTTGGGCCAGCCATCTATGGCATCCCAAGATAGAAAATATTTGTATTTGAAGATACAGCAAGAATACAACCAATAGAAATCATTGTTGTCAGTCTTTCACCAAATTCATCTAACTTCCTTTTCAGAGGTGTAGCAACACCTTCCACCAAAGCTTCCTAAATTTGTGCCTGAATTTTACCTATTTATGTAGACATGTGAATGCTCACAACAATGCAAGTGCAGCAGCCATTGGAAACTGTAGTTCTTGCAAATATCATGCATTCTTTTGACTGCAATTCAGAGTCACTCACACGAATTGGAAGTGTTCTTTTAATCACAGACATGCTCTCTCCAATCAAGGAGCTCTGTTCCATCCTGATGGTAGGTGTCTTGAGGGACACAACTCACATGTTTGCAAGACCTTGTCTCCCACCCTCAGCTCCTTTATATCTCCTGGAACAAGTTCTCTGGATGGAATATCTAGAACATAACATCCATCTCTCAAGACCTCTGCTTGATCAGGTTGCATTTTTTGAGTGCTTCCATACTCCAACAATGGAATTAAGGATGAGAATCAAGAGAATGACCAGGGGATCTACATAGGCTTTTATTCCTATCTCAGAAGGCTGATTATGATGCAAGTAGGGAAGAATAAATGAAATTCCAGCTTCCACTTGAAGTATTTTAACAAGTGTATCATCAAATTTCTCTAGGACTAGCTTCCACAAATGTGTATCATTGTCCTTCTGGAGCTCATTCCATCCATATACTTGACGCCATTTCTCCACTTCATGACAACCTAAACCTTTCTCTAAGCTCATGGCATATTATTCTAGGCATTATTCAATAGTTTTGTACCAAGCAGGGAATAGCTTGTTCTCCATGGATTATGAATAAATGATCAAGATCTGAACTCAAAGAGATTGTTCCACCATTAACAAAGCTATAGTGTGTTTGAACAACACCAGCATCAACACTTTCAAGGGGCCAGATAACCTTGGACATAAGCTTCAACTACAATTCTACATGCCAAGAAACTGTTGGATTTAGAAAAGCTATTCAAGTATTAATGAAACATTGAAATTCAAATTCACATGTTGTTCTCAAATGAATGAGGCTAATTTCAACATATGCAACTTGAAAAAGTTTGTTCTAGATTCCATTTCAAACATCAGGAGGCTAGCTAATTTATACAAGATTTTAATAGAGGATACTCAGTCTGAGTAAAAGTCATAGCAGTTGGAGAAAATTTGACATAAACATAAGGAATTTCACTACTTACAAAATTTATTCTTTGCATCTAGTAATATTTAGTTCATGCTAAATAACTTGATGAAAAATGAGTGTATTCTTATGTTCTTCAAATCTCAAACATTGATGTCCAGCCATGAATAGGAATTTTAAATCGCTTTAAGCTCTGATGAAATGTAAAATATTGTTCCCTAAAGACACCAAACAAAAACTCCTTTTATGTTTCCTAACAACAAAAATATCTAGAGAGCATAGGAAAGGATGGAGTACATGATAGTTGTTACTTAACAGATTTTTCTAGATGTCAGAATATGAAAGGAAGGGGAATTCCATATAAGTTTAAATTGCCAAAAGTAGCCATAATAGCTTGAAATTCATAGCTAAGTCTTGATTTTGTATTATAGGTCGAATTTTCCTCAATGGGAACTATCATATGATCAGTTGAAAATTTGCATCTGCTCCACCTTAAATGATCAATAATCTATGATATGATCAATGGGAACTTCAAGCAAGCTAGAAGGTCTTTCAAAGTAAAAAATTTGGTAAGATATAAAGTTTGGTGTAATATCATCCTACTATAATGGTAGGTGATCCTTAACTGCCCACCCATGGAGGAGGGTCAGTTACAGTCTCATCATTGTCATGGTACTATAAGCTTGGGTTTCCCTACTACCAATAAGAATATGATGAGAGAAAATATCATTGCTTTTATGACTGATGCTACTAATATTATGTGTATTATTAATACGAGTAGGTTAGAGATTCTGAACATGAGTCATGTAGTACACACATGTAGGTAGATAATATAACAACACGTGGAGATAGTATATTCCAACCAACCATAGTAGGGGCAGGCCATTCATTTTTCACTAAACACATCATATGGAATTGGGTTGAAAGCTTCTATTCAAATTGAACTTTTCGTGCAATATCAAAAATAATGAATATTATCTAGAAACAGGAAACAAATACAAACTACATCAAATAGAATGACATAATCATCCAGTACTTATAGAAATAACATTTTACCTCAAGCCTCCATGTTACCCCCTATTTGATGGAGTGTTCACCCAAATATTTTCTGGAAGAATTCTCAAGTGGTCTATGTTTTTTTAGCACAAATAAGGGACTATCATACCTCTTTTCTAGCAATAGGGGAAATTCTGAACTGTTTCCTCCAATTTTGGGTGGTCTCTGAGGCATTTTTCAGACCTGTTGATAATATGGTTGTGTAAGAAAAGTGTTTCTAAATGTTTATGCAATAAGTTAATAAGCAACCCATGTTTTCCTGAATTCTAGACATGCTAGGACCATCAAATAGTATTTCCAGGAATCTATAACAATTGTATCAGCAATGGATAACAATTGTATCAAGCAAACTAGATTTTAAATTATTTTGCGTACATGTGCACATATGTAACTATGCTTTGCACAATTCATGACAATATCATGGGAAGTCCTCTTCTTAAAATGTTTATTTTGCAATTCAACAAATGAAGCAGCATAAAGATGCATATGTACTAACAATTTAAAAGGTTGTGCACATTTACTGCTTTAAGGCCATCAACTACAACATAGTAGGCATAGGTTCCATAGGTATAGGAAGTAGTTGAACCATCAATGTTAGAGGAGCAAGAATTAGAGGCTACGATATAGGAAGATGTTGGAGTGGTAGGAGGAAAGAAAAAGGTATTTTAACCTGTCTTAGCTTCCATTCATCCAGTTCCAGATCTTGCGGGAGAAACCGTTGCAATACCATTAGATTTGGACCCCATTTAACCTTTTTACCATATAAAAAGTAGTTTAACCCATTGAACTATCAGAAGCAGCGGTTCCAATATCATTTGATGACCTTGTTGACTCAAAACCAATACATATGTATTTGTCTCAATCTTTGCTTCTGCTTACTTTTCTGCTGGTGCTTAATTGGCATGCATCATCAGTCGGAGCTTAAACAAGCTATCCTCAACATAGAATGGATGCAATAGGATATGGCTCTCCAATGGGTGGAACTATATATTTTAATCTGTTGTTGAGGCCTTTGTCTTTTCGACAATGTAAAATTGGCAAAGGGAGTGAATGGCATTCTTTTTAGAAATATATAAAGGGACAATACGACTTGAAAAGTTAAACATGTCAAAATTTAAGAAATGTCTAATCTAGATTTGTGACAACATAATTCGCAAGTAAACACACTTGTATATGCCTGCAAAAGACTATTTATAAACCAAAGACCTCATTGTGATTTTTTAACATACTCACATAAATTTTCATAGCCCATATTTTCCATGTACTACACTGTAATGTCAAGATCCAATAAAAGTAAACATGTAAACGTTTTCGGGCCTGAATTATGTCCATACTCTCTATAAAATATGATTTTAAGTTTTTAACACAAAAGTATCAAGTTTCAAAGGATGGGTTTCATTGTTTGGGTCTTTGAAACACTAGAAAAAATTGTCATTTTCCAATCTATAAGAAATTTTATATTTTTGCAGCTAAAATTGGCATCTACAGGGTTGAAACCAAAATAAAATCCTAAAAGAAGATGCCAGAAAGTAATAATCTCTTATTAATATATGAAACAAGATATATCCATATTATGCAGTTATTCATAAATAAGTACTCGAAGAACTTGAATTATTATCAAGATCTCCACACAATGCTTATTGTTTGTCCTTAAAGTGCAGACCTAGGAAACTTGGCATAGATATCTGGGATTATGCCGGAATTGTTGGAAAGAATGAACAACAAAGTTTCTAAGTGTGTGGCAGATCTTCAGGGGATCTCATACTCTGTTTGAAAATATATATACGTTTAGCAACATGTGCAATGCGTGGAAACATGATAATTTCCCTTAGCCGTAGTGACATGATCATGTATTAGTTTTTCTATTATTGAGTGTGACAGTCCTGCAACCTCAGGTTACCTTTACAAAGCATGCAATGGAGTGGAGTTTGAAATGAATTCAAATGTTCTAGGCTAGCGTTTTATTCTAGATGATATTGAATTTGGTCATCCTCCTCAAGATGTTGCAACAAAGGTTCTAACCAATTATCTAGATCCATATTATCACACTCATGCATTGCAACATAATAAAGTGAATATACACGAGGATGATGATGAGCCTCTTCATGTTAAGACAACATCACAAATTTGATCTAGATCAACTAAATGAAATGGATTTTAAGGCATATTTGGCATCAGATGATGAAGTTAATGATGGTGATGATGACGAAGAGGATAATAAATCTAACACTTTATTTTTATATTAGGAATCTTTGGATACTGGGAAGAGAACTAGGCTAAGTTCCAACATGAAGAAGGCTGTTAAAAAGAGAGAAATTCAAAATCTTTGTCAACAAAAATGAAAGAGGAGGGAGATGCAAGTAAAGATAAAAATTGATGTCCAAGGATGTACCAAGTAAGGAAAAACTACCCACAGTTGATTGTCATGATCCAAGGTCTTCTTCTCTCTTCAGATCTAATTATTTTTCCATAGATCCAACAGACCTACAATTTAAAAGTTCTGCAACTTATAGCCTCATCATAGTTTAAAAGCAACAAAAGAATTTTGTAGATAAAACAATGGGTGACTTGAAACCCTTCATGGAGAAAAATCTGCAATGGAAGATTGGGCATTGGATCCTTGAATCTGTGACCCATTTTAGGCACTGAATATTATTTAACTACCAAAGAAGAACTTAAACTCAGGTGGCGAGGAACAGAGCATTCTTCAGCATACACATCACATTATGACCACACATTACAGAAGGTGAGGATTGACTTGGGGTGTTGGCTGTCTCCTGTTCGTTGTCTTGACCGATACGAGGATCGAGTTTCATCACAAAATAATCAGTGTTTCAATATAACAACACATGGAGATACTACATTCCAACCACCCATAGTAGGTTTAGGCCATTCGTTTTCCACTAAACACAGCATATGTATAGAGTATAATAATAAAAAACAGAGATAATATTATGTAGATAGTATCATATAGATATTACCTTGTTCCATAGATAGTATAATGGAACACACATTGAGAACACATGCATATGTGATATAGTATCACTCGAAGCCTTCCAATTTCATAGTCTCCTTTGGATGCCCATGTCAGGCATATCCCGCAATTACAACATTCCATGAAATCACATTTCGTTCAAGTATTCTATCAAATAGTTGAAAAACATCCTAGATATTTCCATGTTTGGAAAATCCCTTGATCATCGTATTCAGTGAAATTGTATCCTTTGTATACATTTTGTCTAAACACTCGGCATGCATTATCCAATCTTCCACACTTTGTATAGGTGTCCATCAACTAATTCCATCTCAATGTGTCTCGTTGGAATCCAATTTTGATAATACAGCCATGAACCATCTTTCTATCCACCATAGATTTGTTTTTAATGCAGTCTCGCAAAAGAGAAGCATAGGAACTAAGATCTATACAAATTTCCACTTTGATTTATCCAACAGTCTCAAACTCTCTATGCAAACATCCAGTAGGATTTTTGGTTTTTTCATGTTAGTATGCTCGATTTTCTCTAAGCATTCTTTCAGTATCTGTACAATGTCTACTCTGAAAACTAATAGATACTTGTGTGACTGTGATTCCATATGAATTCAACATTCAATTGGAGTGGGTGTTTTACAATATACATCAATCAGGGAAGGATTAATAGAAGGAAGTAATTAACCTTTTTTCTTCCCCTTCCTTCGAATATATCTAATCACTGACCTAAATCAACTACTTGTGTATCCCTTCTCGGAACCATTTACCTGCCTCCTCGCTTACTGACTATCCCTACCACAAATCACTATTTTATTACTGCTTCACTTGGAGTTGGTGTTCTCTCATCAAGCGCCTTACCTAATAGAGCCACCTAGCTTACATAATTTCCTTCTTCCGACTTTAACTATGGTACTGGCTTCTCTTACCTGACGAGTGCCCAAGAGAACGAGCCGCCCTCGCAAGAATTCACCCAAGCTTACCTAGAAAAAAACATAAGATATTCCTGAAATGACTGTTAATGTAAAATATTTTACAATGCCTAACATTATACTAAGACAAACACAAATGGAGGGGAAACACCAGACTTCAATAGATCGTGCGACAAAGAATCCCTTTGTAAAAATAAATCCTTGTTTAGAAAAGCACTACTGCCACATGCAGGAATAAACCCTTCCCTCTGCATAACAACAACTCTACTTCCTGCTGGAAAAAGTATAGCAACTTCTTGAACTGACCATGTCCTAACCTAAGCTGACAGGATTTGTAAAAAACCCGATGCTGTGAGGAGCCTAAACGAAATTTCCTCCGCATGGGTAGAGTATGCTGACGGTCATTAAACATTTCGTTATAGTTAGACATTTCATCTATTATAAGGCACCCCCCTATTTTATTCAATCTTATCAGGAGGGTATCAGCGATCTGATATTTTCCCTGCAATAAACAAGATACAAAATTGTCCTATACCAATTAAAGGGGCCTCATCGGGCACCTCCAGAATACCTTACCTGGTTCTAAGGTGATTCAAAAATCTTGATCAAGTTAGTTATCTTTTTTATTGTCTTTCTTTCCCTACCCTGGGTGAAGGAAAGTGTTGGCTGAGCCATCCATCCGGTATTTCTTCAAAGAGAAGTATAATGGGGGGAAAATAAATGCTTCGGCATGGCTTGAATATATTGCTTCAAGAACAGAGTAGATGTATATCATCGATTTCGCTATAGAAAAATGTGAATTTAGCTTGAACCAAGTCACATATTCCCTTTGAACACTCGCAGCCTTGCGCAACCTTTAAAATTATGATTCCCGCCGAAAACCAGATCGAATATCAACCACACTTTTAAAATAAAGAGCAACCATTCCACCAACATAATGATGCACTAAATGTACAAGCCCCCCACTCAAGGAAAAGGGGTTTGTATAGCATTTGTTGTGTCTTTTCACTACACTCTGAAGACAAGAACTAGGAAGCTAAAGGATTATTCACCCTTGGAATTCACCCCTAATCACATATGGAATCACAAGATTGAAATGGTTTCCTAATGTTTTAAATTTATTAACCCAATTTTCACTCATCCTTTCAAATCGTCAGTATCTAGTAAAGTTTACAAATCGTCACTATCTAGTAAAGTGTGATGCTTAATTGGTCTAGAACAAAAGCAATAAATAATCCCCGATATGGTGAAGTGCAAATACCTTAGCTACACTAGCGAGAACCAAGGCTACTGAGGACACAAGAAATTATGGATGTGTCATAACCATAACTCATGATAATCATAATTTGTACACCCAATGCTAATAAGTTCTCCCAGCTATGCTAGTCTTACTACTAGGGTCGATGGTTCACAACCATGTACTAATTCGATGCCATATGATACATAAAAAACACTATATTTTATGAATGCATCAAATAGAACAACAAAATGTTCATCTATACAATGTCCACATGATGTAGCCAAAACACATTTACTAGGTGACCCAAGGGAGTTTCACAAGATGAGGCACTAAGGACAATTAGGTGTTATAACATTTGAGGACTTGATTACACTCGTATTATGGGAGGAAGACATTCATTTGAAGTTTGAAGGGGAATTTTTTTATGAAACTCTAACTTCCCAGGTGTGGGGGGGAGAAGGTGAAAGGTGAAAGTGGCTAAGGTAGAAAGAAGTAAAATAATATTTGCTCCTAAGATGGGGAGTCAAATCAATACAAAAGAGATTATAAGAAGCTAGAGATGGGTGTAGCTTAGAAAATAAATCCAGTTTAGTGAACAAATAAGATATGATGCAGATGATGGAGACGTTTTTGTATTATGTGTATCTCATAATGACATCATGGAATAAAATGCATAAACACCCAGGATAGTCAAAATTTCTCTAGGGATTTGATCAACACCAGAGTATATGCTACGCATATGCAAAATCGAGATCAATTGAAGTAAGGATGTAGAAGAAGGAGAATGGTGCAGTTACTAGTACAAGCACAAATGTTTGTAGAGGAAGAAAGACAAATGCACAAAGTATTTGTTAAATTTTCAGAATTTACTTCAATCTGATCTAGGATCTTAACTGAGAGAACAACATGTACAACAAATCTATATCATATCAATCATGAACACAATAATGCAAGCACAAAAGAGACACAGAGTTTACTTGGGGAAAACCATAAAGGTGAAAAACCCCAATAACTTCCTCAGAGATAGATAGAGCAATGATACAACCAGAATACAAGAGATAGTCTTCTCCTAGCAGCAGAGCCTCCTCCTCCACAAGTGTGCCACTCTCCCAAGTGTGAGTGAGAGAATAGAATGTGTAAAATGAGAGAGACACACTCTCTATTTATACACTAACTTGACTTGACCTTTACTCAACTAGGTCGGCCTCAACTTAACCACTTAACATAATGCTGATTAGGCCGACCCCCAATAGGGTGGTCTAATAACCCTTTGACCCACATGACTATTACAGGGCCGACCCCAACAAGGTGGTCTAATAACACATCAAGTATAAGTTACGACACTTACAATATAAATGACGACACTTCCATATAGAGGAATAATAACATCTCTATAGGAATACAATATACATATATGTGAAATACATTCCGAAGTTACATATACATCAACACTCCCTTTTAACTAGGAAGGTATTTCTCGACACAGGTCTTCTAGCACAAGTCTTCTTCTCTGGATCATCGTCACTAGATAATCGTCATCGATTCATCATCATCATCACTGTTCCTGCTATCTCAATCAATCTCTGAATCTACTTGTCATAGGAAGTTCTACAGAGCCAGTCCTTTTTCATACTGGATGTAGGCCCACCACCTGCAGGTCTTCGTCATCACTGGCCATACTGTGGAATCCTTAGGACTTATTACGTGCGTCACAAAACCTGGCTGTAGCATCCCAGTCTATTACAAGCACAAAGCTCTACCTGTTGGATCTCCCAGGAGCACATTACATGTGACCCATCACAAAACTTGGCTGAAGCATCCCAGGCTATTACGAGCACACATCTCTACCTGTCGGATCTCCCAGGAGCACATTACATGTGATCTCACCACAAAACCTGGCTGAAGCATCCCAGGCTGTTACGAGCACACAGCTCTACCTGTCGGATCTCCCAGGAGCACATTACATGTGGTACACCACAAAACCTAGCTAAAGAATCTAATGCCTTTTTCATTCTGTCCAGATCTCCCAGGAGCAAATTACATGCTGTCATGGCAAAAACTGGCTGAAGCATCTGAGGCCTTTTTCATCCTATCCAGATCTCCCAGGGGAAAATTACATGCCATAGGAAAAAACCTCGCAAGAGCATCTCAGAATGTTACGGGTACACAACTCCAACTTGAAGATCTCTCAGGGCACAAATTACATGTCCTCCCAGAGCAATGTCTCGAAAGAGCATCCCAGGCTGTTACGGGTACACAACTATGACCTATAGGATCTTCTAGACATCCTCATCTGCAAAACCTGATCCACAGCCACAAAGTATCATCCTGATACTCACCATACACCATCTTGATGTACACATGATCATCCTGATCATCATCATTGCATCGTCCTGTTGCATGTCATCTGGAGAAGCTCATCATCCACGATCATCCTGATGATACAATGCATCCACCTGATTCATACCAAGTATCTACCTGATACATGTCGTCATACATGATCTACCTGATCATATAATGTATCCACCTGATACATATCAACATACATGATCTCAATATCCACCTGATACATATACAGATACATGGTCCAAGCATCCAACATGATGCATATACAAAATACATACAAATGATCCAACTGATCATATCCAGCATCCAACATAATGCATACATACCTAAATGATTCAACTGATCATATCCAACATCCAACTTGATGCATATACATATACAGAGTAGTAACTGGAGCATCGTCCTGATGCTCATCATCCATGATCCTTCTGATCATCATAGCATCGTTCTCTTCAGATCATCTCATCATCCACGAAGCACAGCCTAGATGCATAGCATCCAGCACTTACACAACCGACATGGGAGAACATATCTACCACCATTTGGGGAAGGCTCCATCCCTTACTTTTTCACCATGGGAGAACACATCTACCACCATGTGAAAAATGGCTCAGCAATTACATCACGATCAAGGGTGAACACATCAACCATGTTAGAAAAGCTCATGTGCATCTGCATCTTCCGGACTCATAACTTCCATTTGGAAGGAACCTCTCTCTGAAGTGCACCAAGCCTCTCTCTGAAGTACTCAAACTGCACTCTAGCCAATGGCTTGGTCAATACATCTGCAACCTGCTCATCCGTCACAACATACTCTGATTCGGCTATTCTCAGTGTTACGCAGGACTGCTTCCTGCTGAACCAAGAGATCACACATGATCCCATAATGAAGTAGCACCCAGATGTGCTCTTCCTATCTGCAGCACTGCCTGCCCAATATGAATCAACATAACCCTGCAGGTTAAACTTTTGATTCACATCATACTTGAGCCCATAATCAACTATACCCTTTAGGTACCTCAGAATATGCTTTACAACAACCAGGTGAACACTCCTCGGATCCGTCAGGAACTGGCTCAATGTGTTCACCGCAAAGCAAATATCTGGTCTCGTGTTCGTCAGATACATCAATGACCCAATCATCTGACGATACATAGTGATATCAACCGGCTCAGATGAAGCATCATACATAAGCTTCAGGTTCGATGCCATAGGTGTGGCCATATCCTTGTAGTCCATCATCCCGAACATCTTCAGGATCTCTACTGCATAGTTCCCTTGTCCAAGGAAGATTCCATCTACACTCTGCCACACCTTCATGCCAAAAAAAAAGTGCATCATCCCCAATTTCTTTAACTCAAACTCGGCAGCAAGCTTTCCCTGCATGTCAGCAATCAATCTATCCTTACCTATTACAAACAGGTCATCCATATACAAAAATAGTATCACTGGATTGCCTTCCTCAACCTTGTAGTGAAGGTTGGAATCCGCTTTACTCTTGGTAAAGCCCAAACTAGATAGAAAGCTGTCTATCCTACCATATCATGTTTTGCACATATATGACTCCATGTCATGTGTCTCAGAACCAAGTGGCTGCTCCACATACACTTCTTCTTCAACTACACCACTCAAGAAGGTTGTCTTGAAATCCATCTAGTGTATCTTCCACTTCATCACTTTTATATTTCTCTATGCTACCATCTGCAGCATGCTTGATTTGATAGTTCCATTTGGAAGTCACAATAGACTTCCCTTCAGCTCTTGGGAGCACATCCCAAACATCGTTCTTCATGATCGACGGATCAAGGCATTCTTCCCGTATCCTGGGAACTTCAATATCTTTAATAGATAATTTTGTTGCTTGAACAAATGTTGTAGTCTTTCTTTTGTAGGTGAAGGTATACGGTCTTTCCTACAAAACAAGTTAAATTGCATGATTAGAAACATCTCATAATTTTTAGACAAATCCTTAAACATAAAGAAATATGTCATACAATCATGCAATTATCTTAGCCAATGCATCAATACAACATTTATCCATGTTCCATAACTTTCTAGATGCCTTCTAGTCTCTACCAGAACATTGTTAAGAGTGTGCACAACTCCCAACATGTCAGCAAAGAGGTTTCATTCTAGATAAGTAGAAATGGAATGTTGTACAGTGCCATAGGCCACTTACCCATGATATGCATATTAGTAGTATCTTGTTCATTAATGCAAATATGCAAAATACATATCCTAAGTCTAGGAACATAAGCATATGTATCATTGAACAATTTTATTTAAACAAACAAATATGTAAGAAGTGGTAATTAAAATAATTATCTTTGTTTGTTTGTTGGGTGGACTCCCTCTGAGTCTTTGCTTTCTTGCAGGAGCTGTTGAAGTAGCTTCTTATACACCTTTCTATTGTGGAATGAAGAAAGATGGTCAATTCCCTCTGAATATCTGCATCCTTGCAGGAGCTGTTGGAGTGTGTTCCCTCTTGATCTTTGCTTCCTGGATTACCTGTTCTTGAACTTATATTCATCCTTGGTCCCTATGCATGCTTATTAGTATCATCATTGTGTTATCCTTGAGGTCTCATACATAATCACACATTTATTAGTATAATATTAATACTATCAAAACACAATAATATTAAACATGTATAGTCATGATCATTCATAGATAACAAACATTAGTATTCAAGGTTTCAGGGAAGTCTTCTTTTACTTATGCATATTCTTATTTGATCATAATACTTTTCTAATTAGTTAAATCATCAATGCATAAACCCGTGATTACTCAAACCTATAACTTCATGATTCTTCTGGTTAGTCATATCATCAATTATGGTAAGAAACATAATATGTATACAACCATGACTATTCAAACCTATGACTTCATGAATAATGATTATCAACAACACGACAATATAAGATCTTAACACAAGGTAGGATTCTAGCTTGATATTGGAAAAACATACCTAGATTAGTATGCTAGCTGGTTATGTCTAATATACCTGCATAATGTCTTCTGGTTCTCTTCAATGACTTGTGCTAGTAACCTGCATGTCTCATAAGTTAGCCATTGTAGAACCAAGTTATACATACCTCGTAAGTAGATCTTCTATGTGATCCATGACAATGGATGAATCTTTGTCTTCATGTCACCATGATCATATGTTCTTGAAGTAGAACATGATTTGTCTTTCTTGGTGTACCTTTTATGTTAGCGAAAAACATAAACCTCATACAACATCACAATGCATTAGTACAATCATAAGTGCCAAAACCTTAATCAATGAATATCTTCTATTAAGGTAATACGACAAATCTAGTAATTAATCAAGATTGTACTATAATGATATGAAGACAAACATATCATAAACTTAACCATGAACAGAATTCGAAACATACCTGTAAGCCATACCTTTCAAGATTGCTTGTAATCCTCTTATGGAAGGCCTTAGCCTCATCTCCCTCTGAAATAGGAACTTCTTCACTTATGCAGGTGACCAATCCATCTTCTTCTAGGATTAACCCAATCCACTTGATTTGCAAGAACTGGACTTGGAGTTGGATTAGGGTTTGTCAAGGAAACCCCAAAAATTCAAACTTTGAATTTCAAACTTCCGAAAGGATAGAAATTTGCGCCTTGATGAGTTGATCAAGTTGGTATATTCAGAATTTGAAAACTGTAAAATTTCACCCCTCGAAATTGCCTTTTAGATTTCTAGATTCACCGGGGAGGACCCTGAACTACGGTTTGAGTTTCCCGGAGCTTCACCCGACCAAAAGATTTGATTCAAAGCTCTAAGCTTTGATTTTTCTGAGGAGCTTCCAGCTGTGGTCACAAATTTCCAAAATTCCAAGTTTTTCAGAAGCCCTAATTTTCCATCTTTCCGATCAAAGTCTCGAACTGGGGTTTGATCAATCCCGACCTTCTTCCCTACCAAAAAATCTGATATTGGTCTCTAAATTTCGATTTTGATGAGTAGCATCCATCTGTGGTCTCCGATTACAGAAATTCCAACTTTCTCCGAAGCCCTAAATTCCGAAAGCCATGAATGAAGGTGCTAAAAAATAATTCTGTTTTGACAGAAATATGTACCTGATTGTTTCTGGTGTAGCTCTGAACCTTTTGATCCACAGGGTCTGAAAACGTTTCTTGAGATAGCCTGACCTGTTATCTTTCCATCCCAATAGTTTTGACCTCAATTGGATTCTCTGAGAGAGAGTTATTCCAAGTGTCGCAATGTGACCTATTTATGGGATAATACAGGAGAGCGAACTTGTACGGTGTTCCATGTGTCACTGGTTCCACTTCGGCCTCTACAAATTTTTTCTGAGATAGTACAATCTGTGTGCTACCTGTCACATTTTACAAAATCTCATTTGGAGCTTCCTAGCCCAAGTTATGACCTTTTTCCCAAGGTCACCTGATTTTGACTCAGATCTGGAAGAGGCAAAAACCCTATATTGTACAGATCATAAATCTCAAAGTACAACGAATTAGAGGTTGTCCTTTGGACACCAAGTACATGGGGTCTTATCTTTTACTTTTAAAAGTTTCACATCCGAAAACTTTTTCAAAATGGATTTATTGCGAAAGTGCTATGATGACTGATTTTTGCTATATCAAGCCCTAGCATCGTAAGTGCAACACGTGTCATACATGCCATATCATGCCTTCTTTCAGGCTAGCTCTGATACCATGTTAAATTTTTAGAATTTACTTCAATCTGATCTAGGATCTTAACTGATAGAACAACATGTACAACAAATCTACAGCATATCAATCATGGACACAATAATCCAAGCACACAAGAGACACAGAGTTTACTTGGGGAAAACCATAAAGGTGAAAAACCCCAATAACTTCCTCAGAGATAAATAGAGCAATGATACAACCAGAATACAAGAGATAGTCTTCTCCTAGCAGCAGAGCCTCCTCCTCCACAAGTGCACAACTCTCCCAAGTGTGAGTGAGAGAATAGAATGTGTAAAATGAGAGAGACACACTCTCTATTTATACACTAACTTGACTTGACCTTTACTCAACTAGGTCGGCCTCAACTTAACCACTTAACATAATGTTGACTGGGCTGAACCCCACTGGTGGCCTAATAACCCTTTGACCCACATGGCCGACCCCCAATACAGTGGTCTAATAACCCTTTGACCCACATGACTTATACAGGGCCGACCCCAACAAGGTGATCTAATAACCCATCAAGTATAAGTTACGACACTTACAATATAAATGACGACACTTCCGTATAGAGGAATAATAACATCTCTATAGGAATACAATATACATATATGTGAAATACATTCCGAAGTTACATATACATCAACAGTATTAAGAAGTAGGACAAGTACAAGGAAGACGTATTACGTACAAGGTGCATGTAGTATATAGATGTAATGTAAATATGACTTCTCTAGTCAACGCCACAAGATCAACTCAACATGGTGGAAGACTAACTCATCAACACTTTTTTTTTCTTTGTGAGGGGATGGTTCGTGTATGTCAATTGATGTGACCATTATGGGGTATTAGAATATATCCAAGGGGCTTCCTTTAACACATCCAACTATTATTTAATTTGATGAAGCCCAATTTATTTCAATTTTTTTGTAAAATACTTGGTGCATATTGCAAATAAGGGCATCTGGCATACAAGACTGATCCAAATCTCCAAATATAAAGCCAAATATTACATCAAAGCCTCAAAATCTCTCGATTTAGCGCCAAAATTACACTTCCTTCCATGAAATGAGGATTTGAAGACCTCACAGTTTCATGTTGTAGAATTCATAGTTTCATGTAGGTTCAAATATGACATTATACATTTTATCTTTTGTGATTTATTTTATATATATTAAAATACAATCTATATTACAATATATATTAAATATAGTGTATAATATATATAATAACTAAAACTTTAATATATTAACTATTACATATAATATAAATAATTATATTTTAGATTTAGTATAGCATATATATAGGAGTAGTCTACTTGTTAGACGTTTTGATTATTCCGGTAGTTTTTGGTAGGAATTGTGTGAGTTTTTTTTCCAAAATCCAAATTTAGTAAATTTTAATACTGCAGATGGATTATGAATCCATTTGTAGTGTTAAAATTTACGAAATTGCTAAACTATAGATGGATTGATGACATACTTATTATTAGTAGTATATTATGTTTTCTTAATAAAGAAAAAAATTTTAGTTATGCCATACTTATATTCACATTTGCGCAATAACATAGTCCTTTAAGGGTCGATGGTCATGGAGATTGCTTATCATGGAGAATTCTTCCCTATGTTTAATGAGAAGGTCTACAATTTACTAAATTTTAACACCACAGATGGATTCAGAGACCCCAAGGGGGTCTCTGAATCCATCTGCGGTGTTAAAATTTTGTAAAATGTACAAATTCATTATCAAAATTGTAATTTTCCATTGTCGGGGTTGTTAACACCCAAAAAGTGCTCACTAGCTCATTTCCTTATTCACATGACCCATTTGTCCTCTTTTTCACCATTTGAGCCTCTAAATCCACCAAAAGGTCACCAAAAGACCTTAATACACCCCTTTTTTCCACTCAAAATGAATATTTTTCATCAAAAAGCATAAAAAACCCTCAAAAAGGGTCCAAAATTCCCAAAATATTAAAAACGGAATAAAAATAATAAAAATATTCAAAAAAGGAAAAAGGAGGGAAAAGGTACCTAAACCATGTTGGTCAATACCATTGGTTTCCTCAAAACCATAATGGTATTCCCCACCACCAAAAACTATAAAAAGGAGGTAGGGGCTCCTCACTTTCCATCCATCCATCATCATATCCTCATGCTGCCAAAACCCCCTTTGAGCATTGCCCACCTTTTTTAGCCTTGCACAAACCAGGAAGCATTGGAGAAGAAGAGACCTTTGGAGCTTGGAGCTACTCACCCTTGGAGCTACTCAACAATCTTCACCACTTGGAGGTATTACTATTGCAAGCATTTGCTTGCCCTTATTCTTAATACAAAAATCTTTTTTACATATTGTCAATCGTTTTTATTTTCCATAATATTGTTGAGATATTGTAACTTCAAAGAATATTATAATTGTACTTTTGTATATCCGGAGATGTTTATTCCTCCGTCAGAATGTGGTAACTCGGGTTATTAGACTTCCCTAGTGGAGGTCGGCCCTTTATGTGTTATGTGGGTCAAAGGGTTATTAGACCACCCTAGAGGGGTCGGCCCAGTTAGTTGTAATGGGGTATTTAACCCATTGGTTAAATACGAGCCTACGTGTACTTGTGTAAAATACATATCAGTGAAGTGTATAAATAGACGAGGTGTGTTCCTCATTTGATACACTCACTCACTTGAGAAAGGCGCATTTGTGGAGGAGAGGTCTGCTATGGAGGAGAAGGAGCTTATGCTCAGGGTTTGCATCTTTGTATATTGCTGGTCATCTATATTGAGGAAGCTTTGCTGGGTTTTCTACCCCATGAGGGTTTCCCAGGATAAATCTCTATCTCTTGTGTTTATGCTATGCTTGTTGTTTCTTCAGTGATCCTGTATATGCTATTATTGTGAAATGGAATGTAATGCTGCTATTTTCTATCTTAGCATATTGAATTTTAACATGGTATCAAAGCTAACCTGAAGGAAGACAAGGTATGGCACTAAAGACACTTGCTTTACTTACGACAATTTGAAGGTTAGGGTTTTACATAGAAAAAACCAGTCATCGTAGCACTTTCGCTATAAATCCGTTTTGGAGAATTTTTCGGATCTGAAATTGTTACAGGACGAAGCTAAGATCTCCAGGTACCTTGTGTCCAAAGGAAAACCTCTAATTCGTTGTACTTTGTGATTTATGATCTGTACAATATAGGGTTTCTGCCTCTTCCAGATCTGAGTCAAAATCAGGTGACCTTGGGAAAAAGGTCATAACTTGGGCTAGGAAGCTCCAAATGAAATTTCATGAAAAGTGACAGGTAGTACACAGACTTTACTATCTCAGAAAACGTTTTCAGAGGCCGAAGTTGAACCAATGACATGTGGCACGCCGTACAAGTTCACTCTCCTGTATTATCCCATAAACAGGTCATGTTGCGACACTTGGCATAACTCTCTCTCAGAAAATCCAATTGAGGTCAGACCTGTCAAGATGGAAATATAACAGGCTAAGATATCTCAAAAAACTTTTTCAGAGGCCGAAGGTCAAACAGTGACACGTGGCACGCCGTACAAGTTCGCTCTCCTGTATTTTCCCAAAACAGGTCACGTTGCGACATTTGGCATAACTCTCTCTCAGAACATCCAATTGAGGTCAGACCTATCAGGATGGAAAGCTAACAGGTCAGGATATCTCGGAAAACTTTTTCAGACCCTGTGGATCAAAAATTTCGGAGTTACACCAGAAACAATCAGGTATATATTTCTGTCAAAACAGAATTATTTTTTGGTACCTTCATTCATGGCTTCCGGAATTTAGGGCTTTGAAGAAAGTTGGAATTTTTGTAATCAGAGACCACGGCTGGATGCTACTCATCAAAATAGAAATTTAGAGACCAAGATCAGAATTTTTGGTTGGGCAGAAGGCCGGGCTTGATTAGACCCTAGTTCGGGACTTTGATCAGAAAAGTGGAAAATTAGGGCTTCTGTAAAAATGGGAATTTTTGAAATCTGTGACCATGGCTGGAAGCTCCTCAGAAAAATAGAAGCTTAGAGCTTTGGATCAAACTTTTTGATGGGGAAAAAGAGTGGGCTTCATCAAACCCTAGTTCAGGGTCACGTCCAGTGAATCCGAAAGTTTCAAAGGCAAAATTGAGGAGTAAAACTTTGCAGTTTTCAAATTCTAAATATATCAGTTTGATCAGCTCATCAAGGCGCATATTTCTATCCTTTCGGAAGTTTGAAATTCAAAGTTTGAATTTTTGGGGTTTCTCTAACAAACCCATATCCAGCTCCAGGTCCAGTTCTTGCAAATCAAGTGGATAGGGTTAATCCTAGAAGAAGATGGATTGGTCACCTACATAAGTGAAGGAGTTCATGTTTCAGAGGGAGATGAGGCTAAGGCTTTACATAAGGAGACTACAAGCGATCTCGATAGGTATGACTCATCGAGGTATGTTTTGAGATTTGTTCATGATTAAGTTTATGGTATGTTTGTCTTCATGTTATTACAGTTAGTACAATCTTGATTTTAGATTTGTTGTATCACCTTAACAAAATTATGAATGCATGATAGAAGATATTCATTGGTTAGGGTGTTGACACTTATGATTGTACTAATGCATTATGGTGTTGTGTGAGGTTGAGGTTGTCTGCTAACAAGATACAGGTACATCACAAAAGACAAATCAGGCTCCATGAAAACATGAAAACATGAAGACAAAGACTCATCCATAATCTTTGTTCTACTTACGAGGTATGTTGTACATAACCAAGTAGGTATACTAATCCAGGTATGTTTCCCATGAATCTTACCTTGTGTTAAGATCCCTTATATAAGTATACTTGAAATGATTGGTTATGCTTATTCATAAAGTTAGTAATCAAGGGATTATGCATATTATATCTTTTATCAATGATATGCATGAGTAGAAGAAGACTTCCCTGAAATCTTGAATACTAATGTTTATTAACTATAATCATGACTATACGTTTTCAAAATTATTTAGTACTATAATGTTTTGATAGCATATACTAATGAGTGTATGTTTGTGTATGAGATCATGAGGATGACTCTTGAGCATGCTCAGTAGTACAGAATGAATAGAAGTTCAAAAGACATACAAGCGGGAGGCAGCCACACAAACATAAAAGATAAGTATTTGAGTTGCTATTTGAAATAGTAATGATATTTCCTGCATGCATATTTGTATTCCTAGAATATATAATGCTGAGTGTAAACATTCATAGAGCATTGAACAGTATACAACTAATGTGCATATGTTTGGACAAACATTCCATTGTTGCTTGTCTAGAATGAAACCTCTTTGCTGACATGCTGAGAGTTGTGCACACTCTCGATAGTATGTTCTGGTAGAGATGGAAGGCATCTAGATAGCCACTGTATGCATACAGGATATGGGAAAGTGTTGTGCCAAAGTATTGGTCAAAATAGTTGCATCACTATGTAAATGATATCTGTATGCATAATGGGTTATCTTTTGATGATTATGAAGTATTACTAATCATGTACTTAATTTTGATTTGTAGGAAAGGTCATGAAGAATGATGGACACCGTACAAGTGGTGGATGTTCAAACAAGAAGATTTACAAATCAAACAAAATATAGAAGGCTCATGGCTAGAAGATTCTCTTAGAAAGGGGAAGAGAATCACGACAAGATGTTTGCTCCAAGTATGGTGTAATTAGAGAAGAAGTATGAATCAGGTTCTGTATAGGTACCTAGGATCGATAATAATTTGATAAGCTTAATGATCACCATGGGTGATGTGGATCTCAACCTTTTCTACAAGGTTGAATATAATACACATATGACATGGATGCAAGAAGGAACTCACCACAGAGTTCGAATGATATTGAGGCTCATATCAGTAGACCCATCTAACGAGAGATGGCACAGATAGATATGCAGAAATTCATTCAATGCAGAAATGAAAAATGAAAGATCTCAAATTGATGCTTTACTTCCTAGGTCCGGAAGTATAGCAAGGCTCAGAAGGAATATTTCTCAACCAGGGAAAGTATGATGAGAAATATGACTTGAGGTGTTGGAATGGCCACTCTTATGGATTCCAACTTGAAGCTGTTAGGGGATAACTCATCAGAGTTAGTGGATATAACTCTGTACAGTCAAATTATTGGGTCTTTGATATATCTAACATATACTAGGTTAGATATATGCTTTGTTATGAACACCTTGAGTTAGTATCTAGTGGAAACTAGATGTGTTTACCTGATAGTTGCAAAGTATGTGATGAGGCACATAAAGGACACGATAGAATTTGATCTATGCTATCTTGAAGATCATGACTTCAGATGGCTATTCAGATTCTGTTTGGGCAGGAAGTGTATCAGACAAGAAGAACACATCGAGAGGATGTTATTGTCTGGGTTTAGCCATGATCTCGTGGTTTAGTTGGAAGCAGTCTAGTGTGGCTCTCAGCACAAGCGGAATATATGGCTGCTTGCTCTGCTAGTTGTGAAGAAGTTTGGCTTTAATATTGTTTGACTTAGAGATAGAACCAACTGAGATCCTATGTGATAATTAGAGTTGTATCAAGATGACATAGAATCTAGTGTTCCATGATAAGTCAAAGAACATAGGGAACTAACAAGATATGACACAGAAAGGAACTCTAAAAGTTTGAATTTGTAACAGGTTACCGTTGTACTAACCAAGCCTCTACGTCAAGTGAAGAAGTTACCAACCAAACCTCTGTCTCGAGTGAAGTTTGAATACTTCCGAGACAAGCTTGGTATAGTTCAAAAGGACCCTCCTCGAAAGGGGGAGTAGTATAGTCACTACTGATGAGATTGTCTCATCAAACAACAAGGTCGTTGATGAGGTAACCTGTTCTCTACACCTAGTTACTTAGAAATATTTAGATTTAGGACTCTTATACTTAGAATACTTAGCCTTACTTATACATGCTTTTGATGATAGATGTATTGGTGAGAATACATGCTAGATGTATACATGTTTTGGTGTGATGTATACATGTTTTGATGTATTAGTAAGAATACATGCTAGTTGTGATGTATACATGTTTTGATATTAGATGTATTAGTAAGAATACATGCTAGTTGTGATGTATACATGTTTCGGTGTGATGTATACATGTTTTGGTGTATTAGTAAGAATACATGCTAGTTGTGATGTATACATGCTTTTGATGTTAGATGCTTTTGATGATTAGATGTATACATGCTTTTGATGATAGATGTATACATGTTTTGATGATGATGATACATGTTGTGATTATACATGTTTTGATGATGATGATACATGTTGTGGTTATACATGTTTTGATGATGATGATACATGTTGTGGTTATACATGTTTTGATGAGGATACATGTTCTTGATGAACATGTGAAGGGATTGGATCATCCCTGGACTTTCAGTCCTAAAGAGAACCGTAGACGTGAGGTCTCCGAGAATGAAGTCCTTAGTGGACAGTTGAGGGGATTGGATCATCCCTGGACTTTCAGTCCTAAAGAGAACCGTAGACGTGAGGTCTCCGAGAATGAAGTCCTTAGTGGACAGTTGAGGGGATTGGATCATCCCTGGACTTTCAGTCCTAAAGAGAGCCGTAGACGTGAGGTCTCCGAGAATGAAGTCCTTAGTGGACAGTTGAGGGGATTGGATCATCCCTGGACTTTCAGTCCTAAAGAGAGCCGTAGACGTGAGGTCTCCGAGAATGAAGTCCTTAGTGGACAGTTGAGGGGATTGGATCATCCCTGGACTTTCAGTCCTAAAGAGAGCCGTAGACGTGAGGTCTCCGAGAATGAAGTCCTTAGTGGACAGTTGAGGGGATTGGGATCATCCCTGGACTTTCAGTCCTAAAGAGAGCCGTAGACGTGAGGTCTTCGAGAATGAAGGGATTGGGATCATCCCTGGACTTTCAGTCCTAAAGAGAGCCGTAGACATGATGTCTCCGATAATGAAGGGATTGGGATCATTCCTGGACTTCGGTCCGAAAGAAGAGCCATAGACGTGATGTCTCCGATAATGAAGGGATTGGGATCATTCCTGGACTTCGGTCCGAAAGAAGAGCCGTAGACGTATGTCTCCGATAATGAAGGGATTGGGATCATTCCTGGACTTCGGTCCGAAAGAAGAGCCGTAGACGTTTGTCTCCGATAATGAAGGGATTGGGATCATTCCTAGACTTCGGTCCGAAAGAAGAGCCATAGACGTATGTCTCCGATAATGAAGGGATTGGGATCATTCCTGGACTTCGGTCCGAAAGAAGAGCCGTAGACGTTTGTCTCCGATAATGAAGGGATTGGGATCATTCCTGGACTTCGGTCCGAAAGAAGAGCCGTAGACGTGATGTCTCCGATAATGAAGGGATTGGGATCATTCCTGGACTTCGATCCGAAAGAAGAGCCGTAGACGTATGTCTCCGATAATGAAGGGATTGGGATCATTCCTGGACTTCGGTCCGAAAGAAGAGCCCTAGACGTTTGTCTCCGATAATGAAGGGATTGGGATCATTCCTGGACTTCGGTCCGAAAGAAGAGCCGTAGATGTATGTCTCCGATAATGAAGGGATTGGGATCATTCCTGGACTTCAGTCCGAAAGAAGAGCCGTAGACGTATGTCTCCGATAATGAAGGGATTGGATCATTCCTGGACTTAAGTCTGAAAGAAGAGCCGTAGACGTATGTCTTCGATAAAGATAGGACTGGATCATCCCTGGACTTCGGTTCAAAAGGTACATGACTGGTTTACATCATTCCTTGATGATGCCGATGATCGTGTGATGACGATGCTGATGATCGTATGATGACGATGCTGATGATCGTGTGATGACGATGCCGATGATCGTGTGATGACGATGATCGTATGATGACGATGCTGATGATCGTGTGATGACGATGCTGATGATCGTGTGATGACGATGCTGATGATCGTGTGATGATGATGCTAATGATCGTATGACGATGCTGATGATCGTGTGATGACGATGCTGATGATCGTATGATGATGATGCTGATGATCATGTGATGACGATGTTGATCATCGTGTGATGATGATGTTGATCGTGATGCTGATGACGATGTTGATAATCATGTGATGATGACGCTGATGATCATGTGATGACGATGCTGTTGATCGTGTGATGATGATGTTGACCGTGATGCTGATGATCGTATGATGATGATGCTGATGATCATGTGATGACGATGTTGATCATCGTGTGATGATGATGTTGATCGTGATGCTGATGACGATGTTGATAATCGTGTGATGATGACGCTGATGATCATGTGATGACGATGCTGTTGATCATGTGATGATGATGTTGACCGTGATGCTGATGATCGTATGATGACGATGCTGTTGATCGTGTGTTGACGATGCTGATGATTGAGTACTATCAACTCTGATGATGTTGATGTTCCAGTATTGAAGATGTTCCAGTAACTGGTTGAGTTACTGATGATGTTGAGAAAGCTTCCAATGATTTATAGATGTATCATGTATGATGTTGATGACTCCTTGCTCTTGAAGGTGCTGTTATAATATCCTTCTTGTTAAGGGGGAGTGTTGAGATATTGTAACTTCAAAGAATATTATAATTGTACTTTTGTATATCCGGAGATGTTTATTCCTCCGTCAGAATGTGGTAACTCGGGTTATTAGACTTACCTAGTGGAGGTCGGCCCTTTATGTGTTATGTGGGTCAAAGGGTTATTAGACCACCCTAGAGGGGTCGGCCCAGTTAATTGTAATGGGGTATTTAACCCATTGGTTAAATACGAGCCTACGTGTACTTGTGTAAAATACATATCAGTGAAGTGTATAAATAGAGGAGGTGTGTTCCTCATTTGATACACTCACTCACTTGAGAAAGGCGCATTTGTGGAGGAGAGGTCTGCTATGGAGGAGAAGGAGCTTATGCTCAGGGTTTGCATCTTTGTATATTGCTGGTCATCTATATTGAGGAAGCTTTGCTGGGTTTTCTACCCCATGAGGGTTTCCCAGGATAAATCTCTATCTCTTGTGTTTATGCTATGCTTGTTGTTTCTTCAGTGATCCTGTATATGCTATTATTGTGAAATGGAATGTAATGCTGCTATTTTCTGTCTTAGCATATTGAATTTTAACAAATATTTCCATTATTTGCTTCATAGATCCATGGTTAATGTAGTTTAGATTAGTTTGTTATTTATTTCTATTGAAACTGCTGCTACTAGTTAGCAGGTGCCCATTGCACTAAGCTTGGTTGCAAAACCAAGCCAACAGTTTTTGGCGATTCTGCTGGCTTAGAACTCTTAGATCTCAAATTTTGCTTTAGATCTTAGTTTTTGTTAGTATTAGTCAGTTTAATTCATAGATCTGCCACCCTAGATAGCAGATCCATTGTTGTTCTAGATCTTGGCCCATTCTATTGCCATTAACAACCCGAAATTTTCAATTTTCGGGTTCGTTTTTCGGCGTCGGTGTACGGATTTCGCCTCGCGGCTTTCTGCCCAATAGTCACGCGGTTCATCGCGACTGCGCGGCTCTTTTCCGCGCGGCTCACCGCGGCTTCGTGGCCAATTTGCGCGCTGCACATCGTGGCTTTGTGGCCATTTGCTGCGCTACACATCACGACTGTGTGCCGAAATCCCGCGCTGCACATCGCGGCTGAAATCCGCGCTGCCCATCGCGACTGTGTGACAGAAACCCACGCGGTCCATCGCGTCTGTTCTGCCAAAACCCACGATGCAAGTTTTTTCCATTCGGCCAATCTGTTAAAGAAATAATTTTTTGCTATATTTTCTTCCCATTTAGCTATTTTACAGTATTAAAATTCCTACATTATTATAGCCATATAAATCTTTTTACTATTTAGAATGCACCTTTAAAAAAAAAAAAAAGTCTTTTTAAAAATTTTCAGAAATTGAAAGAAGGATTTATTTGCATTTTATCTAGATAAAAAAATTTACTCTTTACTTCCTTGATATTTTGCCCATAGCAATTTTTAAAAGAAATCCATTTATTTCTTGAAGAATTCATATTTTTTTTGCTTTCCTATTTCAAAGATCCTTTGTTTTTTGAATAGTTTTTGCAAAGCATTTACATTTTTTAATTTCAGTTTAAAATACCACACGTGCACCCACTCAAACACATAATTTAAACTGAGCCTTAAAATTTACCCTAACTTCAACCAACTTTTAACCCCACTTGGGGAGCACTTAAAAGAACTTTGTAGCTAGGTAGAATTGAGGGGATAGGTGTTCCAATAACACCCCTCAGTTATTTCATTTGAGACATAGCTGTTGTCCATTAGGGAACCAAAATATCCTAGTATTTTTTGGCACGGTCACAACCAGTTTATCGGAAGGCCTCTCCCCTAGGAGGGTTGAAGTCGCGAGGATGGTTCCGGAAGCCTGAGTGGAATACCGAAATCCATTCAGTAACTGAAGGCTACCATTCGCAGTTCTCGGGATATCCCTGTATGGGGGTATTGCAGTAAAAGGACCAAACGGAAGATTCACCTTTTCTGAACGTGTCATGAACGGAGTATCCTAGTTGCCATTCTTTAGGATTGATTACCCGGTGTCCCTCCCGGTAGGGGGATATCTAGCCGTTGATTCAACACTCAATATTTTCTGACTTGGATTTCATCACCTTGCAGAGAATATAGTTTGTTGACTCACAATACTTCTAGTTAGGTGTTTGCATGATACAATCCACCTTTGGTCTAGTAGCACCTCTTTTTTCTAGAAGCTGTTTGACTATTGGTATTTTGACCATTTTTTTTTTTGCATCCCTCCACTTATTATAGCACAGCTGCTATAATAAGTGCTTTTTGAGGTTGATTTTTTTGGCCTTAGAGCCTTTATTTTCACTCCCCTTTTTTCACCCTTGGTTGCATTAGGGTTTCGAGTTTTTTAGACATTACCATCTTACATTGAAGATTTTTACACAAAAAACATTTTTCTCACCATTGAGAATTTTAGACAATCTCATCGTCTTTAGGGTGAACCCCCAGAGTTCAGTCTACTTGGCTCTCCACGTCACCGACGTCGAGCCTTATCCCTTGACTCGACACATCATCAGTCAAACATACAGTCATCCGATTCTGACATGGCTCACTTCACATCTGATTCTGAGGCTGAATTTGAAAACCCTACCGAGTTATTACCAACCAACCTCATGGCTGGAACACAATTCGACCCACTTTTTACCAATACCATAGGAGATACATCCACAAACCCTTCTACTGCGATGCCATCCATGGAAACAACCACCCCCCATAGGTATGCCTAATATGGGGGACACTCCACCTCTAGGAATGCCCAACACAGGACTACCTCCTATTATGGGTATGCCAAACATAGGGGTCACACCCCCTCTCATTACCACAACCCAGATCCTAGGAATCCCTACTACTATTCCTAACCCCGGTGTAACCCATGTTGCACTTGGAAACGCTGGCCCATACCAAACCACAGCGGTTGGAGGACACATACCTTCAATACCTAGCATACCCTTAGGGGCTACTGGACCACTACATCATGCCACCATGAATAGTCATGTCCTAGTCATTACGCCGCATCCATCTGCTAGTTTACCTTACATGGCGAGTCTGAACTTACCAGACTTAGCCAGGCTAACCAACAATCCTATTAGACACGACCCTGCGTGGCCTCACATTCCCACCAAACTCCCCTATGACATCCCCAAGTTTGAGGGCAAGGCAGGTGAGGACCCCCAGAACCATATTATGTCCTTCCATCTATGGTTTTCCTCCAACTCCATAGTGGACGACTCTGTCCGCCTCCGTCTGTTATAGTGCACCTTCACTGGCTCTGTAGCTAAGTGGTATATCGAGCAGCCCCATGGGACCCATGCCACCTTTACCTCCCTTGCCTCGACCTTCCTGCTGTTCTTTCAGTTACCTGTCCGCTATGATGCGGGAGTCGAGATCCTACTGTCTTACAGACAGAACACGGCCACCTACATCACTGACCACATTCATGAGTGGCGTCGACGCCGAAGCCTCTGCAAAATCAAGTTAGACGATCGTATCTTCTTAGATTGGTTTCTAAAATCCCTCCTCCCTCTCATTGCCAAGGATGTGGCATTTGAACGAATCCAGTATGAAGAAGAGGCCATCCTCGAAGCCCAACAATTTGACCTCATTTATGCCTAGTTGGGTTATCTATATACCATTATACTGGATGCCCCTCGGGGCGATTCATCCCAACACGATGCGCCGGGGGCATCCCATGCCGCATATGGCATCATTGGTCGTATTGCCTCGCATCCCAAACCCTTTTCCATTGCACGTCCTAGCCATGGCCCCGACCTTTCGCGGGCTACATCTCAATCTGGAGCAACCAATTCATATGCTCCCATGGCACATCACCACCATACCCATGGACCCTCATGTCCACCTCAGTGCTTTGGTCATGCACCACCCGCATACGCCCCCCCAACCACACCTCAACGAATGTATTACCCACAGCAAGCTGCAACAACTAACCCAACACCTCCAATAGCTCAGGGTTACCAACAACCCCAGTAGGTAACTGGACCACCTCCAGCCCCACAAGCTTATTATCCACCGCAACCTGCTCCTGCACCTGTGGTAAACCAAAATCCTCCCGCTGCTCAAGGGCAAGTGTACACACAACACAATCAGCCCCAACATCAAAACAACCAACGCAACCAGGGTGGATAACAAAACTGTGGAAGAGGACGTAACCGCGGCAATAATCAACAACATAATCAAGGTCCACCACTTCCCAATCCCCCAAATAACAACAATGCTGCTCCTCCCAACCAGAATCCGGATCGTCATCCCAGGCATCCCAAAAACAATAACCTCAGAACAAACCATCCTTGTTCTATTTGCGGGGTCTATGGCCATTACACACATGCTTGCCCACATTTGGAGTGAGCTCGGCAACTCTGGACTGATGATGCCCATCGTCAAGGGAAAACGGCTCCTTAGGCGCGGACCAACCCTCCACCACCTCAACATCAAATCGCTTATGCCGCTCCTAATCAACCCATGCTCGATTCAGATACCCACCACTTGTTGATGATGTCATCCGCAGATGCCAACCTCCAAACCCGCCGGAACCAATATGGCTCCACCCCTGAAGCCCCTCCCGCCGACAAGAACACTAATGTTCATCCCACAGATCAGACGTTACATATACCTCCGGCTCCACTCGATGGCACTTCTAAAGCACCTCACTTCCCACTTTGTCGCATCAATAATAACCCCAATGCTCGCGCTGCATCGAATTACAACATTGTAGATGACTTAGCCCAGTCTCCTGCAGCCATGTTTGCTTTAGAAGTCTTAAAAAACTGTCCTTCACAGCACAATACTTTGCTCTCTGCCATTGGCGCTATTGACCCTAATGATTCATAACTGATGGCATTCGATTAAGACCAGTCCGAACCACGCTTGCCTTCCACTTTAGCATTCCAAGTTTCCATTTCCGTTCGGAATCTTGTTATCCATCGGTGCACTATCAATGAAGGTGCCTCTACATACGTTATGTCCACATTCATTTGGCAGAAGTTGGGATCTCCTACTCTCCAGCAGTCCACCACTGCGTTGCGAGCCTACCACGGCCGTTCGGCTCAACCCCAAGGTCTCTTGGCTAATGTCCCCGTCCAGCTGGCTGGTAAAACTGTGCTCATTGACATAGAGGTCATCAATGTCCAACTTGACTATAACCTCTTACTAGGCCACAGTTACATGTATGCCATGCAGGCTATTGCCTCATCCATTTTTCGTACCATGATGTTCCTTCATGACGGACGCGTGGTCAAGGTCGACCAACTCACCTATTACGATCCCAAGGCCCCTGCTGCACCTGAAAATGTTCTCCCTATGGTTGAACAACCTATTTGTGGTGCAACTACCTCGTTTGTTTCCTCCATGGGACCCAGACTTTACTCCGACGTGCCGATAACTTCTACATTCCAATCTATTCCACCACCATCACTGGAGACCCACGTCGCAGACCTCTGTACTCTTTCACACAATACACAAACACCCGACAATCAACCATCCTTGTTACCTAAACCACCATTGGTCCCTAGTCACATTGGTGTTACACCCATCCACATGATCCCCTTTCTATTTCCTCCCTCAGGCATAGTAAGCGCTCCAGTTACGGCTACCCTTAGTCTCCCCGAGTTAACATTGGGATTACCCTTGTGGTATATTTCGCCTCCCGTTCCCCCGCCAACACCAAATGTCATCCAGCAACCGGTGCAACCCATTGTCACTTCTACTCAACCACCTCCCGCTATCACTACTCCTTCGTCATCTACAAATCCCCCTCCTCTCATCAGGCCCACTGGGGGCAGAGGCCCACAACCATACACTACGGTATCCCCACCCAAAGCAGTTAAACCTCCCCCCGTGTTCCTTGCTCCTCCTAAATTCTCCTTGTGTGATGAGTTAGGCCATCCAACTCATCAATGCCCACAGTTACCTGCATTATAGGAACACATGCAAATGCTTGACGATAACCCCAACATCTCGGTTGTCAAAATAGACTCAAACCCCAAGCCTCGTGACAAATCACTGCGTACCAACCACGCTTGTGTGATATGCGGTATTTACGGCCACTACTCACATCACTGTCCTGATATCCCATATTATAGAGCAGCGTTGTATGAGTTGAATAACGTCGACTTAGAAGTATCTCCTCCCCTCATCGAGGAAATCTACCCTCCGAAATCATCCGCTTCGAAAGAAATCAATACTATCTATATGATTTCAACCACTTTCAAACCAGAACCCCTTGATTTATGGTCTGACTACTTCCAAAATGACGAGTAAATTTTGGAAACACTCACTACACCTGACTACCCTTGGGACGATATGCATCATCGATCATACTTCCTCCCAGAGGCGTCTACATCCACCGCATCTAATCAGCTATCGGTTGAATCAAAAGATTTCATACCCAATAAGGTCGATTGGTTCAAGGACCCCATCCCAGCACCGGATTCCTTCGAGGAAGTGAACATGTCAAACATTTTCCCCATTATCCAAATCGACATTTCCACCACACCTGGAAAACCTGAGCTCATCTCGCTAGGTGCATCTTGTACTCAAGCAGAAACTCAGGCATATAAGAAACTCTTCCAAGAGTTTCGTGATGTCTTCGCCTGGTCTTACACCGAGATGCCTAGCCTCGATACCAAAATTGTGGAACATCACATCGACACTTGGCCCCATGTGAATCCTGTCCGACAAAAACAAGGACCCATTCACCCGTCCAAGCTCCCAGCTGTTAAAGCTGAGATTGAAAAAATCCAAAAAGCAGGATTCATATATCCTATTGCCTACACCACTTGGGTTTCAAACCCAGTACCAGTAAACAAAATAGTGGGCACTATACGCGTTTGTACTAATTTCCGAGACCTCAATCTTGCTTGCCCCAAGGACAACATCCAAACACCTTTCATTGACCAACTAATTGATGAATGCGCAGGACACGAGGTCCTTTCTTTTATGGATGGTTTCTCCGGATACAACCAAATAAAAATCCGTAAAGAAGATCAGTATAAGATGGCTTTCACCACCCCATGGGGCACCTTCGCCTATCGCGTCATGCCTTTTGGCCTCAAGAATGCTAGAGCCACCTTCCAACGTGCCATGACTTATTGCTTCCATGATCTCCACAAGATCATAAAAGTTTACCTGGACGACCTCACAGCTCGATCCAAAAAGTGATCTGACCATTTAGACGACCTTCGACAAGTTTTCATCCGTTGTCGGAAATACAACATCCGCTTGAACCCCCTCAAGTGTGTCTTTTGTGTCACATCAGCTTGCCTACTGGGGTTTTTTATCTCAGAAAAGGGCATCACTGTATACCCCTTAAAAGCCTAAGCCATTCTAGAGTTACCGTCACCCCGCACGTTAAGACAACTACAAAGCCTACAAGGGAGGTCCAACTTCCTCCGCCGCTTTGTCCCGGACTATGCCACAACAGTCCACGGTTTCCTACGACTACTACGTATGCATACCCATTTCATATGGGACCAACAAGAAGAGACAACCTTCACCGATTTAAAGAAAGCACTCACAAACGCCCCATTGATTTCTCCTCCAGATTTTACCAAAGATTTCACCCTCTATGTTTCAGCATCCGAGCATGCCGTATCTGGAGTTCTTGTACAAGAAGATGCTGCTCGACAATAGCATGTAATCTACTATGTGAGCCAGACCTTGTCCGGCCCACCCCTCCGATACCCACATGAAGAAAAGATGGCCCTCGCCGTCATTTTTTCAGTACAAAAGCTGAGACATTATATCCTCCTAAGCCACACCATAGTCGTAGCTAATTCCAATCCTATGGTTTACCTCTTGACGCGTCGCCTTCTTCAAGGCCGCGTAGCTAAATGGGTGATTATCCTACAAGAGTATGACCTTACTTTCAAGACCCCAAAGAGCACCAAGGCCCTAGCACTAGCTCAACTCATCACAGATCTCCCATCCAGATCTCCCATCCTCTTCGTCATCACCCGCTATCCAAATGGATCTCACTGATGACCACATTTTCATCATCTCGTCTGATGACCCATGGTACGGTGATATTTTGTTATACCTTCGCACACAGAAGTTCAGACCCCACATCGATCGTGACAGACGCCGTCATATACGACACCACGCCCCCTGATACCTCTTATTAGGGGATGTACTTTATCGACACGTCGTTGATACCATCTTATGACGCTGCCTATCCCATAGCGAGGCAGAACAAGTCCTTAATGATTTCCATAGCGGTGCCTGCGGAGGGGATTTCTCCGGAATGGCCACCGCCCAAAAGATCATCCACGCAAGTTACTTTTGGCCTTCATTATTCACTGATTGCATCACTGCAGTCAAACGTTGTCAAAACTGCCAACTTTTTGCCCCAAAAGCAAGAACCCCACCTGCCCCCCTTCATCCAGTCGTCACTGTCGGACCATTCTGCAAATGGGCCATCGATTTCCTCGATTGCAATCCCACGTCAGCTGGCGATCACAAACACATCATTGTGGCCGTAGATTATTTCACCAAGTGGGCGGAGGCCATGCCAACTTACAATTGCAAGGCCGACACCGCTGCACAATTTTTTCTCAACCATGTTATCGCTCATTTTGGAGTGCCAAAGCAACTCGTCTCAGACCACGACTCTCACTTCGAAGACGCCGTCTGGAGAGAACTATCAACCTTACTGAATTTTGAACACAATTTCTCCTCCGCTTACTACCCCCAAGGAAACGGCCAAGTTGAGGCAATCAACAAAATTTTGAAAACCATCCTCCAGCACACTGTAGACAAACACAAGTCAAATTGGCACCACATGTTGTTCCCAGTACTATGGGCATACCGCACGTCAACCAAAACCACCACCGGTTTTACCCCTTTCCACTCAATTCACGGCGTCGAATCTGTCCTCCCCATTGAGTGCCAGATCCCAACCCTACAAATGGCCGTTGAAATCCTACCGGACATTTCCCCAATCGAGCAACGCTTACTACTCCTGGAGCAGGCCAATGAAGATCGGCACACAGCCCTTCAAACCATGGAAGTAGCCAAGAACCGATCCAAATTGAATTATGATAAACATGTCCACCCAAGAAATTTTACTGAAGGAGACCTTGTCCTCGCCTATGATCAGTCTCATGAGAAAACCGGGAAAGGAAAGTTTGTATCCATGTGGCAAGGCTCATATATTATCCACACTTGCCTCGGACAGGGGGCATACATTCTGACCGATTCAGAAGGCAACCCCCTCCGCAACCCACGCAACGGGTTGTACCTCAAGCAATTTTACCCATAGTAAATCTGATGGACACCACCGTCCATTATTGTACAGTATTATTGTCTTTTTCCACAAAAAATTCAAAAAACCTAAATATTTGCTTTCTCTGCATGACCACAGATGGTTCCTGTTCCACTATGCTACGTCGGTTTTGCTAAGGGTGCAAATCGTTGGTGCCGTGGGAATCAACACAGCGAGAACTTCATGACAGTTCTTTCCTTTTCCTGTTTTCATCAGGTCCATTTTTTGACCATTTTTTGGATGCCCTCATCGCCTCGGTTTGCGTGCCACATCGACCGTCGTCCGTTTTTGACATATCTTATATCGTCAAATTCAGTTTTCCACGCTCGTGATGATGCTTGAAATCATTTCTCGCTCTCACCTCCAGATTTTTTGGGCATTTTTTCCCATACCCCCTCGTCACCTCGGTTTGCGTGCCACATCGGCTGTCGTCCGTTTCTGATGAGTCTTATATCGCCGGATTCAATTTTCTGTGCTTGTGACGATGCTTGAGACCATTTCTCACCCTCACGCCTATATTTTTTTGGGTATTTTTTTTCCATGCCCCCTCGTTGCCTCGGTTTGCGCACCACATCGGTCATTCTCCGTTCTTGATGAATCTTATATTGTCGGATTCAGTTTTCCACGCTCGTGATGATGCTTGAGATCATTTCTCACTCTCACCCCATAATTTTCTGCGTATTGTTTCAAAATGCCACCCATCGCTTCGGTTTACGTGCCACATTGGCCGTTGCCCCTTTTTGATAATCTTTATGTCACCAAATTCAGTTTTCCGCACTCATGATGATGCTTGAGACCTCTTCTCGCTCTCATCAATCCCTTTTTTGTTCGGTATAATTTTATCCCTTTTTCGGGCCGAGCAATCCCTTTTACGAAAAAGGCACTTAGGGAGTTTCTGTTAAGCTCTTTTCTGACTCCTAAAGCAATGAAAAGATCACCGAGCAACCTTGCTTCCTTTCATGCTCGCTAAACGTATCTGAAAGGGCGTCTACCTGGTATAAGTTTACCCCTTTTCCGGACCTTGTAGACTAATTATGAAAAAGGAATACTCTAGTCACATCGGCTAGAAGAGTTCTCCATTTGCATCATTTTATGCTTTTTCGGGCCTTGGAGAGTAACTTACGAAAAAGAACAACAATGGAGTCCCCTTGCTGCTTTCAGACTCTCTAAACATTAAAGTGACCACGAGCAATCACCATCCTGGGCTCGTAAAAACCAACAGGACAGTACTCACAACCACTGTAGAGTCTTCTTATCGTTTTCAGACTCCTTAAAAATGAAAGCACCAATGAGCAAGAACAGTCCCGAGCTCACAAAATCCACAGGATAGTACCATTTCAGAGCACACTTTTATCCCTTCTTGGAGCTCATTAAAACTACGAAGAAGGACCCCATGGTGCTTCTTGGCGCCACAACATATCACGTCTACTCATATGGCAGCTTCCCTAGTTTGGTCGCCTTTGTTCAGAGTATTCTGCATTATGTCACCCTGAGAATCCCTCAACACATATCCTTCAGTCCCTAAAAGCTATGCTCCCCCACACCTACAAGTCAGTTCCCTACGCTGCCAGGTCAACCATGTCATCATGCTCTGAAAAAAGGAAGTTTGAGTCTACCCACTATATGACCCCAGTTACTTCCCATCCCCACAAGTATGTCAGTCCTACCATCAATACTACCACAGTTCAGTTCTACACCTCGCGCTCCTATCAAGGAAACATCATTGCCTTGTTAGTTGCTGGTCTCCCTCTGTCGACGACAACCAAATTTATTCCAGAGGATAGACCTAGAGGTCCCTGTGTCTTATACTCCCTCAATGTTACCTCAATGTACCTCAATGTTATACTCCCTCGAGTATATAGTTACATATACTTCCCAGAGATGGCTCACAGTCATTACGTCCCTACAGGTGTTGGACACTTTCAGTTTCAACAATTCATCAGTTATTCCAGTGTATCAGTTATTGAGATCAGTCATTTTATGATCATGAGTACATCCCAGAATAGTGTCCCCTTTGGACCATTATGATGTACCAGCAGATTTTTTATGTATTTTTCAGGTCCCCCTTCTTGGGACTAATTGTTATGTGTATGTCTTGATACGAGCATGGGTATGCCCACCTCGTCCATTATCAGAGATTATTCCTCATTCATATTGAAGCCATGTAATATTGTTTATTTTTGCAGCTTCCAAGAATCGTGGATCCAGTCTCCAATCGGTCTCTTCTCTTCCCCAAACCCCAGAAAAAGACAAAAGAACTATGATGTCTGTTGGCCATACGATGAGCTCCTGCCCTCACACATCAGGGGGCAATCTGTTAACACCCAAAAAGTGCTCACTAGCTCATTTCCTTATTCACATGACCCATTTGTCCACTTTTTCACCATTTGAGCCTCCAAAGCCACCAAAAGGTCACCAAAAGACCTTAATACACCCCTTTTTCCACTCAAAATGAATATTTTTCCTCAAAAAGCATAAAAAACCCTCAAAAAGGGTCCAAAATTCCCAAAAATATTAAAAAGGGAATAAAAATAATAAAAATATTCAAAAAAGGAAAAAGTAGGGAAAAGGTACCTAAACCATGTTGGTCAATACCATTGGTTTCCTCAAAACCATAATGGTATTCCCCACCACCAAAAACTATAAAAAGGTGGTAGGGGCTCCTCACTTTCCATCCATCCATCATCCTATCCTCATGCTGCCAAAATCCCCTTTGAGCATTGCCCACCTTTTTGAGCCTTGCACAAACCAGGAAGCATTGGAGAAGAAGAGACCTTTGGAGCTTGGAGCTGCTCACCCTTGGAGCTACTCAACAATCTTCACCACTTCGAGGTATTACTATTGCAAGCACTTGCTTGCCCTTATTCTTAATACAAAAATCTTTTTTACATCATGTCAATCGTTTTTACTATCCATAATATTTCCATAATTTGCTTCATAGATCCATGGTTAATGTAGTTTAGATTAGTTTGTTATTTATTTCTATTGAAACTGCTGCTACTAGTTAGTAGGTGCCCATTGCACTAAGCTTGGTTGCAAAACCAAGCCAACAGGGGTGACACAACTAAAAATGACCAAATAAATGCTCAATTGTTATGTGGTCATTTTTAGTTTAGTTCTTATCGCATGACCAAACTGTCATTTATCTTGGTCATTTTTAGTTTAGTTCTTATCCTCTAACCAAATTGGTCATTTTTAGTTAGATTACTTAAAAATTCTCAATTTTAGTCATTTATCCCTTGAAAAAACTGTGGTGACCAAATTTTTTGGTCGCCTGGTCAGTTATCTCTCATTTTGTATTAGTGGCATTAACCAGAGATTACAATATTCACCGTAGTCTACTAATCAACTGTTCGCATCAAAACACATTAGCATTAACCAACAACATGTATTTACAGGAACCAACATAGAACATTTAAATAACCCGTTATCACATCATAGCATAACACCAGAATTTACAACCAAACATCTTCATTCATTAACATCTGCGAAAAAACCCGTCGTAGAAATAGTCAAAACATGATACCGCAGTTACAATCCAAACTCAAAAGTTCGCATTAATATCCTAAACTCTGATGCCCTTATGCTTACAATATGCTTCTATTTGTATGCTTCTACCCTATTCCAAAATGGCCCATTTTGGCCGACTTAGCAATTAAATATTGTAAACTATTCTTGCGCTTCCTTAGACTTCGCGGTAATTCCTTGTTTCGCAGGATTTGGATTTCGTGTCTGTCGGCTTCTGCACTTCTTACGGATCTATCCCGTGCCAACACCCCTAACCCCCAATCTCTATCTCTCTCTCTCTAAACCCCTAACTCCTGATTCCTCTCCCTCTCTCTCTCTCTCTAATCCCATAACCCCCAATCTCTCTCTTTTTCTCTCTAAACCCCTAACCTCTCTCTCTCTGTTTGAACATAGTCATTACGGATGATCAATATGAGTGAAGAAGGAGCTGCGTTAGTTACTTTTGAAACATGACATTTCGATCCCTACTCTGTGATCATCATCAGGAGACAATTGAAGCCTGATATTTACTTAAGATTCCCGTAAACCTCAATGACTCCTAGAAACTGCTCCTTCACTCCCTAAAACATGTAAGACCTTCATTAACTAATAACTAAATTTCATTAATCATTTATAAGTCATTAGTTTAAATAATAACTTATAAGTAGTGAATATCTAGTGTTAGTCACTATTTAATAAAGGTCCCCCTTTTTTACCCTTACTATTATTATATTAAAACTTTAAATTAGTTTATAATTAAAGTGGGTCTTCATTCTATTAGTATAAAATAAAAGTAATTTAATAACTAAGCATTAGCTAATATATAAAGAAGTCATTCATTAGTTAATACTTTAGCAAAATAAGGAATTTAATAATAATAATACTATTAAGTTAAATAATAGACAAGTGCATATACACATGTTATGATTATTAATATTGACATTTTTATTTTAATGAATAATTTTTCAATATTAATAATTATTGTAACATACTATAAAGCAAAGGTTATTAATAATTTATTGAGACTTATGATTAATACTATAATATTAAAAAGTATTAATAATAGGTCATTATTATTAATAGGAATGATTAATAAGAATTATTAATAATAGGCCTTTATTAATATCACGTTTCTTTTCTTTCCATTTTCAAGAATTCTTACTAATACTATAATTATGAATTATTATTAATAAGCTATTACTATTAATTTTCTTTTAACTATAAGTTAGGTCTAGATTTAATAATAAATAAAACAAAATCTTGAATATCTAAATTATTAAAACCTAAAATTTTCAAAACCAACTTTAATCATCAATTAAAACTAAATTACATTAAGTTTCATACCTATATGGGTTTATAGGCATCTTAAGTAAATATCAGGCTTCAATTGTCTCATGATGATGATCTCAAAGTAGGGATCGAAATGCCAAGTTTCAAAACTAACTAACATAGCTCCTTCTTCACTCATACTCTCTCTCTCTCTCTCTCTCTCTCTCTCTCTCTCTCCACCCATATCCCCTAATATCCAATATCTCTCTCTCTCTTTCTCTAAACTCCTAACCTCCAATATCTCTCCCTCTTCAATCCCCTAACCCCAAATCTCTCTCTCTAAACCCCTATCCCCAAATATCTCTATTTCTCTCTCTCTCTCTCTCTCTCTCTCTCTCTCTCTCTCTCCCACAAACCTCCACTCCTCACCCACCTAACCCTAACCCCCACTCTCTATCTCTCTCTAAACCCTTAACTCCCAATATCTCTATTTCTATCTCTATCTATCTCTCTCTAATCCCCTAACATCCAATGTCTCTCTCTTTGTAAAAACCTATCCTAGAATCTCTCTCTAAACTCGTAACCACAAATCTCTCTCTCTTTCTATCTAAACCCCTAACCCCAAATCTCTCACTCTCTCTGTAAACCCATAACACCCAATCTATCTCTCTAAACAATTCACCCCAAACCTCTCTCTCTCTTTCTATACCCCTTTCTTCCAATCTCTTTTTCTCCCTAAACCCCTAACCATCGATCTGTTGGAATATTCTCACCATCATCATCTTGGTTTTGCATGCACTGCATGCATTCATGCATTCCATGTAGCACTGCCTGCATCCATGCATTAATAGTGGAGTCTCCTAACACCTAGTCCCTATTTTTCCCCCCCTGGAGCTTGTTTCTGGCCATTATTAGCCCTCCTAGCCACTGATGCACCCTTGTTTCCATCATTGGAGTTACAAATGCACCCTCCTGCACTGATTTAGGAGATATATGAGTCAGTTCCATGATTTATGGAACCTTGTTCCCTTGATTGCTCATTTAACTGACTGTAGCTCCTAGTTGACTGAATTGAGTGTGGGAGCGCCATCCTTGACCACTGACACCTAGTATGTGTTATACCTCAAAGTTACACTTCAATCCTTTGTGTTGCATCTTCATGACATGCGACCTAGTGACACTCCCTCCTAATATGTGTTGTACCTTGTTGGTCCCCTCCTTGGCCTCATCTGGAAACTTTGGAGATAAATCCAAACAAACCTAGTTGAACAACAACTCAATGGGCCAAGTGTTACCTTGATTGACCATGCCTTGCCCTAATTTTTGCGCCCCGCCTATAGCCCAAGGCGCGAAAAATTCCCTATTTTCGTTCCTTGCATAACTGCTGGGGTGCAAAAATCCCAACATTTTCGCGCTATGCTCAGTACAAGGGGAGGAAAATATTAGTAACAACTCTTTGCTTGGATTTTGGATCTAACCTTCGGGAGATTTTCTTGGGATTGGAGGTTCTTTTCGATCCTAACCTACCTTCCCTTCTTTGCTAGGCTCAACTCCTTGATCCACTAAACTCTCATCTAGATCCACCTTCCTCTCCATTTGGTTGGCCTCTCAAATCCTATAAGAGAGAGGCCCTCCATGATCCAAAGGGAGGACATTTTTTAGGCATCAAACCTATGATCCTAGAGGGTTGCAGAGATAGCTTTAGGAAGGAAAATTTAGAGCTGAAGGTTTGCTTGGACATCAAGGGATCACTTTGTTAGTTTCTCCTAGTTTCCATTAATGAAACTTGTCTTATTTTCCCATTTTGTGTGTTGTGTTTTAGTCATGAGCATGAGATGTATCTAATTTGATTTAGATCTAATCTAGAATACAAGATATTTGGATATTTTCTTTGTTTGTTGTTTGCTTGGTTTGAATAGGTTCTACTCATGGAATTCAAGATGTCATCTGGAAACAAGACAAACACTCAGTTGAAAGTGAGTTACACCATTTCTTTCTCTCCAAATACATTTAAGATTTGTATGCATTGATTAGATATAGGATCTTAAGGTAGAATTTGTTTGATAACTGACTTAGGTTAAGCTTAGTTAATATTAGTTTAGTCTATGGACAAGTCTAACTATCCTTAGGATGTATTTGTCTATACAGAAATTGGCGACTTCGCTGGGGACAACACCATCAACCTGGCAGTGACCACCTTCTTGTTAACACCCAAAGTGGAACCAACAAACCTATTCCTTCATCAGGCCCAGTTCCTTCTTAGGCACCACAAATCCCACCTACCGGGAGGCATTCCACTCCTAGAAACCAGAACCAAGCTAAGGGGAAACCTAATCAACATCAAGCCTTCGTTCCCCCTAACTTGTATTTTGGAATATCCTATTTTGGTGCCGTGAACAGTCAATGGAACCCACCCCCTCAAACCTTGTCCCTTAATTAGAGCAGAACAAATAATAAATGGGATCCATTCTTCCAGTCACACCTCCCCTTTCAAGGTATAGGAAATCCACCCAATCAAGGATTTGAAAATATTCCTTCGACACAACAACCCCAACTCTCCACACCATTCATTCCCACCCAGCAGTATGTTCAACAACCACCAACCAACTCAATTTTGAATCACTTGATCAATACTTTGATTCCCAATCCATAATCGGTTAACCAGATGACCCCTAATGCAAAAAATTCCAACAGTACCTTGCGGGTAATATATACAGGTATAACATGAAACAGTACGCAGTACAGGGCCCGACAGGCATCCCCTCACCCCATCAATACTACTCATTCCCACAACCCAATAGACAACTCCCATTTTTGGAAACATTAGATTTACCCTACTTGTCAAGACTAATTAATGATCCCATTTGGAACGAACCATATTGGCCACCCATACCTGCCAAACTTCCATCGGACATACCCAATATCGATGCTAAACCTGGGGAAGACCCCAAGAACCATGTTATGACATTCCATCTTTGGTGTTATTCCAACTCACTGATTGATGATTCCATATGATTGAGGCTCTTCCAGTGTGCACTTACAAGTATGAAAGCAAAATGCTATATCGAGCGTCCCCAACACTATTTCCGCGACTTCAACACCCTCGCTATGTAGGTTTTGACACACTTCGAGCTTCCCAATCAATATGAAATTGGAACAGACCTTTTAACTTCATTGCGCCAATCCACTGCCACCCATATCTCCGATCGTATCCATGAGTGGCAGAGACGCCGAATACTAATCAAGGCACCTATTCCGGACCAATTACTGGTTGATTGGTTCACCAAGTCATTACTACCACCCATTTCTAGGGATGTTGCAATGGGAAGACCTGTCATAGAGGAATAAGAAATCTCTCATGCATAATATGTGGATTTGGTTTATTCCCAATCCAGAACACTATACGAACTTATTCCTCATGCTCCCCACCCCATGAATGATCCATCAAGACCTGCTACCAAACCTCCTATCAATGGAGTAGTTGGTTCTATGAAGGCCCAGCCTGTAACTAAACATAGTGGACAACAAAATACTTTTTCCCCACCCTCAACTTAGGATGCATCAAAAACTTCTACTTCTCTTGCTGAGACCTCCAAGGTGAATTCCGTTCAATCCTCGCCACAAAAATCTGGAGGGAAAAAGAAGAACAATAAAGGAAAATACAAAAAATATTCTACTCAGCAGGAAAACCCCAAATCTCAACAAACCAAAGCTAACCAACCTAAACCAAAAGCTAACTTCCCTTTCCTGATATGTCAGGAAGATCACTACACAAAGGGATGCCCTTATCGCGAGGAAGTCAATAAACTTGTTAAAGGATCTTCCCTCCCGACAGTCTTGACGGACCCATTCCCACATCAACAACAACAAATGGTTTCACACAACCCCCCACAAGGGGGAAACCAAAATGACAATAACCAAGTATAGAGATCATCACACCATGATATTCTTATGATGAGTAATGAGACTATTCACATAGCCACTCATTCAAATACATATGACTTTGTATCCATTCCCAATAATAATGGGAGTTCCAAAGACAAAACTACCTTGGAATACATTCCAACACCTCCTTATTCAAGTTCTATTCATATTGAGAGACCTCCCGCTAACACTGTGTTGTGGCCACCCAAGGCCACTATTCGAACGACCACATTTAATCCCAATGCGTGAGCTGCCGAAAATTACAACATTGTTGAGGACTTAACTCAAGCACCTTGTGCGATTTCAACTCTCAAAGTTTTACAACATTGTCCTACTCAATGTAAAATCCTATTGTCAGCACTTGGAGTTGTTGATCCCAATTATTCCAACACAATCATGTTCAATTTGGAATACTTTCAGCCACAATTGTCTCATCAGTTGGCCTTTCATATTCACACCAAAATATGTGGAAACAACATCCATCGTACCATTTTGGATGAAGGTGCTTCCACATCGATCATGTCGTTGTCCTATTGGATAGCTATTGGCTCTCCCGAAGTAAATCAGTCCCCCACCACTCTAAAACCCTTTCACGGCCGCGGTTTCCAACCATACGGACTCATCCCATCACTCGTTGTAGAACTAGGGGGAAAAACCATATCCATCCATGTTGAAATCGTCGATGCTCCATTAGATTATAACATCTTACTTGATCGGAATTTGTTTTATTCCATGAATGCAGTAGCATGCTTGGTCTTCTGATTGGTCAAATTTCCTCATCATAGGAAAATTGTTACCATTGACAAGTTAGACTTTTGCACTCCAGACATCCACTCCAACACCACTAAGAATGTCCCATTATTGACTCAAGCTCAACATCACTATGAGGACATTGATGTCAGTTTGTTGAAAGACTCCTCCATTATTGGATTATTTTCGGAGCTCCCACCACCCTTTTTTCCAATCCACATGATCTCTTCGAGCATTATCCAACCTCACAAATCTCACGATTCTTGGATTGTCCCGAGTCCCACCGATGGAAAAATCATTGGTGACTATATGCCTCTCAACTATAATCAAGCAACCTACCATGCGATCCAATCAACATCCGATTAAATCAATACAATTGACCACCATAGTGTGGCACCCCTCCCTCCTCGGATCAACTAATCTTTTCCCATCATCGTCTCTCTTTCACAAAATTTTCCGTCTGATGAATCAATCATGGAGATCTTGAGCATCGATGAGCCACCATGGGAATATCATCACCATCAGTCTTCTTTCCTAATGATTCAGGTAGTTGATTCTGATACAAAATCCAACGCTTCAATGGACATTATCAACACTACGTTTCCCTCTTCTTCACATGATGTGTTTTCTGAAGGAAACTTAGCCAATATTATGAAGACCATTCCAATGAAAATTTTCGTGAAGCCTGGTATCATGGAACATATCCATCTAGGAAAAACCTGTACACCTACCGAGGTGCAACTTTATACTTCCTTATTCAAAGAGTTGCGCGATGTTTTTTCTTGGAGTTATTAAGAAATGTCAGCGATAGACCCCTCCATAGTCATTCATGAAATCTAGGTCTATCCTAGTGCCCGACCCGTCCAGCGGAAACTCCGAGCCATTCATCCCCATAACACTGCAGCTATTAAAGCAGAAGTTGAAAAACCTCTTCGTGTTGGTTTTATATACCCTGTCCCATTGACATATTGGGTTTCTAATATTTTCCACGTAGCTAAGAAATAGGGAACGATTAGAGTTTGCATTGATTATAGAGACTTGAACAAAGCTTGTCCCAAGCACAATTACCCAACTCTCTTCATCGACTAGATCGACAACTGTGCTGGGAGTATCATATTTTCATTTATGGATGGCTTCTCTGACTACAATAAGATCGAGATACTCCCATCTGACCAGCATAAATTTGCTTTCATATGCCCATGGGGGACTTTGCATATCGTAAATTACCTTTTGTTCTTAAGAATGTCGGGGCCACATTTCAACGGGCCATGTCTTATGCATTTCATGATATCAAGCATGTTTTGGAACCCTATCTGGATGACCTACCCTCACATCCCAATTCACGAGAGGACCATCCGGATCATCTTAGTGCAATATTATCACGATGTCGTCACCACAACATTTTCCTGAATCCACACAAATCCGTATTCTGTGTCGAATCCGACAGATTGTTATGTTTCATCATCTCGAAGGACAGCATACACCTTGATCTGTCGAAGGTGGAGGTTATTTCATCCTTACCTTCCCCTTCCAATATCCCATAAATCTAGAGTTTGCAAGGGCATGAAAACTTCTTACGCCGCTTTGTATTCAACTTTGCCAAGATCATTAAGGGCTACATGAGGCTTCTCAAAAAATACATTCCTTTCTTCTGGGAAGATGAAGCCCAATGGTATTTTAAAAACCTGAAAAAGGCCCTTACTAATGCACCCGTGATACAACTGCCTAACTATACACGGGACTATATTTTATATCTCACTGCCTCTACTACCATCGTTGGCATGGTGTGTTGAGGTGTGTGAGCTGTCTAAAAGAACCACCTAAATATTTAATTATCGACCAGGGTTGGTAATCTTAGAGTTGAGGCACAGTATATGCTAAGGTAGAATGGCACCTAAGTTTCGGCTTGTCAAACCTTAGAAATGTTTAATAAAGAAGAGATCGAAAGATCTTTCAAAATGAAAAACCGAGTCAAAATTCAGAATAGATAACAAACGATCTAATTAAACCAAATTAAACCAACATATCATAATAGTATCAAATCATACTACTCTACTTTATGATTAAACAATAGAAAAAAGAACAAATACTAATTAAAAGGAAAACTACTTATTACAAAAATGAAAATTACTTCAAACAAAAAAAAAAAAAAAAAAAAAAAAAAAACTACAAACTACTTGATGAATTCGAATAACTACTCATGCATTAAGTTAATATTTCAAAACTACATTAAAGCATCTAATTATAATTCCATTCTCCCTGATGTTGTATGTCAAATGTGATAGGAACTCGAGTGAATGAATCGTAATGACTTTCAAATGTAACGACAAAACAAAATGGAAGTAAATCTAACCTAATTTCGACAACGAGATGTAAACTACAAAGAGACCAATTACAATTAACCTTAAACATTGTGATCTATCTTCTATCCATAAGAAAAATAATATAAAAATAATGAAGTCTAGAAACAAGTAAAAAACTTAATAAAGATATTATTTCTGAATTCAGTTTGGAAGCAAGTAGAAAACTTGATAAAGATATGTTATATAGAGGCAAGTAGAAAACTTGATAAAGATATTTATTTCTGATCCAAACTCTATCTCATGAACATCTTCATTATCTGTATGAATGCGAAATTGATCCTATACTAAACAAAGAAACTATTGAAACTAGAATACTTGGAGAATGAAATTATTAACTTTGATCTGAAATAAACCTTAAGAACATGAAATAAAATATACTAAGAATAAGACTGATAAATTCTAAAATAGTAACATATTGGTAAATCAAATATGAATGACATAATTCGAGAAACAGTTAAAACGAAGCAAAGGAAGTTGAGATGGAAACTAAGAATAATGATAAACTTAATTAAAAAATTATGGAATATGAAGCAAGGTCCTAATTATAATTAAAAATACTGATTAGAAGCAAGAAAGATTTCAATTTAAAGATCCTGAGAAATTGAATTCAAAATAAGCATAAAAACAGTGCAGAGAGAATGAAAGTCCGAATGATGATCCAGATGACTGACTGAATGATAGTCCGAATGACAATCTGGATGGAGGAAAACAAATTAAACTAAAGAAAGAGACAGTTTTGATTATCTTAATCATCAACTGTCGAATGTAGATGAACCTACAGTGCAAAGAAGTCAGTGAGAAGACTGTTGAAAAGCTAAGATAGTAGAAGCAACCTATTCTAATTATTATTGAAAAGATGAACTACTTCTATAGTTAAACAAAACTCAGAATGAGACTTGAACTACAGCTACATAGAAAGAAACTAATGGAACTAACTCTAGTTATAACTAAGCTGGAAATAACAGCTAACTAAACAACAACTATCTAAATTCTATCTAATTGCAAAAGACTAAAAACAAGCTATCTAATTGCAAAAGACTGAAAATAAGCTATCTAATTGCAAAAGACTGAAAATAAATTAAAAATACTATGCTTGGTCGACCATTATCAATGTTGGAAAGAAAACTAAGTTAGCAGCATAATACAGATTACAAAGAAGTAAGGAAATGACATATACAGGAAAACAAAGTTAATTATATAATAAACTGGAAAATAAACTAGGTATTTGCAGAAAAGAAAATACAAAAAACATAAATAAAACCTCCAATTGATGAGGGGCCCTTCTCAACAATAAAATGTAGGAGCTTCCATTAACTGATAAAGTTACATAGTGCTTGTAGCTTAAAAGACTAACAATTGCCTAAACTCTAGAGATTTGGAGATTCAGAGACTCAGGGACTAACTCGTCTCAATCACAAAGAGGTCTATATATACAATTTTTCAATGGGGAGAGCAAGTCGACCCTTTAGTGGTCGACTGCTATAATAATAGGCAGTCTTTAAGACTGTAAAACGGTTACCCAGTGGCTCACGACAACGCAGAGGCCACCTGCTTGTTTTCACGGCGCCAATCCTACCCGACGTAAACAGTTGCGTGTTCATTTCCTTCAGTCGTGGGTAGAGTGTATGATGGCGAGATGAATAGATGAAGGAGAGGGCTACTGGAGCATCGATGTGGGAAGAGCGTGTGCTGGCAAACTGAGCGTGGGTGGATGAGGCTCCTCTAGAACAATTGCGTGAGCAAACGGGTGTAATATCAGGCTGGATGAACATGAAAGTCGAAAATATTAAGTGTTGACATGGGGAGACCGTGTGCTGTCGAGCTCAGGAGGCAAGGAGGCAATTTTTCTAGAACTGGGGCTCATCAACTGTAACCACCACGTTGCTAACAGAACCCACATGTCTGTTTCTGTCTTTAATGGCTAGGAATATGCCAACCAACGATTATGCGGGCTGAACGAAGGGTTGGACGACGGGTTGAACATTGCTGGCATCTTTGGCATGAAAGCGAGTCTGAATGAAGGTCTGTTTGAAGACTGCAGCCTATAGAGCAAAAACTAAATGCCACGCATGTCTAGAAATGTCACTTTAAACATTAATAAATCATAATATAGCAAGATTTGACCAAAATCCATATGATAAATGAATACATGCATACCTGGTCTGTTTGATAGTCTTAATGGAGGAAAAAATAACTTATCATAGAAAAAATAATGAAAATGACGTCAACCAGAGTATATTTGATGATAAAAAATGGTGAAAAAATGGACACCAACATTCCCCCAAACCGGAGATATGCCAGTTCCCACTAAGCAAAACAGAGAAGTTTAGGAAGAAGGCTGAGTTGTGGTAGTAGCTGCCTTCGAATTGGAAGAGGCAGTGGCTTTAGCTTTAAGTTTTTGGATCTTCCTAAACTAGTCCTTCAAGGTGTCGTACTTCATCCGAAGAGTAGTATGGGATGTTGATCTTGCATTGACCAAGCATTCAATGCTTCTTACTTGTGTGCATAGTGCCTTGTTTTCTTCTTGAAGCTCAGAGATTGTTTCCACATAATTTTGATTTTGGTCTGTCAACCGTGCTATCACTTGGGTCAATCTATCCACTTCCTGTTGATTCAGAATGGGTTGTTCTATGCAATGTTCCAAGTCCTTTTGAGGACTCAACTTTCTTGAAGATGTTTCAAGCTCAACAGTATGTTCTTCAAGAACTTTGTCTTCATTGTGTGCAGAGGAACTCTTAGCAGCAGGGGCTTCAGACAATTGAGCAAATGAATTGGCTAATGTAAGGAGAGGTGTTTCAAGGGTATGGTCGTCTGACTGGTTATCTAAATGTGATGGCTGAACGACAGTCTGGATGACAGACTAGTCGACGAACTGGTCATGATTTGTTCTATTGGATTTCGTGGGTACTGAAAAGAGTGGAGGTTCCGAAGTAGGGTCACCAAGGGTAAACTTAGGAGAAGGCGATAGATGGAAACGGTGTACATCTCCTGAGGGATTCTCATCAAACTGCACACGCTTGGTGTCTTGTTCTATTTGCATAGAGGCTTGGGTAGCCTCACTAATACTAGCTTGGAAACGATGGTGTTTTCAAGAAGCAGAGGATTTGGAAATAGGATTCTCGATCAAATAAGGGTTTAGAATTTAAAAAAAAAATGATCCCAGGTTTTCCCTCTCTTTTCCAGCTGGTGAATGATCAAGATTTTAATAAGACAGTGACGGTATAGGATTCTAGAGGGATTAACAGTATTCTTCCTGACCTGGCTTGACATTTTTTCTAAAATTTTCAAGAAATAGAATGGGAAATTAAGGGTCTGATTGTTATCAAAATGTGCTAGCAATCTAAAATGGCGGACTTTAAAAACAATAAACTTACCCTCACAAGTGATTAGATGGATGATGATAGTCAAGATATCTAGGTATTCTGGCGTGACCCATTCCCGATGGAATCCTTTTGTTCCGACAACATGTTGATATTCATCTTTGAAAGCAAATTTGTGAGCCTTCCATGGAAGGAAGAGATGTTTATGCCAGTGGGCTCCTTCCCTAGGGAGATTCGTGGCTAATGCGATAGATTCTTCTGTCACAGAAAAAGTGAGATGGCCAACATTGGCTGTCTTACCATCGAATCCTTTGGAGAACAACAGTAAAATTTCGTGGTCATGGCCTTGGAGAAGGCGGAGAAACAGACCCCATCTGGCTCGAAGGAATACCTCATGACATTCTTTGAACTCGGAGATGCAAAGTAAATCCTGGTAACTTCCAGGTTCGTGACAGATTGGCTTTGTTGATAGAGGATGGGGGCTGCAAATAGATACAAGAGGTGCAATAAATTGCAGAGGATGCAGCTCAATAGAGAAGATGGGACAATGAACAGAATGGAGTGAAATTCATGTAGCCATCAATTTAAACTAAAGTCTGTTTGAGTGGTTGAATGATGGACAAGGTGCATGCTTGAGAGATCACACTTGTCATTCAAGGATCTTGAATCGAGCGCCGACATAGAAATGCGCGATTCAAAGAATACGTGGCTATGATATATTCAACCATGTCCAAAGCCAAGCTTTGGATAGGATGAACATAGTTCTCGAAATGAAATTATAGACATAGATTATACATGGGAGATCATGATAACTCGATTAATATGATGATAGGTCATACAACAGTATAATTAAAGCCATATGACGGTCATGCAATAATTCAAAATGATGCATAATCCATTCGTTTAATGGAGGCAAGATAAGTAAGGGAATGAAACCACGTGTGAAATTGACATTTGATTGATTCCTAACATAATTAGCCAATTAGATTTAGCAATAATATTCAAAATTGGATTCCTTGGCATGTTTAATGAATCCATTATAAGCTATGGTTTCATTCAGCACTTCATTCAGATTTTTATACATTTGCCTCATTCGGATCAGGGTTTGATCTGTCATTCAACCCTTCATATAGAATTTTTTCTATACAGAATTTGCTTTCTAATGCTGACTAAAGCTATTTTTGCAGGGAATTTCTGAGACTATTAGTGCACAAAAGATGCTGTAAACTTTTCTTTTTTGGATCTTTCAGTTGCGTTCCTCTTTATTTGTCATTGATTAGGACAATCCTTCTTCTGTTATTTCGCATTATTCCTGAAAATACCTATCATTTTATTAGAGATAAATAAACTTTTTTCATAAATAGTCAGAAAAATAAAAACAGTTATGCTCCTCCCCCAAACCAAAAATATGGCATGTCCTCAAGCCATGAAAGAAAAATTGATCAATATTCAAATCTTAATACATGTTTCAGGCAATAATCTTCTAAAAATGTTGTGATAATTTTCGTAAGAAAATGAAATATTAACTAATATATGTAGATGATTTAGATATGTACATTCGTAAAAAAGAATACAATAGTGCTTAAAAAGACCATATGAAGAATGATAGTATAATTGGTGTGAAATTCCATAGGAAAACTAGTCATCCATGATTCATTATAAAGATCTCTTGTCATCCAAAGAATATAAATAAGGTTCATCGTAGAGCTTGTGAGATTTGATATAGTTATGGGCCCCATTTCGAGGATAATCATATCCTAGGTATTGTTTGAATTAGATGACAGGGTCCAAGTCCAACTTATATCCATTCTCTAATGACAGTATAAAAAATTGGCCTAAACATGTGTTTGTATACTCAGATTTTTTTATGAGCCATGTGAATAGCAATGCGTTAACCAAACCTCTTTTACCCGATATTGCCCTGCTTCCAACAGGCATGTTCAGTACCCCAACGAGTTTATCTTGGTACCATGCAAGCATAGCCCTACTGCCAACGAGCCTGTTCAGTACCCCAACGAGTTTACTTGCATTTACCAAGCTTCCTTGTTTAAGATTTGACTTAGCATGGACCCGCTGCCAGCGATCCTGTTCAATACCCCTGCGGGTTTGCTTCATATAATGATATTTTTAGTAAGGAAGTCGGTTGGCACTAAAGTGTGCTAAGCCTGTTAAACACATAATTCAATTTTTTAGCGCAACCCTTATGAGTAAGTTTATTTATAATGTCTTAAATTATAGATCATGTCAAAAGATAATAACCTAAAGTTGTTCTTTGACCTCTCAGTCTATCTTCTTCATAAAAGATCAGTAATGTTCCCCACACAAATAGAAAATATCACTCACTTTTGGGCTACCTTTTAAAAGTGCTTAAGAGACAAGTTTTGATAATGAGTCTAGGATGAGCTAGTAGTCCATAGGTGTAAGATAGAGCTTTTGAAGATCATAGTAATTAAAGTGGATCTTAAGCAATTGTTCTAATGATAAATCAGAAATGTACATGTCTGAATCAAAAACCATATATAGAATCATAAAGGAAAGTGGTTAAAAAAAATGATGTAAAGAATGTCTTAACTTTTCACTATAAATTTTCAATTTCAAGAATCATCGAAAAAGAAGGAAAACTATAAATATTTCTTTTTAGAGCACTTCCCTTTTCAGATAATATTGCATGAGCTGATTATAAAGTTCTTGTAATCAAACTGCAAAACCGCTTCTTAGATGATTCAAATTTATTCAAGACAAAAACATATATTCAAAGAAAATTATGAAAAAGTTTCAAAATGAAGGAAAAGAGTCTTCCTATTTTATTTTACAGAATTCATAAGCCGGTCATAAAAATGAATTTCCTTTAAAGATGCAATCAATGGTTAGAAATGACTCTTATTATTAAAAAAAACAAGAACATATTTACATATATACAAATGAAAACAACCCAGAATTATTCAAGGACTAGGAGGTGGAGGAATAACTTCCTCTTCTACCAGTTCCATTTCCTCTTGTTGTAAGGAATTCTACACAAAATCTTGTTTAGATATTGGTTGATGATAAAGTCTAAGTCTATGTCCATTCACAACAAAAGAAATTTGAGAATCATCAATTGTTTTAATTTTAACGGATCCATTATCAAAAGTTGTAACAATTTCATATGGACCCATCCAGCAAGTAGTCAATTTACCTTTAAATTTTTTGTACCTTGAATAAAAAAGTAATGCCCAGTCTCCAGTTTTAAATTCTTTCTGTTTAATGTATCTATCATACAACTTTTTTCATTGATTTTGAATTAACATTGTGCATTGAATAGCATCTTTCCTAATCTCATTTAATTCATTTATTTGCAGGATTCGTTGTGCATGTGCTTCTTCTAGATTCATCCCTAGTTGTGCAGCCATACGAAAGGTTTTGACTTGAAATTCAATAGGTAGAAGAACTTGTTTACCATAAATGAGTTCATAAGGTGTGTGGCTGGTGGTGTTCCTCCAGGTTATTCTATAAGCCCACAACGCTTATGGGAGCCTATCTACCTAGTCTTTGTGGTGTAACTAAATAGTCTTAGTCAGGATGGCTTCTAATACTTTGTTGGTGGATTCCACCTAACCATTGGCTTGCGGGTGATATGGTGAAGATTTACAATGTCTAATACCATATTTGTTAGTAAGCTCTAATACCAGTAGTCGACTACCCTGTGGTGTTTGTTCCTCTTTTTGACCTAAGACTGCCCCTATAGCTATGTCGGAAGCATCAGTGGATATATGGAAGGGAAGGGACCAATTTTGGCCCCTAAGTATAGGTACCACTGATATCCTTGCTTTCAAGGTTTCGAAGGCATGTTGGAAAGGTTCAGTCCATTGGAATTCTATGTCTTTCATGAGTAGCTTGAACATAGGAAGATTAACAATTATATCTATCTTGGCAGGATCTACCTCGATACCTTGAAGAGAGACATGATGTCCCAAAACTATGCCCTCGGTTAGTAACATTTTACATTTTGCATGACTAAGGGCTAAGTTGGTTTCTTGGCAGCGAATAAGAACTGTTTCAAGGTAATTATCAAGGGCTTCTTGGAAGTTATTACCATAAACTATAAAATCATCCATATAAACTTCTACATAATCATGTATAAGGTTAGCGAAGATTCCCAGAACTGCACACTGGAAAGTAGCAGCTGCATTACATAGGCCAAATGGTAACACTCGATCGACATATGTCCCCCAAGAACATGTAAAGGTTGTCTTGTCTTGATCCTCAGGTGCTATTAGGATTTGATTGTATCCACTATACCCATCAAGGAATGAAAAATATTGTTTCCCTGATAAGGTGTCTAACACCTGATCAATGAAAGACAGTGGGAAGTAGTCCTTAAGAGTGGCCTTGTTCAGTTCTCGAAATTCAACACAGATATGCCATTTCCCTGTGACTTTCTTGGAACTACCACTAGAGGAGACACCCATTTATTGTTGGAAATTGGGTAAATGAAACCGGCGTTAAGGAGTTTTTGTAGTTCATATTTTACTATATCCTTTAGGGATGGATTCATTCTTCTCTGGGGCTTCCTAACAGGAGGTATGTTTGAGTCTGTGTAAATGTGATGGATACAGGTATCTAGGTGTTTAACTTTCATATTGTTATATTCCCATGCAAATGCTCCAGTTTGAGTATTAAGAACTTTTAGTAATTATTTTTGCTAACTCTCATCTAAACTTGCATTGATATGTAGAAATTTGTTGGAACTAACTTCACACGGGATGGTATAGGATCCTAGATGCTCTTCGATTGTGAAGAGACAGGGTGTACTTGTAAATGTTGAGAGACTCATATTTTCTTGGAATTCATCTACAAAGATCTGGTCAAGTTGTGAAAAAGACTAAGGAAAGTCTATACATGTTGTAGAAGAGATAATTTGATTTAACACATTCTTGGTGTTTTGTTCTTGAAGTGGCCAGAAGAAATCACTAACAAGGGAAAGATCTTCCAAGTTCTCATCTCCAAAAGGACAACCTAACCAAAATAGGTTTTCAATTATTGGCTGAGCTGGTGGGTATAAAGCTAGTTTTCTTATAGATAATCCATCAGAGATAATCATCCCTCTATCCCTACATCCGATAAATGCAATGGCCATAGCTAACCAATGCCTTGCTAAAATAATGGGGTGACGTTTGGAAGGGTCTTTTGATTCTATGAACATGAAGTCCACAGGATATTACCACAAAGCTACTGATACAGTGATGTCATATAAGATCCCAACAGGCTGCACCATCGTGCGATCTATTAATTCTAGCATTGTTGGGGTAGGGCACAGGAACTGTCCTAAATTGAGAGTTTCTAAGACTGTGGTAGTCATCAGGTTGATAGAAGCTCCTAGATCAATGATTTTGTTTCCTATGGTGGTTTTATTGATGGTAACAGTCACCACAGGGTTTCCTGGGTTTCAATACTTTGGGATTCTAGGTTTGTTTGCTATGCAATCTAATATTTCTCCTCTTACATGAATCGTCGGAGGGTGTTTTTGTTTTCTGCTTGGTCTTTTAATATAGAGTTCCTTTATTAATTTACTATAGATTGGGATATCTTTAATGGCTTGTAACAAAGGGATCTTAATGCAAATATTCTTCAATTCTTTAATGATATCATACTCTTGATAAGTTACAGGTTTTTCTATTACTAGATGCTCCGGATATGGAGGTGAGTTTTCCCTTGTAATTACTTATTTATGTGAATGGTTATGTGTTGAAGATTTCAAAATAACCACATCTTCAAGAATGTCATCATTCAAAACTTCACTAGGTATATCTTCTTCATTTTCTTCTTGGATAACAACTGATGACATGGGATGATTTTGCAAAACTCTTCCAGACTGCAGTTGAATCTCATGTATTGGTGTGGTTGAAATGGAATATGATGGAAGAGGTAACAACCCAATGTTGTTTAGAGATTGGGTTGGTTTGTTGTTAGGATTCAGTATCGGTTGTGCAGGTAATATTGTGGGTCTTGGAGGATTCATATTCTGGAAATGGTGTGGTTGATTTGGGATAGGGGGTAGTGAAGAAGGTGTAAATCCAAGAAAAGTTGTTGAATATTAGGTGGGTAAGGATAGTTAGGCATAGGAGGAGGTGGTTGAGAATAAGCTTCTCCTCTCCACCCTTGTGGCCATTGTTGTTGTTGGGTATTCTGAGGAGGGTACTGCAGTTGCCAATTCTGCCAACCTGAAGTATTCCATTGTTGAGGGGGTTGATAAGGATATTAATAGGGTGGAATTTGTGATGGATCTTGATATGATGGTTGATCTCTAGGTTTCCAAGGCCTCCTAGATGATTCACCAAAGTTTCCACTCTTATACACAGCTTGCAAACTATGCAATGATGGACAATTATTAGTTGGATGTTCTTCTGTACAGAGGTGACAAACTGAAACATTATTCAAAGGACATTCTCGTTGAGGATGTTTAGTTATACACCTAGGATACAAAAAACTCATTGTTGCATGCTCTTCATCTTGCCTCTTCTTAGCTTGTAGTGCATCTAGTTGAGAACCCATGGATTCTAAGATATCTATTTCAAAATTTTCCAATAGGTTTCCTAACTCTACCCTTGTAACTCCACCAGGACTGGATGTGTTCCCTTTCAGGTTCAAAGCATAAGATTCTCGAAAGTGTCTTCCACTTTTCCCTTTGCTTCTAGAGTAATTCCTAAATAGTTCACAAATCTGTGCAAAAGAATGATGAGAGATATCTCCTACTGCCATGAGATTAAGGTTTCTAAGAATTCTTCTAAGATTCCCTTGAGGAAGAGTGTCCTTACCGCATCTTCCCGAAGATCACTATATTTAGATTTATGTAACACATAGTTAAATCTCTCGAGATAGTTTTCTAGGCTCTCATATTCAGGTTGTTGAATTTTAAAAATATCATTGCGAGAGTCCTTAGGTCTACAGTAATCTTGATATTTCCGTAGAAATGCATTCTTCATGTCTTCCCAAGTTCTAATACTAGACTCTCCTAATCCTATGAACCATTGGAGAGAGGAATCTTTTAATGTGGTAGGAAAAAGTTTTAGCTTTTGTCCATCTTGTAGGTAATTATAACTCCTACACAAAATGTCAAACTCGAACAAGAATGTATCCGGATCCTCATTACTCTTCCCATAGAAGGTTGGTAGTGAGGAGGGAGGGATATTTTTCATAGTTACAGCTTGTGCAGTGTCTAAGATAGGGAATCCAAAAGTGCCTTGGTTCTAACTTCTCCTTCTCCTTCATCTTGTCAGACACGATCTTCATTTCCATCCTCCATGAAGATTCGATTTCCAAAGAGAGAAAACCTAGGTGGATCTTTTCTTGGTGAATATGGGATGTCCCAACGTTCTGTTTCAGGAAGAGTATTCTTCTTTTTCAAAGGAGAATTACCAGCTACGTGGGTATCCAGCTTTAAAGGTCCTACTGTTGTTGTCTCAATCTATGAAATGACTATGTTCACAGAATTCTCAAAAAGAGTGTCTACTTGCGCAGGATCAACAAAATCTACTATGTTTGAACCACCTATTATTGAAAAAGTAGTGTCTTTGGGTTCTTGGACTAATGGAGGGTTGAAAGGTTCTGAATTTTTATTCTTTGGAGTTTCCTCTTGTCTAAGTTCGGTCTCAATATGAGTCGGAGGTTCCTGTGGAATTTCTTTATGAATAGACTATTCTGATGTCCCTATGGTTTCCCTTAATTGATTTCCAGAAAGGATCTCCTTTGCTTTCCAAGTAGGACTATCCCCCTTAGGTGTCTTCTGATACCTTTCTGCTAAATTAGTAGTTGGGGTGGCATGCCCCCCATATAGGTTAGTAGGAATTCTAGTAGGAGGGCTAGTTTTAATAAATCTACCTTTTGAGTCTCTAGACCTATTCATGAAAACAAACTATAACTGAAATAAATTCTAACTGCATCACTACTACTGTTGGGTTTTGGGGATGCCTATTATAATAGGTGTGCAGGTTCTTACCTCTCGTCTTACCACTCAATTGCCACTAGCCTATTTCTAAATTTCAAAAAGCGAAAAGATTTAAATCTATCACTAAGTTTCAAAAGAGATTTCTACAAATGAATTCTACCTATCTATTTAGAAATAAATTCTGGTTATCTATCTACAAATCCCCGGCAATAGTGCCAAAATGTTGAGGTGTGTGAGTTGTCTAAAAGAACCACCTAAATATTTAATTATCGACCAGGGTTAGTAATCTTAGAGTTGAGGCACAATATATGCTAAGGTAGAATGGAACCTAAGTTTGAGCTTGTCAGACCTTAGAAATGTTTAATAAATAAGAGATCGAAAGCTCTTTCAAAATGAAAAACCGACTCAAACTTCATAAGAGATAACAAATGAACTAATTAAACCAAATTAAACCAACATATTAGAATAGTATCAAATCATACTACTCTACTATATAATTAAACAATAGAAAAAGAACAAATACTGATTAAAAGGAAAACTACTTGTTACGAAAATGAAAATTACTTAACTTAAGACAAAAACTACAAACTACTTGATGAATTCAAATAACTACTTATGCATTCAGTTAATATTTCAAAACTACATTAAAGCATCTAATTCTAATTCCATTCTCCCTGACGTTGTATGTCAAATGTGATAGGAACTGGAGCGAATGAATTGTAATGACTTTCAAATGTAACGACAAAACAAAATTGAAGTAAATCTAACGTAATTTCGACAAAGAGATGTAAACTACAAAGAGACCAACTACAATTAACCTTAACCATTATGATCTATCTTCTATCCATAAGCAAAATAATATAAAACTAATGAAATCTAGAAACAAGTAGAAAACTTAATAAAGATATTATTTATGAATTCAATTTGGAAGCAAGTAGAAAACTTGATAAAGATATGTTATATAGAAGCAAGTAGAAAACTTGATAAAGATATTTATTTTTGATCCAGACTCTATCTCATGAACATCTTCATTATCTGTATGAATGGGAAACTGATCCCATACTAAGCAAAGAAACTATTGAAACTAGAATACTTGGAGAATGAAATTATTAACTCTGATCTGAAATAAACCTTAAGAATATGAAATAAACTATACTAAGAATAAGACTGATAAATTCTAAAATAGTAACATATTGGTAAATCAAATATGAAAGACATAATTTGAAAAACAGTTAAAACAAAGCAAAGGAAGATGAGATGGAAACTAAGAATAATGATAAACTTAATTAAAACTTTATGGAATATGAAGCATGGTCCTAATTATAGTTAAAAATACTTATTAGAAGCAAGAAAGATTACAATTTAAAGATCCTAAGAAATTGAATTCAAAATAAGCATAAAAATAGTGCAGAAAGAATGAAAGTCTGAATGACGATTCAGATGACTGTCCGAATGACAGTTTAGATGGAGGAAAACGAATTAAACTAAAAAAAGAGGCAGTGTTGATGATTATAATCATCAACTGGCGAATGCAGATGAACCTACAGTGCAAAGAAGTCAGTGAAATGACTGTTGAGAAGCTAAGATAGTAGAAGGAACCTATTCTAATTATTATTGAAAAGATGAACTACTTCTATAGTTAAATGAAACTGAGAATGAGACTTAACCTATATCTACAGAGAAAGAAACTAATGGAGCTAACTCTAGTTATAACTAAGCTGGAAATAACAGCTAACTAAACAACAACTATCTAAACTCTATCTAATTGAAAAAGACTGAAAACAAGCTATCTAATTGCAAGACTTAAAATAAGCTATCTAATTGCAAAAGAGTGAAAATAAATTAAAAATACTATGCTTCATCAACCATTATCAATTCTAGAACGCAAACTAATTTAGCAACACAATATAGATTACAGAGAAGTAAGGAAATGACATGTACAGGAAAACAAAGTTAATTATATAAACTAGAAAATAAACTAGTTATTTGCAGAAAATAAAATACAGAAAACATAAATAAAACCTCCGGTGGATGAGGGGACCTTCCCAGCAATCAGAGATGGAAACTAGATCAACTTAGTCACCAACAGCAAAGCATCAACAATAAAGTGTAGGGAGCTTCCATTAACTGAGAAAGTTACACAGTGCTTGTAGCTTAAAAGACCCTAAATTCTAGAGACTTGGAGATTCAAAGACTCAGGGACTAACTTGTCTCAGTCACAAAGAGGTCTATATATACAATTTTTCAATGGGGAGACCAATTCGACCCTTTAGTGGTCGACTTCTCTAATAATAGGCAGTCTTTAAGACTGTAAAACGGTTTCCTAGTGGCTCATGACAACGCAGAGACCGCATGTTTATTTTCACGACATCAATCCTACCTGACACGAACAACTGTGTGTTCATTTCCTTCAGTCGTGGGAATATTTTATGATGGTGAGATGAATGGATGGAGGAGAGGACTGCTGGAGCGCGACGTGGGCAGAGCGTGTGCTGGCAAACTAAGAGTGGCCAGACGAGGCTCCTTTAGAACATTGGCGTGAGCAGACAGGCGTAATATAAGGCTGGACGAATAGGAAAGTCGGAACTCTCAAGTGTTGACATGGGGAGACCATGTGTTGTCGAGATTAGGAAGAAAGGAGGTGAATCTTCTAGAACTAGGGCTCATCAACCATAACCACCACGTTGCTAACAGAACCCACGTGTCTGTTTCTGTCTTTAATGGCTAGGAATATGCCAACCAACGATTCTGCGGGCTGAACAAAGGGCTGGACGATAGGTTGAATGTTGCTGGTGTATTTGACGTGAAAGAAAGTCTGAATGAAGGTCCATTTGGAGACCACAACCTGTAGAGAAAAAACTAAATGCCACGCATGTCTATAAATGTCACTTTAAACATTATTAAATCATAATATAGCGAGATTTGACCAAAATCCATATGATAAATGAATACATGCATACTTGGTCTATTTGATAGTCTGAATGGCAGAAATAATAACTTCTCATAGAAAAAATAATGAAAATGACGCCACTCAAAGTAGATTTGATGATAAAAAATGGTCACAAAATGGACACCAACATGGTGCTTGTTCAGGAACATAGTTACAGCCAAGAACATGTTGTGTACTATCTTAGCAAGAGTCTCATTGACTCCGAGACACGTTATTAACATGTGGAGAAGCTAGATATGGCCATAGTCTTTGTGGTTCAAAGGTTCAAACACTATATTTTTCTTCCCAAAACCATTGTTATCGCGAACTTCAACCCAATGTATGATATCCTAACATGTCAAGTGCTAGGGGAAAATATTCCCATTGTATTGTCGTTCTTCAGGAGTTCAATTTAGAATTCTCCAAAGCTAAATCCAAAAAATATTTTGTCTTTGCAGAGCTGATGTGTGCATTTCCCCGTGCCAATAATCAATCAGAGCCCATCGATCCATTCCCTGATGAATCCTTGTTTCTCATCGGCACAACTAACCCTTGGTATGGATATATCATCTTGTATCTATAGACCCAATGCTTTCCGCCTAATCTTAATTGTGATGACCATCTCCATATTCAACACCATGCTAAGTATTATCTTATCATTGGTGATACATTGTATTGTCATGGTATTGACTCTGTGCTACATCATTGCTTAACCCTCGACGAGGCTGAACATGTGTTGAATGACTACCACTCTAGAGCATGTGGTGGTAACCTTTCTAGGATGGATACTGCCTAGAAGATATTGCGATCAGTTTACTTCTAGCCTTCGATATTAAAAGACTACGTTGAAGCAATTAAGAAGTTCCCCCCCTGTCAATTTTTTCACTCTAATAAATGCTTGCAGCCCGCACCCCTCCACCTTGTCATTTCCCTCAGCCCCTTTGAAAAAGGGGTATTGATTTCACGCATTGTAACCCCACTTCAGCCGAGGGGCATAGTTATGTCATCGTCGTCATTGACTAATTTACAAAATGGTTTGAAGCCATGCCTACATACATCGAGGATGGAAAAATGACAACACTATTCATATTCAATCACATTATAGCCAGGTTCGGAAACACGCAGGCCATCTTAACTGATCATGGTTCCCACTTCAGGAATCACATGATGGAAGAACTAAGTGCCAAACTGGGTTTTCTCCATGAAAAATCAACCCCGTACTTCCCACAAGCTAATGGTCAAGTAGAGGAAATTAATAAAGTCTTGAAATGCATGATCCAATGCACTGTTCCCACACAAAAACAAACTCGAAATTAGCTCTCTTTTCATCTCCTTGGGCCTACAAGACTTCGGTTAAAAATGCAACCGCTTTCACACCATTTCAATTGGTGTATGGCTTGGAAGCGATCCTCCCGATTGAGTCTGAAATACCATCTCTTAAGCTAGCAGTAGAACTATTACCTAAAACCACCCCTGATGAGGAACGGTTTCTATATCTGGCCAAGCCAGATGAAACTCTCCGAGATGTTGCACTCACTAATGAAGCTCACAAAAAGTGCGTCAAATATCAGTACAATAAATCCATTCAAACTTAGGTATTCAACAAGGGTGACCTAGTCCTTACCTATGATCAGGTGCATGACAAGCTAGGTAAGGGAAAATTGGAATCTATGTGGTATGGTCCCTGCATCATAAAATGTGTGTTAGAGAAAGGAGCTTACGAGCTTGTTGATTGCGATGGTATAACTTTGGGTCAGCCCCATAATGGGCTCTACCTAAAGAGATTCTATGCGTAGGACTATCCTACCTATAACATCTTGTACATAATGTATTTAGCACGATTTTAGTTCGCTTTTGCATATGAAGATTCTATGTCATACACTGTTATTTATCTTGACTTGTGCTTGTATGTGCAGATGTCGACATACTATGGATTCACTGATGGTGAGAGTCGACATACCCAGAACCTTGCTTCCGTAGCATGGGTACTGTATTCCCCTGTTGGCGAGTTGATATCCTCTGGTGGCATCTGTTTAGGACCAACAACAAACAACATTGTGAAGTACCATTTAGTTATCAGACTCCTAACTAAAGTTGCTTCTCTCGGGATCCGCACCTTTTTAGTCTACCTGGACTCTCAAATCGTGGTATCTCAGTTGAATCACGTCTAGACCGTTTGTGATCCTACATTACTTCTATTATTAAAAAGGGTACACCTCTTGGAAATATCATTTGATTATATCCAATATCAACATGTACCAAGAGAATTCAATATGGTGGCTTATTCGTTAGATAACTATATATTGGATTGGCATATGGCCCACATATGAAAAAAATATCATAACAAATGCATGCAAAAAGTGTAAATAAACAAGCTATATAGATACGTCCATGTATATAATATCATGAATTATTTTTTTCCAAAGTACAATAGCATGATGCGTCCAAAAGACAAAATTGGGATCACGTCCCATACAAAAATTGGCTCTCTGGCCTACATATCGTGTACATTCCACTAGCAACACTACTCATGAGGCTCACCGTGCTTGTGGTAGAATACAGCTGCTCTCACCACACGATGGAGAAATATACCAATACGCTTTGGAACCCCTACGGTATGCCTTTGGAGGTGGAAAGGTATATCAGGCATCCTCATAGGAGGGACACCCATCGTCAAACCCTGGAGGTTCCGCTCGACATCGCGGAGTCCTCCTTCCTCCTCCTCCTCCTCCTCATATTCAACATGATGTTGAATCCCTTGTCAATACAGTGGTGAATACCCCGCTGGGCTCCGTGGTTCGCAATCTGCAACAATGCACATAGATATGTTATATCTTTTCACACATTGAAAAACAACAAAAAATATATACAATCAAAAAATACCAAAAACACATATATGAAGGTCACATAACTGAGTCATCCAAATCATCATCCTCAGGAAATACCAGATCAATATCTCCTCCACTCCACCTCCCCATCTGAGGCTCAGATACGGGACGGACCGACCTATCTATCAGAGGGCGCAACAATGGCACCCGCTCCAGGAAGAACGTGACTAGGATACTTCCATATCCAAACTGGTGGATATCCCCATTCCTGCATTTGGTAATCTGATCCTTGAGATTTCCAAGGACCCCTTCACACCAATTAAATAGTCTTGGATCCATACACTCTACCGCATATGTCATTTGTTCCTTGGTAGCATGGTGGGCCCCCACGCTCCCCGCCACACATGCTGTAGTATAAAAAATAGTCCTTAAGGGGATTTTTATCACATCCATGATCAGCACCTTCTCGCTCTTATTGCGAGACCCTTGTCTACAATAATAGGAAATATATGTGTCTGTGGTATCCTCTGAGGTTCGGTGCCCAACCCAATTGATCCATGCCCCTCTCTTAGAGAGACCGGTCAAGAAGTAAATATCCTCGAGTTCAATATCGAGTGTGTGCTCCCCGATATGGAAATATTGGATATAAGTATCCCACATGTGGATGATATAGTTTAACAATTTCCCTTGCTTACGAATACCTCTTGTCTTGAATAACTTTAGAAAACCACATTCTCGTAATGTCGCAAGTGTGGCATCATCATTTAGGGCTTCCCTCTCATCTCCTTCATTCTCTCTTTCCTTCCAATCCACCATTTTCACTCTAGTGAGTTGCAATCACTTGCAAATCATCAAAAGAGACCTTAGTTAGAAGATGGAATCTTACTTTCATGCCAAGAAAAAGAAACAAACTTTTGTTTTTCAATCTCTGTGGATTTTCATGCCTAGATAGTGTTTAGGGACATGAAAAATGAGAATTTCCACGCCCCTCTCAAAGCCATAACGGGAAAATACCCATATTTTTGCGCCTCTCGAAATAGAGAGGGCGTGGAAATATCAGGGGCAAAAAAATGTTCCCTAGAGCCCTTTTCAGACTGGTAAAAATTTCATGAAATGAGAAGATAAAGGAACGAAATGAAAGAGGAGGCTGAGATGATCTACCTAGTTCGAACGGTGGTCGAAATCATGCCCTGGATCTCCTGATATCTTCAGTTGAAGATTTTCTCTCCACAAGGTAAAAAATATCCTTTGAGTAAAAATGGCCAAGTCACAATGAGTAATTTCTCGATTTACCCTCTTTTATACATATTAAGTGGTTATTTTTACCTATTGTTTTATTTAAGAAGCCTTTTAGAGTCAATTCTTTATATATTTTGATGACTAATCTCTTGTTTTTAGTATTTTTTGACTGCCTTTGGCAGGTTCTGATGCGTTGTTCATATTGGTGCTGTGATATATTTGACCTTCGCTTAAGCTTACTTTATCTTTTTCTTGCTCTAGACCTAAACCTGAAAAATATTCCAAGCACTTTTCACACCTGATTCGTGCTTGTCAAAACCAATAAAAAATGTGTCGAGCTTAGTCAACTCTTCTCGTGCTCGTAAAACGATGAGGAAAGTATTGTCTTGGTATTTTTTAATTCCTTTTTCAGACTAAGACGATTAACTCATGCAAAGGACCTTTGGAGTTCTCTTTAAGCTCTTTTTAGAATCCCTCATTATGAAAAGATCGTTGTGATAATCTACAAGGGATCTAGCAATTGTAACAATCTCACAATCAAACTCTCAAGAATGTTGCAAAGAAGAACAGAAGCATGCACTCAATAATCACTCATAAACATAGAATAATGAACAATAGCAGTATCATACAATGAATAATGAATGTAAGGAATGTAATACAATAATCTATCATGAGGCATCATATAGGTTTGAATTATCCAAGTAGGGCATTCGGATATGAGCTCAAAGTCTAGCTTGGATAACTATCGGGACATCATACAGTCAGTAGTATCAGTCATAGATGGTAAGAGCTAGTCAAGTGTGTCCAACTGAGTCTAATAGAACCATCTAGGCATAAATCAGGGAATGGAGACTCCAAAAAGGGCTCATGAGGCTATCTAACTCAAAGTCTAGCTTGGATAACAATGGAGACATCATCCAATCAATAGTATCAGTCATAAATGGTAATAGTCAGTCAAGTGTGTCTAACTGAGTCGAACAGAACCATCTAGGCATAAATCAGGGAATGGAGACTCCAAGGGGGTCGCATGAGGCTGTCAAATAGTCAAGTGGAAATCCAGAAGTAGCTAACTAGAAGCTAGAAGCAGTCAACATGAGCAATCAGTGGAAGAACTACTCAATCAATGCACTAACTGAATGATAACTCCCGGTAGGTGAGATAAGGTGCACTAACTGAGTGATAACTGAAGGTAGGTGAGTAAAGGTGCACTAACTGAGTGTGGTAGGTGAGAAAGGTGCACTTTCCATGAAGAACAATCAAGAAGGGCACATCAAGTAGGTAGGAGGCCAAATGGGGGCTGTAGACAGGATCTGGAGAGCTAGAAGCAAGCTCTAGATGCTAGGGAGACCACCATGATGATCATTGGATACATGCAGTGGCATGCAAAGCATGCAGGCATGCAAAATATAAAAATGATGGTGTGAATATTCCAAAACCCCCTCGTAAGCTATACTATGAGATAATAACCGAAAACAGTAAAATAGGGCCCTAGTGACTGAGACCAAAGGTCACCACGTACAATCAATCTAAATAAACTAAGTGATGAAAGAGGGAAAACCCAGTGGGAAGAAAGCCCTCCCTCAAAATAGACTGAAGGATGCTAATGAAGCATATCATCTCTCACCCCCGAAGGAGGTAAGTGTCCTTCTTTCTCAAAGAAGGATCGATAAATTTGAAATGGATCAGGAATTTCAAAAGGATGAATCCTCACATGTGAAAACTCTGATCTGGAAAATCTGGGAGTAGTGGTTTCCCATCGAAGAAGAGGATCGGTAAAGTAAGAAGGTGAAACCTCTAATGCTGATAATCTGATCTGGCTGATTGGGGAGCAGTGGATGCCCATTGAGGAAGAGGATCAATAATGTGAGAAGGATGAAACCTTCCATGCTGAAAATATGAGCTAGTTGATCAGGGGGCAGTGGCTGCCCATTGAGGAAGAGGAAAAATAGGTGAGAGATCTTCAAGTTCTTGTGGAACTGGATCTCCCATTCGCTCATCTTCATCATCAGTTGCTAGACATTCTGGGTCCAACATTCCCTCATCATCATCTCCATCTTTAGATTCTGAATCCAAAATATAATGTGAAGATGCATCACCACATCCAAACTCTGAATTTGAAATCTCATGTGAAGAAGGAAGTAAAACTAGATCATCATCACATGCAAACTCTGAATCTGAAATCTCATGAGGAGAAGCAAGTAAAACTGGTTCATCATCACTCTAAGGAGGAACATATTAAAAAATGTTGATGTCATGAAACTGCTCCAGAATATGCATGTAGTCCTCTTTTGAACCATCATGACTGTAATCAATATCAGAAGAACTAGGACTAGATGATGGTGGATCTTCATCAAGATCGAAGGAGGATGCAGTAGTGGAGGCCAATTTTGAAATAGGAGTTGGAAAAATAGGTTCTATATCTTCAGGTTCTTGTGGATCTGGATCAAGCATTCGCACTTCTTCAAGAGTCCTCTTTTTCTCAATCTCTTTTTGTGTATCTTTGCCCTTTAGGAAACCTTCGAAGGTGCCATGAGCAAACTTGGCACTTACAAGACCATCGACCACAATTCAATATAGCTTGTGGTTGATATGAGATAGTCTACTCTCTTCATAAGTATGAGAGTGAAGGGCAGACTCCTTCGAGAGAGGTAAGAAGTGTGAAAAATCATAGAGTTTTGTCTCATGATGTGCAACTCCTTTTGCAATGATTTTCCCTGAAACCATGTGTTGTACCTCAACTTCATATGGAGTAAAGATTACTCTTTTGGGCTCTCTAGTATGAGACATTTGACACACTGAAAGGACATTAACTACAAGAGAAGGAACATAAAGCACATCAGAAAAATAACCATGATCAAGATTGATTCTTCCAATCCCCTGAGAGGAGACTTCTGAATCATTTCCCAAACTGACAGAAGGGCCAATAGAGATTTTGAAACTAGAGAGGAGATCTTTGGAGGAATCCATGTGGCATGATGCTCTTCAATCTATGATGAAACAAGAATCATTTGATGCAATTGATGAGAGAGAATGACATCTTTCTTTGTCTTGGGATCTAGAAAGTTCAGTATCAGGATCTTTCTTCCTTGCACATGCAGGTACAGGAAGATTGTTCTTCTCAAGTAACTGAGCCATCAAATCTATAGTCTTCCTCATGCAAGTACTCTCATGATGAAAACCTCTAAGAAAATATGTTCACTTGGTCTTTCATTTCTGAGAATGCTTGGTCTTCCTTGAGTTTGAAGCCCCAACTGACTGGTATGGACTTTTTGTAGGCCTTGTATCATTCGATCTCTTGTTAGAAATATTTTTCTTTTCACTCTCTCTGTGGCTGTAAGAGATGAATCCAATTTGGGTTTGATCATTCCCATGGAGGTCAACTTCTCTTCCTCTTGAGTAAGAGATTGGATGAAATCATCAAGTGAGGGAAACTTCCATTTTTGAATGGACAACTTAGCTGACTGGAAGTAGAGACAAAAACTAAGAAGTTTGGCCCCAACTTTAAGAGAATGGAAAGTATAAGTTGTTTGTCTTCTGTTGGCACGGGATAGATCCACAATAAGTGTGGAAGCCGACAAGTACGAAAGGGAATTCAGTGGAAAAATGACCTTTCGCCACTTTTTGCGGAATCATAAGAATTGTTAGATTAGTCAAGTCGGTCATGTGGACCATTTTGTAATAGAATAGAAGAATATAAATAGAGTAGGATTGTAAGCCTAAGGGCATCGAATTTTTGGAGATTAATCCTATCTTTTGGGTTCGGCTGTATCCGCGATATGATGACTTGACAGTTCTATGAGGTTTATTCCGTAGGTTTTGATGAATGAATGAATATGTTCGGTTATGACATGAATTCTATTGCTGTGCAATGATGTGATGATGAATAATGGGTTATGTGAATGTTTTCTCTTGATTAATGAAAATGTGTTGTTGAATATGTTCTGAATATATGCATTAGGAACTGTGAATGGTTTATGTTGCGGATGATTAGTTAATAATATGTTATGAATGTTGTAATATCTGGTTAATTTGCGCATATCCTCTACACAACTGCGGAAGCTTGGTTCCAGCAGCCCTTTTATCTGCCTCAGGTGAGACTGCAATTGCTTTGCAAGTGTTGCTGGAAAGGGTTACACCTTTCCGGGCTAGTGTATAAGAGAGTTAGGTTGATAGTTTGTTGGCGACAATGCAGATTGAACCCCTGTCACTAGAATCTGCGTCAACAAAAGGTTCCGTTGCCAGGACCCTAAGGAAGAAGAAAAGAGGATATGTTGTGGCACCCGACAAAACCAAAGATCTAGGAGTGGTTCGATAAGAAGGAAAAAGAATTTGTAGAAAGTGAGAAGCAAGATCCTAAGAAGATAGCAACCGAGTGGTTAGAAAGATACATTTATTTAAATATTCATGAAATATTTTTCTACGAATTTCTGGTATTATTGCATGAGTGGCTGGCACAATTGACGTTCTGTAAGAACCACTGCCAGAAGAATGAACCTGAGTATTGGACCCTGTAGTTGGTGCGACAGCTCACGAGCTGTCGATTTCTGGGTAGACAGTATCCTTGAAGGGTACATAACTGAGTTTGTGGTAGATACTATCAAATCATACAACAATGCCGAAAGAAATTTCTTCAGGGGTCCAAGAGGAAGCTTTTTGTCATTGTTAAAACTGTGGATTAAAATGCTTGTTTGTGAAAAAGGAATATTGGGGATGCCATCTGATGAGTAGAAAAATCGGTGTGCGAGGGTGAAGGTATTGCGTAAATGCGAGTCTGACAGAAAGATGTGGTAGATGGACATGAGCGATGATGGATTTGAAAGGGAATATGACAAAGAGTCTGGTCTCTTGAGAAGTGGAGCAATATTCCGGCGTCCTAGGAAGAAGAGGAGGACTAAGAGAGAGTTTCCTGAGAGGACCGGAACATAGAACCACGAGAGAGGACCACAGGGAAGGAAGCAACTGCATTGCGAAGAAGACTTCGACCAGGCTACCAGGGAAGCAGAAGGAGGTCAGATGGTAAGTTACCACGTACCTTCGACCCCACACACTGCTACAAATTTTATAGGAAGAAATCAAAACTATTCGCGGAGTTTCCCTACATGTAGCAGCAAGAATAGTGCTTCAGTGAACAACAATACTAGCAACGTTAGGATGGAAGACGAGGCAAAGATGCCTACATTTCAGGGGAATGGGACCGAGGATTCCCAACAGTATTGGTTTATATGTCAAGTAGTCTGGACCGTGAAACATGTTCAGGATGATGCAATAAATATAGGACAAATAGAGACGACCCTTAGGGCCACGCGTTAGACTGGTACATGAAGTTTGTAAAGGTTTCGGTAGGGACTCCAACAGAAACGTTGGAGCAGATCAGAATGGTGATGATTGGTAAATTTAAGAAAACAAAATCTGAGTCGCAATATGTTACTGAGCTTAAGGAGATTAAGCAATTCTCGAATGAGTTAGTGTGGGAATTCGACCAGCGATACAAGACATTGATAGCGAAAGTGAGCTTTCTGATAAATGAGCTGTAACATAAAGAATGGTTCATCATAGGACTGGTATCACATATCCGAGGACCGTTGATGCAACAAAAAGTCGCAACACAGGAAGAAGCATTAGAAATCATGATGAAGTTAGAGGATTCACCAATTGGCAATGTAGGAATGGGCATGGACAGAGTTCAAGCACAATTTCCTAACTTAACACTTCAATTGGAGGATATCAAGAAGGGAAAGGAGACTCATGGAGACATGTTGTATTGTCTGTCAGACCAGAGGGCATCGACCAAAGGAGTGCGTATATCTACAAAATATGATATTAAAGCTAGCCAACCTATACTGCAAGCTTTTCGGATCGGTCGGCCATGATGAAAAGGAATGCAGGGCCTATGGCCTGCTGCAAGATCAAACAACCAATACATATTTATGAAGAGAGAAGAGCCGCCGATGGTACAACAACAATTCCAATATAGTCAACCACAACAATACGACCAAGGGAAATATCGACAGTTGCAGTATGGGCACCCATAGTATCCACCACCACCGTATGGCCAGCCACAGTATGGGAAGCAACAGTATCAACAGCCACAGTATGGACAGCCGCAGTACCAACAATATGGACCACCACATGGAGGTTTCGGGGGAGGATTCCACGGAGGAGCTGCTAGACGGGGAAGAGGTCCAATCATCTATTACAATTGCAGACAACAGGGACACTACCAAAGAGACTGTCCAAATCTGGTGCCACAGTGCACATACTGCAATGTTGTAGATCAGAGTGTAGAGAACTTCCCCTAGCTCATTGTGAAATGGAAAACCAAGCACCTGCCCTAGAACCAGAACTAGAACCATAACAATTGGAATGCACCATCAGATGTGCAGAGGATAGCAACAGAAGCTAGAGGTAGCCATGCGGTGGTTGGCATTGTGACAAGAGGAGGGGCAATGACAGGCGGTGACAGGTCACATGCCAATGTTAGGCCAACTCAAACACAATGGAAGAAGGTCACCTTCGATGTCGAATCAGAAAGAGATGTCTTATTAAAAGCACAGGAGGCAATAAGGAATAGGAGGAAGCCACCTCTAGAGGAAGAAATCTATGACATGCCACCATCATTCGACTCAACAAAGTCATGAAGAAAGGAAAACATCCTGGGAGCCTTCTTAGAAAGTTGCCTGGGTTTGGAAAAGGACCTCGATGCACTGGAAGAAATAACTAGTATACTGCGACAACGGGGAGGCACACGACTAGAACATGTATTATTAAAAGCACAGGAGGCAATAAGGAATAGGAGGAAGCCACCTCTAGAGGAAGAAATCTATGACATGCCACCATCATTCGACTCAACAAAGTCGTGAAGAAAGGAAAACACCTTGGGAGCCTTCTTAGAAAGTTTCCTGGGTTTGGCAAAGGACCCCGACGCACTAGAAGAAATAACTAGTATACTGTGACAACGGGGAGGAACACGACTAGAATAGAGAGTTAATCGCATACATAAAAGGAAGACAGGTAGGGAGATGCAGATGTCAGCACAAATAAAAGAATTTGATGTCGAATCCATCATTTTGGATTTGGTTTTGGACGTGAATATCCTGACTAAACAAACATGTGAGACAATGGGAAAACCGCAGATGACTTGGTCACCAGTACAGCTACGACTGGCGAACCAGAGCAAGGTCACCTCGCTCAGTTGGGTATGTCAACTTCTGGTTGAAATTGAAGGGCTGGGAACCTATGCGGATTTCGATGTTATTGATATTGTGGATAACACTAGTTCCTATCCGGTACTGCTGGGGATATACTAGGCCACGGAAAATCAAGCAATCATCAACTTTAAGAAAAGGATAATGTCATTCGAGAATCAGGAAATGAGAGTTGTCGCACCGCTCGATCCAGCGGAAGAGCTATGCTATACGAATCCGGCTAAAGATGAGCTTACAGAAGGGTGGGATAATTTGTACAACATTTCTGAGGATTATGTTAACCCCACCACAAATGGTGAACTAGAATGGTGCAGCGACAGCTCGACATGCTCTGACTCAGATGAGGCCCTTGAGAATTGGCAGAACCGGATGCATGAAGTGTCCTTTTGGAGATGTACGCAGATAACACAGTCCATGCAAATGGTAGCATCAGAAGATTATGCGTTACCTACTTATGAAGGATTTCCCAATTTGGACACATTCCTCACCAAGTTTGAGGAGAAGGTGGCAGATCCACGGCGCCTTCTGGCCCTGGAGGAATCCCTGAAGGCTACTCCTGCGGGATGTTGGTTAGCATATAAATCAAACATCACATGTTGGCCACTATGTCGACGCCTCATGGAGGTTCGGTTTGGCGAAGCCGTGAAGGAATACCAAATGCGATATAATGGACAGAGAGACCCAAAGGCACACCTAAATTCCTATCAACATCGATGGGGATTGAGAACACGACAAGAGTGGGTACATGCGCTCGTACACACATTGGATGAGGAATTGCGAAACTGGGATATTGCAGTAGAAATGCGACATGAGACGACCTCGTGGGAGCAGATTACCATTGGCTTCAACCAATCATTCTCATTCTCCGACGCGAAGCCCTTAGCCTACACCGTGTCACAAGTGATCTGCGAAAAAATTATTGAATTCGCACCGACTGGACAACCAGCGGCACTCCAAAGGACTGCGACACTAGAAATAGGGTATTTCAATGTTACCGAAGAGACTGAAGATGACAATGATCCCAGAGATACATATGTACCATTAAAAAATCCTGATGAAGAGTCGACCAAGCCACGACCACACCAATCAAAACTAAGACACCAGCAATACTTGCCAACCGCGATAGGAAGAATGATCACAGCAAAACCACCCACAAATGATGTTGAGAAGTACACAACAACGACCCAGCGAAACCGGTGAAGGTTAGCCGTAGCAGAAAATCAAATGATATGATGATGTGTCTACATAGCGGTACTTGCTATGCCGATGTAAATAAAAAAAAAAGCTACTTGGAGGCTTCCATGATGTGCGGTGCTCTAATCTAGCATTTAAGGTAATAAAGACGATGTGCGATGGTCTAATCCAACATTTAAGGTAATAAAGGCCGAGGTCATACCACATAGAACAACGTTAAACCAAAGAACCCCGGGCGTTAATATCCAGCACATGCAATGGATTTGGCGAATCCCGATGAGATTTGGCAATTATGACCCCTGAATGGATGGATGCTACCGACCAGTATATAGGAGGCGAAGGGGAAACATGTTCATCTACGTTAGTATTCCAAGAGCCGAATGGAAGTGTATGTGTCCAGCACCATCACCGAGAGACCACAGGCCACACCAATTATCTAGGAGTAGCCTGAAGTCATGTCTACCATCCCACCCAAGAAGAAATGGAGTATGACTCAACCCCCTGACTATGGCCAAGAGAAAAAGAAGACCACACGGGCATCCACCAGGTTTGCAAAGGACAATGCAAGGCCCTCAGCTGCCGAAGATGTGCAAGATGGATACGACGGTCCCATGATCCCAGAATACATTCCACCCCGATGGGTGGGGGCACCCACGCTGAAGATCAATCAGAACGAAAAATACCCCATTATGGTTACACCAGTACCCCCAGGATTTACTACGATTGGGGATATTACCGCCAAGTTGCAGAGGCTGCAATACACTGACCATGACCTAGCTAAGTTTAAAGAGTACACGGAAGCTTATGAGGATGTTACCCACACAGGAGGCCCGACAACGAAGGAACCTAAGAAGTGGGCATTGGGGTTGGCACAATCCACGAGGGATTCACTCAATAAACAACTATCATAGCACATTCGTTTGTGGCATATGAAACAATACCCCTAATTTCACTAAATATTGGAGAATACCTTCCAAAATCGTTTTTGTTACCCCCTCCCAATATGCCTTCCCAATTTAAAAAAAACCCTATTTTCTCTAGATATTGTATGTATCAATTTTTTCATTAACATTTTTTATACCCCTTTATATTTCTACCTAGTATATTGATATGATACCCCTCTTATGACCCCACATGCATTTTACAATGCACCTTGCTTTTTTCGATGTATATTGTGGATGCACATTACTTCACCCACAATGAAATTACTCAACCACATATCATTATAATTTGCAACATCTAATGGTCTAATGAAGATATAGGAGATCATATCTTGTATGTCACTAGAGCCAATGCACATAGTACAACATTTAGATTGCATGTTGCAGTTCCCCAATCACTGACTAAGCTTGTTGTGGGCAAGGTATCCAAGCCCCAGGGCCTATAAGAAGCTCTAAGAGGCTGACTAAACCTCCCAAGGCCTATAATAGGCATGAGTGGTTGGGTATTCAAGCCCCTAAGGCTTATCGAGGACCTATAAAAGGACCTGCAGGCTTAGAGCCTCCCAAGGCTATTGGTAACAACTGGCTGAGTGCTATTGGTAACAATTGGCTATCAATGACCACTATCTCTCGACTATGATCGATTGGAAACCCACTTCACCATGAAACCCTTCGCCTCAAGCATGCCTCAAGATGCTATTTACCTGGTTATTGGTAAGCTTGAGGCTTGCCTCAACCCGATTTCTCATCTGGCCGTGATCCCTCGATCTCCATTTGGTGGATATTTGTCAGCTAGCCCATATAAAAAAGACCCCAAAGTATTATTGTATTGTTACATTAAATAAAAAAATCCCTTTGCCCCTTAATATAGAAGCAATATAATTTTTAGGTTCTCATGAATATTTAATACTGCAATATGAACGAACGTGATATTATATTTCCTTCTAGTGAAGCCCGCATGGCACAATCAGGGTTGCTTGGCATCACCCTCCTACCGCATTTTGGGCTCCTAGCACAGGTCCATGCATGTCTCAAGAAACTCCTTGAATGATTCCATGACAGATCCCTTTGGATGCACGAGATAGTCCCAGTCACATCCGACCTCATTACCAGAGCCACAGACTTGCCTCAAGAGGGGGTTGACCCTTCGTAGTTTTTCCAAGGTAAGGACAACGATAAGAAGTTAGCCAAACAACTGGGAATCAAGTATGGCGTAGAGAAATATTCACGGGGCTACCTGATTAGAACAGTTAACAACCAAGCAGTCATAGTAGCGGTGAAGATACTTGCGGTCAAAGTAACATGGAAAAACTGACTGCTGCAATGTAATTTGGGTGTCCTCACAGCTGCGGAACAGTGTGCCATAGGAGAGAGGATGAACTGGGCTCGGTTCCTGCTACATGAATTGACTGAGGATGCATACGATGCACAGGAAAATGGACGCCCATTCACATATTCGTGGTTACTCCTCCTCATTTCCTTAAAAGCATGGAGGGAACTAGACGACTACTAGGGGGTGGATCCCATAGAACCGCGAGTATACGATTGTGCACGATACCAGAATTTATGGGCGACCATCGACAAAGAGTGACAGCAGGAAAATATTATCCATTTTTATATTTGGCTCGAAACGATGCGAATGGATGCACAGATGATCCCACGGATCACATTGCAAGCTGCGACAAAGTATCACCTCGTTGCCCAGGTATCCATAGAAGCACACATGATTTACCTCCGAGTCAGCACAGATCCGACCAAACAATGGATGTGGACATAGTACAAGCTCACTGAGGCTGAGCTCAATAACATCATCGCCAAATGGCTGGATTCCTGAAAGGTTCCTGCAGATTTGAAGGACATTGAAAAGGAGCAGGAAGCAGGACGGCGAGACCCGGTGAAGGAAGATGAAGCTTCTGCCAACCACAAGGAGAACGCAAAACAAGAGATCGATGCAAAGGACCAGATGGTAGAGTCCGGCCACAATGGGGTGTCCACATCCAACACCCCAAGAGACTCAGAACTAGACCTCCAACAGGAAGAACGTAGGACAAAGAAAAAAATGGACCGCGACGGCAGTGGCACACAGGCCAGGCTTACTGCGCAGTAGACCAACAGACTGCTGGATAGCATTACGCAGATTATAGAGTGTAAACATCGGAAGATTACACAGCATTCTGAGGATAATTTCCAGTACATAGGGGAGTTGTTAAACATGGTGGCCAGTATAATAATCAACATCAGGGTACCACATGGGGATATCTAGCAAAACCTGTCGACTCTGGGAGTCGAGGTCGACGTAGGAACCCAGAAACGCATAGTTCAGATCGAAACCCACGCCTTTTCGACAGGAAATGAGAACTTGGACCTCGAGCTTCGAAAGGATTACTTGGCAATGCTCGATTTCAACTTACTTCCAATGCTAACATTAAACCTAGTCCAAGCGGCAACAAGCATAGAAATCTGCGACTGCAAGGCTATAATGCACAATAAGATGGTTGAGTACATGAAACAACTACAACACAGCAAGATGGAGGCATAGCAGCTTTGAGATAAGCACACTGCAATACTGCTGCGCAAGTACAGGCTGTTGAAGAGAAGGCACAATTAGAAAATCCCTAGCTGAGAAGGAAAAAGTCATCGTAGAACAAACTATAGCACTCATTGTGAAGGAAAATATGGGAGAGGAATGGATAAGGTTAGAAAGAGCACTCGCAAATGCATGCGTAACAGCGGCGCTAGATCCATATGTTGACCCGGAAGCCCAGGTTGTTATGTTAGGAGTCGCCATCATTGAAATCAGAAAGGAAAATGCCAAGATCCTGACCAGAGTGACAGCCAGCACACCGCCAGCACAAGTTCAAAGTCGATAGACGACGATAGAGGAAGTAGTGGTAGACATTCATGAAATGGAACAGGCAGCACAGAAAGTGGCAGTAAGTCTCACATAATTTTCGGAAAGGTTGGTAGAGGATGACCAGTTAGCTGCACTAAAGAAAACACTCCGTGAAGCTGAAGAGAAGCTGGAAACGTTTAAGGGATCATTTAAAGCGATGCCCACGATGATACAGATGGTAAAGACCATGGAACCACAGAGTATGAAGCAGCGCACTAAAAAGGCCCATGAAAAAAAGCAACGATGAGCTGCACATTTGGACGAGCTTCAAACAAAGGCTGAAGTCCTCATAGCAAGAATAGTTCCAGAGATGAAGCAAGTACAAGAGGAATTAGAGGAAGCAAGACAAAAGGTATGTGACCACCCAATGGAACAACAAGTGATAGAAAGTGCCCAGCTCCGAGCATCAGCAAAGGAGATAGTTGATCGGATCTGGACTACCTATGATGACTTCCAACAATAGTACAACAAACCAGCAGTGTCCAGTTGAGGTGGCTCGAGATGAGCCACGAGATTGTGTTGGGGGCTTGTTGGCATGGGATAGATCCGCGGTAAGTGCAAAAGCTGACAAGTGAGAAAGGGTCATTTCGCGGAAAAAGGACCTTTCACCACTTTTTGCAGAAGCATATGAGTTGTTAGATTATTCAAGTCGATCATGTGGAACATTTTGTAATAGAATAGAAGAATATAAATGGAGTAGGATTGTAAGCCTAAGGGAATCAAAGTTTTGAAAATTAATCCTGTCTTTTGGGTTTAGTTGTATCCGCGATATGATGACTTAACAGTTCTGCGAGGTTTATTCCGCAGGTTTTGATGAATGAATGAAGATGTTCGGTTATGACATGAATTCTGTTGTTCTATAATGATGTGATGATGAATAATGGGTTATGTGAATGTTTTTTGTTGATTAATGCGAATGTGTTGTTGAATATGTTCTGAAAATATATTTGTTAGGAACTATGAATGGTTTATGCTACGGATGATTAATTAATAATATGTTATGAATGCTGTAATCTCTGGTTAATGTGCGCATATCCTCTACACAAATGTGAAAGCTTGGTTCCAGCAGCCCTCTTATCCACCTCGAATGAGACGGAACTTTCTCTGCAAGTGTTGCTAGAAAGGATTACACCTTTCCGGGCCATTGTATAAGAGAGTTAGGTTGATAGTTTGTTGGTGACAGTGCGGAATCAACCCTTGTCGATAGACTCTGTGTCAACATCTTCTTTCACTATCTCATATCTTTTCAACTGTGATATCAATATTTTGAACTTGTTGAGGAAGGCATTGATAGATTCGAAGCTGTCAGGACTCAAACATATGAGTTCATTCTCCAATTTATGTCCTTTCATATCATATTTCTGTCCAAAAAGGGATTCGAGCTTGTCCTAGACCTCTTTAGGAGATGTAAGATCTATGACATGGAAGTGAATATCTTCATAAATTGAGAGAAGGAGGAGGCCAACTGTTTCATCAAGCCTATTTAAGTACTTGGACTTTTCGACTACACTGAGAGGTTCTTACATCGTTCCGTTGAGTATTCGGGTGAAGCTCTTGGATCTCATGAAGAGAGCCATCTTGGATTTCCACTCAACATAGTTTGAAGATGTGAGCTTTAGATCCATCTAAACAGAGAAGGTCAAATACTTGAAGAAGAATTCAAATGGGTGAATAAACCTACAAAACAAGAGAAGTTTTTGCTGATGGAGAATGCTACACTTCGACTGAACACTACCTTTTGAACACTGAGCACATAGACTAAGTCCTTCACACCTGGCTAGACCTCAATGGATTTCTCCAATGAATTCAAGTAATAGCACCAGGATTTGTTGTGGAAACTCACAGGCTTCTGGTTCTCAAGTGAAAGATAGTTGCTCAAAGAACTGCTAAGACTGCTCCTGCTGCAATGGTTGCAAATTGAATAGCTGCTTCTTGCTCTGATACCTTGTAATAATCTCCAAGGGATCTAGCAATTGTAACAATATCATAATCAGACTTTCAAGAATTTTGCAAAGAAGAAGAGAAGCATGCACTCAATAATCAGTCATAAACACAGAACAATGAACAATAACAATACCATACAATGAATAATGAATGTAAAAAATGTAATACAATAATCAATGATGAGGCATCATATAGGATTCGAATTAGCGAAGTAGGGAATTCGAATATGAGCTCAAAGTCTAGCTTGGATAACTATAGAGACATCATCCAGTCATTAGTATCAGTCATAAATGGTAAGAGCCAGTCCAGTGTGTCCAACTGAGTCTAACAGAACCATCTAGGCATAAATCCGGGAATGGAGACTCCAAGGGGGGTGCATGAGGCTGTCTAACTCAATGTCTAGCTTAGATAACAATGGAGACATCATCCATTCAATAGTATCAGTCATAAATTGTAATACTTAGTCAAGTGTGTCTAACTGAGTCTAACAGAACCATCTACGCATAAATCAGGTAATGGAGACTCCAAGGGGGGCACATGAGGCTATCAAATAGTCAAGTGGAACTCCAGAACTAGCTAACTAGAAGCTACAAGCATTCAACATGAGTAATCAGTGGAAGAACTACTCAATCAATGCACTAACTGAATGATAACTCCCGGTAGGTGAGATAAGGCGCCCTAACTGAGTGATAACGGAAGGTACGTGAGTAAAGGCGCACTAACTGAGTGTGGTAGGTGAGAAAGGCGCACTTTCCATGCAGAACAGTCAAGAAGGGCGTATCAGGTAGGTAGGAGGCCAAATGGGGGTTGTAGACAGGCTCTGGAGAGCTATAAGCAAGCTCTAGGTGCTGGGGAGACCACCATGATGATGACTAGATGCATGCAGTGGCATGCAAAATATAAAAATGATGGTGTGAATATTCCAACAATTGCTAAGTGCACTTGTATCTTTCACACTTGTAAAATTATTTGAAAGGACGTATCTTCAATGGTAGGTTATCCCTTTTTCAGGCCGTTTAGACTATTTACGTTAATGGTATACCTCAGTCAACCTTTGACTGGGAGAGTTCTTCCAGATATCATTTTACACTTTTTCGGTTCTGGGGACTAACTTGTTATGAAAATTTCAATCCTGGAGTCTTCTTTATGTTACTTCAGGTTCTCAAAACATGAAAAACTGTCGAGTTTACCTTCTCTGGACTCATTAAAATTTAACATCGAAGAGCCTGCACTGGGATGAACCCCTCCTTTATTAGGTTTGCAAAACATGTGATATTGGACTCATCCATGGGATGAGTTATAGTGAGCATCTGTTATCCTCTTCAAGCTCGTTAAACTACAAAGAGGTACTCATCATTTATGATGGGGGGAAATGAGGAAATATGATGATTTCACCTTTTTGGTAGCTTGTGAGTCATCACCATTGAACATTGCATGCATTTATATCTTTTCTTCTTTGGGTAGTCAGTCTCTCTGATTAGTTGTAACTACAGTCCTGAGTTTTCTTCTTAACTTTGAGTCTACCAGCCTCGTAGTCATTTCTACTAATTAATCCCAGATGCCAATTCCTATCTCATTTCGTTACATGTTCAAAGGGTCATTATCACCTTCAGTCCACTTTTTTTCCAGTTTGTGAACCTGCTAGTCTTGTGTCATTATGTGCTCTTTTAATCCATTGTTCAACACCTCTCTCTTATATCGGTTTCACCTTGATGATGTGGAATTCATTATGGTCCACCTTCGACGAGTCTGTTCCTGTGGACTTCAACTCTCTCCCCAGGAATTAGATTTAAAAACCAACTTTAGTACCTTGGTACCTGCATGCCTCAATGGCAGCTTTCCTCGTATTCAATAGTAGGTTTTCATCATTGACCTCTGATCGAATGATTCCATGAATGTTCGATGTCAAGACATCTATTCACATTCGATGGAATGTACTAGAGATACCTTGGGGATCCTTGTCATCATTGGTGATTTCCCTCGTGTTTGTTAACAATCCACATCATTGACAAGTAATCAAGTGGTTTCTACCATGTTCGACTTCAACACCTTGTAATCACATTGTTATATTCGTATCAATTTGGGATCGGGTAGAAGACCCTATCCACTCTTGATATTACTCTTACACATCAGCTACGATGGTGATTATTGAGTAGGTCTCCACATTGAAATCTTGTTGATGGCCTCATTTATGTACTGTCACATAGATCCACTGTTGTATTTTTCGTGGTTGTGTTGTTATTTGATCATGGATCTACGTTTTTTCATAGTAGTTGTGATTCATTTGCGGTCTCTATCATGTCAATTCTATGATGGATCTACATTGTATTGGTCGGCAGCCACGCTTTGAGTTAGTTGTTCTGAGAATGGGTATTCCCGCCTCAGTGGTATTTGACAACTTTTTTTCTTGCAGCTCCACTCCGACTTCCTTGATGTTATCTCTACAACCTAACTTAGTTGTAAATTCTTTCGGGCATCATTTTCTTCTGACCTCACACTTTAGGGGTCATCTGTTATACCTCAAAGTTACACTTCGAGCCTTTGTGTCGCATGTTCATGAAATACGACCTAGTGACACTTCCTCCTAATATGTGTTGTACCTTGTTGGTCCCCTCCTTGGCCTCATCTGGAAGCTTTGGAGACAAATTCAATCAACCCTAGTCGAATGACAATTCAATGGGCCAAGTGTTACCGCGATTGACCTTACCTTGCCCTAATTTTGGTGCCCTGCCTATAGCCCAAGGCATGAAAATTCCCTATTTTCGTTCCTTGCATATCTTCTAGGGCACAAAAATCCTAGCATTTTCACGCTATGCTCAGTACAATGGGCACGAAAATCTCAATAACAACTATTTGCGTGGATTTTGGATCTAAACTTCGAGAGATTTTCTTGGGATTGGAGATTCTGTTCGATCTGAAGCTACCTTCCTTGTTTTTCTTGGCTCAACTCCTTGACCCACTAAACTCTCATCTAGATCCACCTTCAAGTCCATTTGGTTGGCCTCTCAAATCATATAAGAGAGAGGCCCTCCATGAGACAAAGGGAGGACATTTTTGAGGCATCAAACCTATGAGCATAGAGGGTTTACAGAGATAGCTTGAGAAAGGAAGCTTTCAACATCAACGGATCACTTTGTAGGTTTCTCCTAGTTTCCATTAATGAAACTTGTCGTATTTTCCCATTTTGTGTGTAGTGTTTTAGTCATGAGCATGAGATATATCTAATTTGATTTAGATCTAATCTAGTGTACAAGATATTTGGATAATTTCTTTGTTTTTTGTTTGCTTGGTTTGACTAGGTTCTGCATGTGGAATTCAAGATGGGAGATGGAAACAAGACAAACACCCGGTTGAAAGTGAGTTACACCATATCTTTCTCTCCAAATACATTTAATATTTGTATGCAGTGATTAGATCTTGGATTTTAAGGTAGCATTTGTTTGATAATTGTATTAGTTTAAGCTTAGTTAATGTCAGTTTAGTCTATGGACAAGTCTAACTATCCATAGGATGGATTTGTCTATATAGAAATTGGCGACTCCACTAGGGAAAACACCATCAACCTAGCAACAACCACCTTCTTGTTAACACCCAAAGTGGAAAAAACATACCTATTCCTTCGTTAGGCCCAATTCCTTCTTAGTGACCACAAATCCCACCTATTGGGGGGCATTCCATTCCTGGAAAACAGAACCAAGCTGGGGGGCAACCTACTCAACATCAAGCCTTCATTCCCCTTAACTTGAATTCTGGAATACCCTATTATGGTACCTTGAACACTCAATGGAACCCACCCCCTCAAACCCCGTCTCTTAATCAGAGAAGAACAAATAATCAATGGGATCCATTCTTCTAGTCACACCTACCCTCTCAAGGTATGGGAAATCCACCCAATCAAGTATTTGAAAATATTCCTTCGACACAACAACCCCAAGTCTCCACACCATTCATTCCCACCCAACAATATGTTCAAAAAACAACATCCAACTCGATTCTGAATCACTTGATCAATCCTTTCATTCCCAATCCATAACCAATTAACCAGATGATCCCTAATCCACAAAAATTCCAACAGTACCCTGCACGTAATATCTACGGGTATAACATGCAATAGTACGCAGTACATCGCCCGACAAGCATCCTTGCACCCCATCAATACTACTCATTCCCGCAACCCAACATACAACTCCCATTTCCGGAAACATTGGATTTACTTGACTTGTCAAGACTAATTAATGATCCCATTTGGCATGAACCATATTGGCCACCCATACTTGCGAAACTTCCATCGGACATACCCAAGTTCAATGCTAAACCCGGGGAAGACCCCAAGAACCATGTTATGACATTCCATCTGTGGTGTTCTTCCAACTCACTGATGGATGATTCCATATGATTGAGGCTCTTCCAACATACACTTTTCGATATGGAAGAAAAATGGTATATCGAGCTTCCCCAACACTCTTTCTGCAACCTCAACACCCTCGCTATGCATTTTTTGACACACTTCCAGCTTCCCATTCGATATGAAACTAGAACAGACCTTTTAACTTTGCTACGCCAATCCACTGCCACCCACATCTCCGATCATATCCATGAGTGGTGGAGAGGGAAAATATTAATCAAGGCACCTATTGTGACCAATTACTGGCTTATTGGTTCACCAAGTCATTACTACCACCCATTTCTAGGGATGTTGGAATGGGCGGACCTGTCACAGTGGAACAAGCAATCGCTCACGCATAGTATATGGATTTTGTTTATTCCCAATTTAGAACAATATACAAACTTATTCCTCATGCTCCCCGCCCCACTAATGATCCATCAAGGATCGCTACCGAACATCCTATCGATGGAGTAGTTGGTTCTGTGAAGGCCTGGCCTATAACTAAACAGAGTGGACAACAAACTACTGCCCCACCCTCAACTCATGGTGCATCCAAAACTTCTACTTCTCTTGCTCAAACCTCCCAGGTGAAATTCATTCAATCCTCTCCACAACAATCCAGAGGGAAAAAGAAGAACAATAAATGAAAATCCAAAAAATATTATACTCAGTAGGAAAACCCCAAATCTAAACAAACCAAAGCCGACCAACCTAAAAGGAAATCTATGTTACCTTGCCTCATATTTCAGGAAGATCACTACATAAAGGAATGCCCTTATTGCGAGGAAGTCAATAAATTTGTTAAAGGATCTTCCCTCTGGGAAGTCTTGAGGGACCCTTTACCACATCAACAACAACAAATAGTTTCACACAATGCCCCGTAAGGGGGAAACCAAAATGACAATAACCAAGTAGAGACATTATCACACCATGATATTCTTATGATGAGTAACGAGACTGTTCACATAGCCACTCATTTAAAGAAATATGACTATGTATCCATTCCTAATACAAATGGGAGTTCCAAAGAAAAAAATACCTTGGAAGACATTCCAACACCTCCTTCATCCAGTTCTATTCATATTGAGAGACCTCCTGCTGACGTTGTGTTGTGGCCACCCAAGGCCACTATTCGAAAGGCGACATTTAATCCCAATGCATGAGCTGCCCAAAATTACAACATTGTTGGGGACTTAGCTCAAGCACCTTATACAATGTCAACTATCGAAGTTTTACAACATTATCCTACTCAACGTAAAACCCTATTGTCAGCACTTGGAGTTGTTGATCCCGATTCTTCCAACACAATCATGTTCAATTTGGAATACTTTCATCCAAGAATGTCTCATCAATCGGCCTTTCATATTCACACCAAAATCTGTGGAAACAACATCCATAGTACCGTTTTGGACAAAGGTGCTTCCACATCGATCATGTCTTTGTCTTGTTGGAGAGCTATTGGCTCTCTTGAATTAAATCAGTCCCCCACCACTCTAAAATCCTTTGACGGTCGCAGTTTCCAACCATATGGACTCATCCCATTGATCTCTGTAGAACTAGGCGGAAAAAACGTCTCCATCCATGTTGAAATCCTTGATGCTCCATTATATTATAACATCTTACTCGGTCGGAATTGGTTTTATGCCATGAATGCAGTAGCTTCCTAGGTCTTTTGTTTGGTTCAATTTCCTCACCAAGGGAAAACTGTTATGATCGATCAGTTAGACTTTTGCACTCCAGACGTCCACTCCAACACCACTAACAATGTTTCATTATTGACTCAAGCTCAACATCACTATGAGGACATTGGTTTCGGTTTGTTGAAAGACTCCTCCATTATTGGAGTATTTCCGGAGCTCCCACCCCCCATTTTTTCAATCGACATGATCTCTTCGAGCATTATCCAACCTTACGATTCCTGGATTGTCCCGAGTCCTGCCGATGGCGAAATCATTGGTGACTGTATGCCTCTCAACCATAATCAAGCAACCTACCATGTGATCCAATCAACATCCGATTGGATCTATACAATTGACAAACATAGTGTGGCACCCCTCTTGCCTTGAATCAACTCATATTTTCCCATCATCGTCCATCTTTCATAAAATTTTATGTCTGATGAATCAATCATGGATATCTTGATCATCAATGAGCCACCATTGGTCTTCTTTCCTAACGATTCAGGCAGTTGATTCTGATTCAAAATCCAACGCTTCAATGGACATTGTCAACGCTACATTTCCCTCTTCTTCAAATGATGTGTTTTCTGAAGGAAACTTAGCCAATATTATGGAGACCATTCCTATTGACATTTCTATCAAGCCTGGTATAGTGGAAAATATCCATCTAGGAAATACCTGTACACATACCGAGGTCCAATTTTATACTTCCTTATTCAAAGAGTTCCGCGATGTTTTTTCTTGGAGTTATGAAGAAATGCCAGGGATAGAACCCTCCAAAGTCGTTCATGAAATCAAAGTCTATCCTGGTGCCCGACCCGTCTGGAAAAAACTCTGACCCATTCATCCCCGCAAAACTGTATCTATTAAAGTGGAAGTTGAAAAAATTCTTCGTGTTGGTTTTATATACCATGTCCCATTAACATATTGGGTTTCTAATATTGTCGCTGTAGCTAATAAACAGGGCACGATTAGAGTCTGTGTTGATTATAGAGACTTGGAAAAAGCTTGTCCCAAGGACAATTACCCAACTCCCTTCATTGACCATATTATTAAAAACTATGCTAGAAGAGTCATCTTTTAATTTTTGGATGGCTTCTCTGGCTACATTCAGATCGAGATACTCACGTCTGACCAACAGAAAAATGCTTTCATATTCCCAAGGGGGAATTTGCATATCGCAAATTACCTTTTGGTATTAAGAAATTCAGGGCCACTTTTCAATGGGCCATGTCTTATGCATTTCACGATATCAAGCATGTTGTGGAACCCTATCTAGATGACCTAACTGCACATTCCAATTCACGAGAGGACCATCCTGATTATTTGAGTGCAATATTATCACGATGTCGTCACTAAAACATTCTCCTGAATCCACACAAATGCGTATTCGTTGTCGAAGACGACAGATTGTTAGGTTTGATCATCTCCAACTACAGCATACGCCTTGATCCGTCGAAGGTGGAGGCTATTTTGTCCTTACCTTCCCCTTCCATTATCCTAGAACTCCAGAGTTTGCAAGGGCATGCAAACTTCTTACACCAGATTGTATGCAACTTCGCTGAGATCACTAAGGGCTACATGAGGCTTCTCGAAAAAGACATTCCTTTCTTTTGGGATGATGAATCCCAACGGTCTTTTAAAAACTCGAAAAAGGCCCTTACTAATGCACCTGTGATATAACCCCCTGACTATACATGGGACTATATTTTAGATATCGCCGCCTCTATTACCACCATTGGCATGGTGCTGGTTCAGGAAGACAGTTACGGCCAAGAACATGTTGTATAATATCTCAGCAAGAGTCTCATTAACTCCGAGACACATTAGTCACGTGTGGAGAAGCTTCCTCTAGACATAGTCTTTGCAATCCAGAGGTTTAGACACTATATTTTGCTTTGCAAAACCACTGTTATTGTAAACTTAAACCCAATGTATTATATCCTAACACGTCAAGTGATAGGGGAAAAATATTCCTGTTGGATTTTCATTCTTCAGGAGTTCGATTTAAAATTATCCAAAGCGAAATCCAAAAAATATTTGGTCTTTGTCGAGCTGATGTGTGCATTGCCCCATCCGATGATCAATCGGAGCCCATCGATTCATTCCCGGATGAATCCTTGTTTCTCATCGGCACAACTGACCCTTGGTATGGAGATTTCATCTTGTATCTCCAAACCCAAGGCTTTCATCCCAATATTAATCACGATGACTGTCGCTGTATTCGACACCACACTAAGTATTATCTTATCATTAGAGATACATTGTATCGTCGTGGTATTGAATCTGTGCTACGTTGTTGCTTAACCCTCCATGAGGTTGAACATGTGTTGAATGACTGCCACTTTGGAGCATGTGGTGGTAACCTTTCTGGGATGGATACCGCCCAGAAGATCTTGCGATCGGGTTACTTCTGGCCTTCAATCTTCAAAGACTATGTTGAAGCGGTTAACAAGTGCCCCCCGTGTCAATTTTTTCACTCTAAGAAACGCTCGCACCCCGCTCCCCTCCACCCTGTCATTGTCGTTGGCCCCTTTTCAAAATGGGGTATTCATTTCAAGCATTGTAATCCCACTTCAGCAGGGCGGCATAGTTATGTCATCATCGTCGTTGACTACTTTACAAAATGTGTTGAAGCCTTGCCTACATATGCCGAGGACGGAAAAATGATAGCACTATTCGTATTCAATCACATTCTAGCTAGGTTCGGCATCCCTCAGGCCATCGTAACTGATCATGGTTCCCACTTTAGGAATCACATGATGGAAGAAATGAGTGCCAAACTTATTTTTCACCATGAAAACTCAACCCCGTACTACCCACAAGCTAATGGTCAAGTAGAGGAAATTAATAAAGTATTGAAACGCATGATCCAATGCACCGTGGGAAAAAAAAATCAAACTCGCACTTAGCTCTCTTTTCAACTCTTTGAGCCTACAAGACTTCAGTTGAAAAAGAAACCAGGTTCACACCATTTTAATTGGTGTATGTCTTGGAAGTGATCCTCCCGATTGAGTGTGAAATACCATCTCTTAAATTAGCAGTAGAACTTTTACCTAACACCACCATCGAAGAGGAACGGTTTCTATATCTGGCCAAGCTAGATGAAACTCGTCGAGATGTTGCACTCACTAATGAAGATCATAAAAATCGTGTCAAATCTCAGTATGATAAATCCATTCCACCTTAGGTAATCAACGAGGGTGACCTAGTCCTTACATATGATCAGATGCATGACAAGCTAGGTAAGGGAAAATTGGAATCTATGTGGTATAGTCTCTACGTCATAAAACGTGTGTTAGAGAAAGGAGCTTATGAGCTTGTGGATTGCAATGGTATACCTTTGGGTCAGCCCCATAATGGGCTCTACCTAAAGAGATTCTATGCATAAGACTATCATTCATATAACATCTTGTACATAATGTATTTAGCATGATTTTAGTTCTCTTTTGCGTATGAAGATTCTATCTCATACACTGTTATTTATCTCGACTTGTGCTTGTATGCACAGATGTCGGCGTACTATGGATTCCCAGATGGTGCAATTCGGCATACCCAAAACCTTGCTTCTGCAGCATGGGTACTGTATTCCCTTGCCAGCGATTTGATATCCTCAAGTGGCATCTGTTTAGGCCCCGCAACAAACAACAGAGCAGAATACCATGCAATTATCTAACTCCTAACTAAAGTTCCTTCTTTCGGGATCTGCACCTTTTTAGTCTACTGGGACTCTCAACTCGTGGTATCTCAGTTGAATCACACCTACACCGTCTATCATCCTACATTACTTGTATTGATAAAAAGGGTATGCTTCTTGGAAAGATCATTTGACTATATCCAATACCAACGTGTACCAAGAGAATTCAATAAGGTGGCTGATTCGTTAGATAACTATATATTGGATTAGCATCTGGCCCAGATATGAACAAAATGTCATAACAAACGCAAGCAAAAAGTGTAAATAAACAAGATATATAAATAGGTGCGTGTATATAAATATCATGTAAAAAGAGTTTTTCCAAAGTACAATAGCATGATTCATCCAAAAGACAAAATTGGAATCATGTCCCATACAAAAATTAGATCTCTGACCTACATATCATGTACATGCCACTAGCAACTCTACTTCCTAAACACTACTCATGAATCCCACCGTTCTCGTGGTAGAATATGACTACTCTCACCACACAACAGAGAGATCTACCAATACACTTTGGCACCCCTACGGTATGCCTCTATGGGTGGAAAGGTATATTAGGCATCCTCATAGGAGGGACACCCATAGTCAAACCATGAAGGTTCCACTCGACATCGCGGAGTCCTCTTGCCTCCTCCTCCTCCTCTTCAACAAGCTGTTGAATCCCTCGTCAATGCAGTGGTGAATACCCCGCTGGATTATGTGGTTGGCAGTCTATGACAGTGCACATACATATGTTAGATCTTTTCATGCATTGAATAAAAACAAAAAATATATATAATAAAAAATACCAAAAACTCATATCTAAAGGTCACATACCTGAGTCATCCCAATCATCATTCTCAGGCAATACTAAATCAATATCTCCTTGGAATTCTACCCCGTCATAAGGATAGTCCTTAATCATGATAATCTGCTCCTCAAGCTACGAGAAGAATTCCTTGCTGAAATATAGGATCTGCAACCCACCAAGACATCCTGCACAATAACTCCACCTCCCCATTTGAGGCTCGGATGCAGGACGAACTGCCCTATCTATCTAAGGGCGCAACAATGGCACCCTCTCTAGGAATAACATGTCTAGGATAAGTCCATATCCAAACTGGTGGATATCCCTATTCCTGCATTTGGTAACCTGATCCTTGAGATTTCCCAGGACCCCTTCAAACCAATTGAATAGTCTTGGCTCCATACACTCTATCGCATAAGTCATTTGTGCCTTGGTAGCATGGTGGGCCCTATCACATCCCCTCCCATGGACCCAATTTGGGGAAGGGAACGTGATACCAAGTTCTGGTGCTTTTAGATAAACTCAACCCATTTCATTAGATTCATACGAATAAAAAAAATGTGTGTAGATGCAAATCAAGAAAACATGCACAATGGAAATAAACCTCATCCACACACATTTCATATGCATTCAACATATCAATAACAGTCACCAATTTAAAGCATTGCAGAGGAAAAACACATAGATAGAAAACACTTATATTTATTGTGAAATGGTCCCAAGCAACTAACCTTGTCGCTGCAACGTTCCACCCAACCATAGGTCTCTTCCTAGCTTATATTCTTTCAGCACTCAGATAACACCCCAAAGATGGGCATGATTTCTAGAAGGAAGAGGGGACACTCAAGCTCATACACATCCAAATATTCATTGCATCTAAGCCAAGCCCGTCCATGGCTGGGTTTATCAGGCTAAATCTAAAGCCTCTTCATTTCTGGATGCTTGCATTCAAGCTCAAGCCAAAACAATGGACAGCCATAACCCATACCCCAACATACTCTATCTAGACACAACAAGCACAATCATTGGGCATCGATACACATATTTAACAATGGTATTTACAAACAGGATGGCCATGGGCTTTCACCAAATCGTGGGCACACCGAAAATGGACTATGGGAAGAGGAATTTGACCCTATGGAACAAACCCGATTTCTCCCACAGGTCCTAAGCGTATCCAATGGCCAAAACGGCCCCAGTGAAACCCCAAATCGAGCTCCCTTACTTCTAGTAGCTCTACAATACCCAAAATACCTTCATCCCAGCCAGAAAACAAGGGAAAACCATAAAAACGTGGAGGGAAAATGCTGAGGTAGCTCCAAAAACGTGAGAGAGACAAAACTGGTTCATGGGAAATGGCTTGGGGAGAAATTTCGTGGCTCCTTTCTTTCCCAAGAAGTCAAAAACAATTTTCTATGGAGTGTGGATTTTCCATACCCGAATTTGGATAGACATACCTCTCCATTCCCCAAGGTATTAACTACTTCACTCAACTCTTCAGAGAAATAAAGGATTGGGTACAAAAGTCACATGGGACATATTTGAAGGTTTTATGGGTTCTCTCATTAACACTTGGCTTGACTTGATTAGCTCAAGGGTTTGAATGTTTCCCTCCCAATTCCTTGTAAAATCATGCCCCAATCTCTTGTTGCATTGCAAATCTAGTTGTGGGTATTTTATTAAAATGCATATTTACATGATATTTGAAATTCCAATGTGCTTGGCTAGCACGTAAACCATATGTATCACTAATTGATGGTGGGGCCTTGGCCTTGAGCGCCTCACCATGATTTCGTAACAATGTTACATCATTTACATTTTAATGCAATGGAGTCAAAATCGGGATATTACAATCCCCTCCCCCTTGGAATAACACCGTTCTCGGTGTTCCAATACTTTGGAATACATACCTGCTTTACACATATCCAAAAATTCACAAAATGTGGCAAGTCTGTCCTCCATTTCATCTTTTTACTTTGAACCTTCAAAAACAAGTACTTTGGCTTCCACAAGCTACTCCTGCTGGCTTTGATCTTCCAGCTTTGCAAGTGGGCATTGCTCCACAACAATCCCTTCCTTGTATTTACCTTCTGATTGATCTACAAGTATGGAATTTCATGGCTGCCATCTTTCTTGTTGTACCGAAAACTATTTGAGGAATATTTTCAGCCAAATCAAATAGCTTGTGGCCTGCTGCCATGATCAATGTGCACAACTGGCTCTCACTTTTCTCACCAGCAACACTTGGCTAGTAACAGCTACAATCAATGGCTTTCAATTTATCACCTGTGAGATTTGTCATGGCAATTGTTGTTAGGCCAAGCATAACATGATATTAAAATCATTCAATTATTTGCCCAATTGACATGGAAATTCTATCCTTTACTCATGATACTTCCACACTTTTCCTGCTTGCCCAACATACACATGAACTCATTCATGTTCATCCTTTAACAGGTGTTGGCTTGGTTTTGCAACCAAGCTTAGTGCTATGGGCACCTGCTAACTAGTAGCAGCAGTTTCAATATTAAGCAAAAACAATAAACTAAATCTAAATCTAAACTAAACTAGCATGTGCATTTTTTAATTAAAAAACAAGAACAAGAAATATAAAAAATATTTTTTGTATTGAAAATGGGGGCAAGAAAGTGCTTGCAATAACAATACCTCCAAATGATGAAGATAGCTGAGAAGCTCCAAGGGTGAGCAGCTCCAAACTCCAAAGGGTCCTTTCTCCAAGGTTGCTACAATGGCCAAAAAACTCAAGGGAGATTTTGGCAGCATGAGGATAGGAAGATGGATGGATGTGAAATGAGGAGCCCCTACCACCTTTTTATAGGTTTTGGTGGTGGGGAATACCATTGTGGTTTTGTGGAAACCAATGGTATTGACCAACATGGTTTAGGTACATTTTCCCTCCTTTTTCCTTTTTTGAATATTTTTATTATTTTTATTCCCTTTTTAATATTTTTGGGAATTTTGGACCCTTTTTTAGGGTTTTTTATGCTTTTTTAGGAAAAATACTCATTTTGAGTGGAAAAAGGGGTGTAATAAGGCCTTTTGGTGACCTTTTGTTGGCTTCATAGGCTCAAATGGTGAAAAAGTGGACAAATGGGTCATGTGAATAGGGAAATGAGCTAGTGAGCACTTTTTGGGTGTTAACAACAGGGAAATAACTATTTCAGCATTCACAATTCATTGCAGGAAACACAATCTATTTTCATCCATGACATGCACTCAACAATATTTTGTTTCTAATATGCATCATTCAAAAGGAAAGAGAAGAGTAAGAGTTTCTCCCTATTAGTCTTGTTCCAATCTGGAACCACACCACCACTGTGGTTCTATGCTCCTTAGCCTCTTTGCACTTCAATGTGAATGTTTGACTTGCCCTTTCTTGGCTATGACACTTAGTGTCTAAGGTCTATCTAAGGCTTTTCAACTAGGGAACCCTTTCCCATTGTTTCCTACAGAACCTTTGCCTTCTAGGACCCACACATGTCCACTAGCACCATCTTTCATTACTGCTCATACTGAGCTCTTTAGGATGGACACATGTCCACATGCATCCCTATGATGCCTTCATAGTCCTTGCTTCCAGCAATACCTACACTCAAAGATTAAATCAATTCACATGTTTAGTTTATTTTCATAGGGTTTATCTCTGAGAAAAAGTTTGAGAAAATCATAACCAAATCATATACACATGTATATTCATAAGCAAGAAGCTAGAAGATAACCAAATACTTATTTGTACTAGATGCATTCACTTTATTCCATAGGCTCCTTCTTTGCTTTACAAGCATTGGATTTCCGTGGATACAATAACGAATGTTGGGCTGCCACGCAAGCTACTCCACAATCATTCAAATAGGAAATGCCAATCTAGTACGTCGACTGGGTTTATCAGACATCCCATTTAGCAATATCTAGGCTAGTACTCTTACTGGTTTTATCAGATATCCCATTCAACAATATGCTAGGCTAGTACTCCAACTGGTTTTATTAATTAATTAAGGAAGGTTTGGCCAGCACATCGGCTGCTCCACAACATCAAGTATTTAATGACCAAACAGTTACTCTCTGGATTTACAAAGCATTTGTAGCGCCCAACCAGTTACTCTCTGGATTTACCAAGCATTTATAGTGCCCAACCAGTTACTCTCTGGATTTACCAAGCATTTGTAGCGCCCAGCCAGTTACTCTCTGGATTTACCAAGCATTTTTAGTGCCCAACCAGTTACTCTCTGTATTTACCAAGCATTTGTAGTGCCCAACCAGTTACTCCCTGGATTTACCAAGCATTTATAGCGCCCAACCAGTTACTCTATGGATTTACCAAGCATTTATGGTTCTTTCAGGGTCCTTGCTTCCTGCAATGACCAAGGTTTCCAACAAAGAAACAACAGTGTATCAACTTAGTTGTTAGAATACTTATACCTGAAATCTTCATTATTCCAAACAATAAATAAATGAAATTGAATACTTATATGTATTATGCATTTCCTCTCTGGTCCACAGGGTCCTGCTTCGTTTTGCAAGCCTTGGGATCGCATATGTACTTGCATGTTTGGCCAGCACACATGCTTCTCCACAACATCAAGTAGTTAATTCCCAACCAGTTTATTCTCTAGATTTACCAAGCATTGGTGGTGCCAAACTAGTCCCATACCTGGTTTTCCCTCTCCATTGCCAAGCCAGCACATCCATCTGGGTCATCAGCCAATGGAAGGAAACTGCACCACGATCTTTTCTAGGTCAAATATATACTATGGAGCCATAGGAATCTCAGGGTTTTTAGTCAGTCTCGGTACTCCACCTTACTGCTAACCCAATAGATATTTTATGCCTTCATCACCATATCCCTTTACACACACATCAATTCTTCATCCACACAAGGATGGATCTCCTTATCCTGTGCAAACCAGTGGTTCCCTTTAGGAAATATATAGGTGACTTTCTTGATTGCAAGCTAGCATGGCCCCACAATACCCACTCACATCATACAAGGATGATACCCCTTTTCTACTACACAGCTCCTTGGGCCTATCCATCCCTTCTAGTGTCCTTTAGTGTGAGCGTAGAAAGGTTACCACTTCCCATATAGTCCTCTTGAGTACCCTTTCTTCACTTTGCCTCTTAACGTGCAACACCAAATTGCATTTGTATAAGCTGGTAGCACAGGAAGGGTAAATAGGCTCATCAGTATTGCTACTCTAAAATTGTAACCATATTTCATAACATTCACTATCAAGTATTGAAACACTAAGAATGTGTCTATTCCCTTAGTGTGTAGTCAATACTGACAACCATAACATAACCTAGCAACCGAAAGGTATGCATACCTTTCTGATGTGAGTCATGTAGGCCTTAGTCACACTCAAGCAGTCTTGAATAATAATGAAATAATAAAACATTCTCTGCATATTAAATCTAATAACCAGACATGTATATTCTTAGTTAGGGTTACAGATACTCATTTGTTTTATAGATGTGTCTTTTCTTCATTTGCGAAGAATGGGGGCTCCCTTCTCTGAGTCAAGAATCCTTCGGTTTTCCACCCCAATATTTTCACATTCCATAACCCACACATGCCTTCGTGGCATAATTTTGCTGTCTCGCTCACATGATTTACCAACATGCAGTTTGAATGAGACATTATTAAAATTTACTATGGCGTTTCACCCGAAACCCATTTCCAAAGCATGGGGTCCTTCCCATGGAGTTTTTCTTTTGCAGGCCATCACACATGGTCTTCCTGACACATTCCTCAAACAACCATACAGTTGGAAACATTTTGACAATCAAATTCAAATATGATTTCCCTAATGAGTTAATGGCATTAATAATTAAATTCAAACATGAATTTACAATTCTGTCTCCTACAGAAATTGATTTGTTTAACCATGAGGCCATCCTCATATTATTTGTCTCTTGTAATTGGTATCACTCTATCCATTATGGTTTTACACTTGCTACCATACATGAACATCCACCTACGACATGTCCTCCTGACACAACTTTATATAAGCCAAACAGTCATTAGCAATTATTAGCCAAATTTCAAACCTGAAATTTACAGATCTGCTTTCCTACAGAAATTGGATTTGCAAAGATGAGATTATTCTCATAAACTTAAATCAGACAATTTTCAGATCTATTTCATGCACAAGTTAAATTTCACAACCACGAGAACCTTCTCATAACCTTTGTCTTTTGCACATGGTAGATCTCGGTCTTTACTATGGACTTATCATCATTTCCATACGCAAGACGTTTCTTCCTGAAATCTGAAACTTCAATCAGCCAAACACATTATGAGTATCTATCCATATAATATTTTCATTGCTACAACAGTCACTGAAATGATCTCAGAATTATAACACTCAATAATTCAAACACCTTCAACTATTAACATTTGAAATGCAATGAAATATATATATCTATATAGGCATCATTATCATAATAAAATTACAAGACACAGTCACACTATTCTTGCAATTTAAATAAAAACTCCAATATTCATTATGTCACAACCATATTCCTTTTATGCAACTCTGTCCTTCCAACATGGTAGCCCATCAACGTCTACCTTCTTGATGCAGTCTTTCTCCTGCATTCATAGCAGCTCATGAAATGGTCTCAAGATTAACAATGGTTCACCATTTCATCTATTATCTAACTGCACTAAAAAACATATATATCACAACCATGCATTCACACAATGCCTCTCAACATGTGCATTCACAACATTTACATAATATTTTAATGCTTTCTTGCATGGATTCATGAATACCACAATGTCATGTCATGCATTCCACCATGATGTTTTGGAAAATATGGCTATTGCCTCAACACATCACCCAACCATCTCCCTAATCATTTGGTTAACTACTTGGGTGCCTTCCTACTCCATTATAACATTACCATTCCAACCACATTATGGCCTTAACCATGACTATCTCATATGGCATGCACTACCACAACAGGACCATAAGTCCTCACTTGCTTTGGTTGTTAACTCACAACCAACATAAACAAATGGCATGATATAATTTCATATGAATGCATTGAGGTTTCTAAGAAACTATAGGGTGTAAGGCTCCTTTCCTTCACTTACCCACGCCTCACCAATTCAGTAGAATGACATTCACATTCAAGCACTCAGTACCACATGAAAACCACATCAACATAGTTTAAACATAGTTGAATGGATCTTACCAAATCCTCTTTCAACATAATTGCAATTAAGCACAAATAACCATTACCTGCATGGATGTCATTAACACCACTTCATGTTACCTGATCAATTGGCCTCTTGCCAAGGCTTCACAGTCCTTTTTCCAACCTCATGATCATATATGTTTTGCCCCAACCTTTCTTCATAAGGTTGTCAGCCATATGCAACAATCATCATCCACATCCTTAACCATGCTTCGATTGTATTTGGTCCTACAACCAATGCGAACACAATTAATTATTAGCAACCACAATGATTATCTTAATTGGATCATTGCATGTGTAAAACCTCACTATTTTACCAATATGCAATATCATATACATGCACAAACATTTTCACATTCACTATGTGTTACACCAAAATGTTGTCACCCTTGTGCAAGTGTCGCAAGTGTTGCAAGTGTCGTCATCATGACCTAGTGTCATCACCATGACCGTTGCAACTATCGTTATTATGACCAATTGTCATCACCATGATCGTTGCAAGTATTGTCATTATGACCAAGTGTCATCATCTTGACCATTGTGTAAACTCTTTGCTCTGACCCCTAACCTCATTCTGGGCTAAAACACATCCAACTGAGATATTTTCCTACCTAGTTGACCTCTTTGAGTAGGCTGTCGCACCTCTCCTTCATCTAGGGTATGATGTCGTAGTTTTTGGTCATCTAGAGTGAGACACTGTCGCACTTTTTTTTCTACAGAGTGTGACGACCCCCCTCTGTTGCTCTGTGTCCTCTACCAGGGTGCGACGAGGTTGGTTAAAGGTTATTTTGGGGAATCTCGAGGTCTTTCTAGAAGTTTGTTAAGGTGGAGGCCTATCCCTAGACTCTAGGTGAGGTAGCATTTTGGTTCCTAACCTTATGGAAATATCCCTTAACCATCTCCCCCTAATCCTCAACCTACCCTATCTCTTTAGCCCTATATAAACACCCACTCCCTCCATGAGAAGGAGGAAGGCCTATGGTATCCTTATGCCGATAGAATCCATATTGGTGTTTGGGAAGCTTGCACAACCTTGGAGGCTTGGCTTGGACATGTTGGATGGAGGATGCAATGTTGAGGCTTTGGTTGTCGCTTCATCCTTTCTATGTATTCCCACTTTTTAATATAGTTAATATAATCTCTTTCAATAAACTATTGTCTCATTGATGATGTTTAGAACTTTCTTCCTCAACTGTTAGTTTAGATCAGTTATTGTTTAGATATCTTGTATTGCTTGTATCGTTTCCATATTGTCTTGACAGTTCTTGTAGATGAAGATCTGACGACCATGAGACTTGGAGCAACAACAAGGAGAATGATCCATGATCTGAAAGGTATGATATCTAAGTACTCGATCTGTAACTAGATCTAGGAAATGAGTTTTATATTCTGTTCTATTTGTTATAGGCTTACATTAAGCTAGGGAGATCAGGCCTTGATTCCGTTGTCGGTAGATTGTCTGTTAACAAATTTGGAGACCATACTAGGGACTAGAAAAGTAGAATTGACTTCATGTATGTTTGATTTCATCTCTTTTGTCTGAGCCATTTCTATCCTTTTTAAGCCTTCCTCCCATCAGATATCTTTCATTAAAGTGTTTTGTATGTGTCCTTCATTATCCTTTGGGTCATCATTAAGCCTCCTACTCTTTTACCTTGAGGGATCTTGCACCTTTTCTACTCAAAATTCGACTGTCGCACCTGGTTTGAGTCTTCCTTGCACCACTATCTAACTGTCTCACTTTGCTTGAAGCCAAACTGCGACAGTGTTGCACTTTTCCTGTGTACAACCTGCGACGAACCCCCTCTATCGCACCTTGCCTGTGTATAGGGTGCGACGATCTCTTAAAACATAAAGATCAATAGGGTTTTTCCTTTTTGAGTTTTTGGTCTGATTGCTTAAGGCCTATAGGATATGTATTGTGGTCACACACCCCCTAGATCCATCATTGCTTGAATTTGGATGTGTTTTGGTTGATTTTGGGTGCTTGATCAGTCAAGTGTTTTACTTGGTTGTAAGGAGCAATTTCAATCCCCTCGCCTGTTGGGTTGATCTTCCAATCCATGGTCACATTATCATATCTTTTCAGATCTGTTCAGATCATTAGATCTAATCTCCAAACCTTTCCTCTACTCGATCATTGAGTTTTGATTGCATTTGGTAGATTTTGAGCCATTCTTGAGTGCCTTTGAGGTGTGTTGGGTGCTTGTCGTTTTTCTTTGGGAATTTTTGAAAGATTAAAGAGTGTTGTAGATATTCTCACTTTCTATATATAGATATGAAAAGCATTTAGTTATCAAATTCAATTTTTAATACATGCATTTGAAAATTGAAAGTGCTTCATTATTTTGTCTTATACATTATTAAGATTAGTTGCATCTTTCATTTTCTCTGTGCTTTTTAGCTGATTATTGCAGAAAGTTAGAGTTATTGCACTCTAGGAAGGAATTCTTCTTTTCACTACTACTTAAGTATTTTTGGTTTGAAAGAAAGAAAAATCTCTCCTTACCTTAAGTAATTTTCATTGAAAAGGAAAGGAAAATGTGTATTATCATGTAGTTGAGGATTGCATTATGTTTACATTTATGTACTCACCTCATGCATCCACCTAACCGTACAAGATAAAATTAACGCTAGCTTAGGTTAAAATCATTTAGTAACTATGTGTAAGTTAGAGACGTGTTTTGGCGTTGTTAAGCGTGGCAGCTATCGTTATTTTCCAGCACTGTATCCCAGGGGTATTGTAGTCTTCCACGTACTTACCGGTATATCGAGCTCCTTCACGTACCCACCAAGTACCATAATCCGTACTTGGCGTATATTGAAGGGTGTATCACGTACTCGGTAGTATATTGGAAGGTCTCTTTCCAAACGGTTGTGCATTAGATAGCACCACTACGGATTTGAGCTCCCACGTACCTTGCGTATATCGGGAGACACCACTAGGATTCCTAAAACTAATTGAGTTAACCATTTGGCCGTCTTGGCAAAGCAATACACCGAGAAAAATACTCAGGGAGATTAGCACGCACGTACTGTCCAGGTAATCGGGTATGCAGGCAAGGGTACGGTCCCAATCCTCCTTGTCACGTCATATTGTTGGACCCTGCAGTATATAGCGGTTTGCGATGCCTTGATAATCCTGTGAGGATCCTGACTTTTCATCCACTCCTATTCACATAGTTTTCTTGTTTCTTTTAGACTTGAGTAGTGTTTTACTTGTGTGGTACTTTAGAGTCTCTTAGGGAGGTCAGATATGGAAAATTCTTCTGGTACTACCAACCAAAGTGCCCCTTTCCAGGGTGTGCCATTTGTTATTCCCCCTTGTGGAACTGTTGGTCCTCCCTTTATGGCTACATTGAGTCTTCCTGGATTGATTATAGGATTACTAGTATGTTTATTTTCCAATCCAGGTACACTAAGTGCACCAATTGTATCGGACCTAGGTTGTTCATCACATGAGCATCAATCTCATGGTGACCCTTCTCCTTCTTCGTCGAAAGTTGAATCGGCTTCCGTCTCTTCCTCTTCTCCTACTGAAAACTATGATGTTAGTAGGAAGGCAGTTGCGAAGAAGAAAAAAGGGAAGACTAAGAAGAAGGACACTAAGCAGAAGGTCACAACCCCAACCACTAATCATCATGCTGGGGGCACCGATACACCTGTTCTGAATTCGCGTGAACCGAAATTCCCTTGCAAACTTTGTAAAGGGTCCCATTTTCTTAAGAGCTTCCCTAGTATCTCCAAGGTCTTAGAAATATGGTCGCATTCTGAACAACCCTTTTCATTAGTCTCCAAACATCATACTAATCAAACCTAATCAACTAGTGATGTTGTAATTAAGGTTTGGAATGGTAGAGTTGTAGACCCTTGTTAGTTATGCAAGGGAATGCACCGTACTTACCTTTCTCCTCGTATGGATGAAGCTTCATGATTGTTGGAAGACATGGACACATCCCATAAACACCTTCCAACGAAGTATGGTAGGCTGTCCCCTGATCCTTCACTGGTTGATAGGGCGATCAATCCGACCCCACCCTTGGTTGACCCCACTCTTTTATCAGAGAGTGAAAATGAAGCAGTCGATTCAACAACATCGTCGATCGACCCCATTCCTCCCTTGAGGGATGATACCTAAGCGGTTAATCAAGTCTCATTCTCGGTTGACCCCACTCCTCTAGTTGAGGGTGAAATAGAAATTGCTGATGTTTTTCTGGTCAGTTCCGATTGTTCTGGGCGAGGGGAAACCATGTCTATTTCCACAGGACCCCCTCTAAGTACTGAGGTTATTTCATTTGATTGGAATAGTCTAACAGAATCTCGTCTTCTTTCGAGTGTTCCTTTTCAAATATATGTAGGAGTTTCAGATAAAGAAATTTTTCGTATGATAATTGATGAGGGAGATTTTGTTAGTATTTTATCCTCAACTACTTGGAAAGCTATAGGTTCTCCTCGGCTTGTGCCAGTCATCAACCAGATACTAGCTTTCAATCGAAGGCCTACTGGACCTTTAGGGATCCTTCCTCAGTTACCTATCGCTTTGGGAGGTAAAACTGTTTATATTGATGTCATGGTTGTCCAAGTTCCCTTAGATTTCAATCTACTCCTTGGACATGATTATGTCTATGCTATGAGAGCTGTAGTGTCCACACTCTTTCAAGTGATGTATTTTCCCTATGATGGGAATATTGTGATTGTTGATCAGCTCATCATCTGACTCCTAGTCATCAAACTCATCATATGACTCCTAGTCATCAAACTTCCCTGGATGTTCCACATGTTTTAGTGGTTTCTTCCCTGGGACATGGTTTATGTTATCTTTCAAGCTCTTTAAAAAATGAAACCGACTACTCTAGCATAGTTTACCTTTGGTTTCAAGCTTGCATAAAAATGAAACCAGTTTACTGGAGCATAGTTTTATTCTATTTCAAGCTCGTTAAAAAATGAGATAGACCCCTCTAAGCATAGTTTACCTTTGGTTTCAAGCTTGCATAAAAATGAAACCAGCCACTCGAGCATAGTTTTATTCCATTTCAAGCTCGTTAAAAAATGGAATAGACCCCCTAAGCATAGTTTTCCTTTGGTTTCAAGCTTGCATAAAAATGAGACTAGCTTCATGATCATAATTCCCTTTCTATGTCAAGCTCTTTAAAAAATGAAACAGGTCTTTTTGAGTAGAGTTCTAATCCTGTGTCAAGCTCATTAAAAAATGAAACATATCCTTTCCCTTTGAGTTGAGTCTCCTCGTAGACTTGGTACCTAAACCTTCTTTTAACTCGCCTATTCCTTAGGCGAATGAAATGAAGCTTGGGGGCATGTCTTCAACCTCTGGAAGTTACGTTGGAGTCAACTCGATCGCCTCTCCACACCACGTTGGAGTTAAGTCACTTACTTCTAGCAATCATGATGGGGGCATGTACCAATCTCTAGATGTCATGTTGGGGAAAATTTCACCACTAGGAACATTTTCAAGCATACTTTCCTTTTTTAGGTTTTGAGCTCATTAAACCATGAAAATTATCCCGAGCATAGTTCATTTTTTGTTACAAGCTCATTAAAAAATGAAGCAGACATCATGAGCATTCTTCCAACCTATCTTCGAGCTCGTTAAAAACAGTAAGATAGTATTTTAGCTTACTTTTTCACTTTTTTCGTGCTCTGGTTAAAACATGAAAAGTGGCTTGAGCTTAGTTTTTTGCTTTTTCGTGCTATGGTTCAAACATGAAAAATATTCCGAGTGCTTTTGATACCATTGTCGTGCTCGTTAAAAATTTGAGTAAAAAGTTGTGTCTAATGACTATAGGTTTATCACTTTATCTGGCCTTGCTAGACTATTTATGAAAAAGGAAGTGTCCCGAGTTTACTTTTTGCTTTGTTGTACTCGGTTATCAACCATGACAAAGTTGTTCATGGATTCCTTTTAAGCTCTTTTCAAACTCCCTAAATAGGAAAAGATTACCAAGCGAACTTGATGCTTTCACGCTTGTAAAAGCATTTGCATGATCGTCTTTCTGGTGATTGTTTACCCCTTTTTTGGATCAAGAAGCACTATTTACGAAGAAGGAATACTCCAACCATCCATGGCTGGAAGAGTTCTCTCTTGCATTGTTTTACCCTTTTTCGGGAGAAGAGACTAACTTTACGAAAAAGAACCTTTTGGAGTCTCCTTTAGTTCTTTTCAGACTCTCTAAACATGAAATGACGCAGAGTTTTCCTTCTTTGGACTCGTTAAAATTCAAACATCGAAGGGCCCATCCATGGGACAAACCCTTCCTTTCCTTGGTTCATAAAATATTTGGGATCGGACTCATCTATGAGATGAGCTATACTGAGCATTTGGTTACCCTCATCAAGCTCGTCAAAAACACATGAGGCACTCATTAATCATGATGGGGAAAAAGGGAAGATTTTGTGTTACATCTTAATTACGGCAGTACATAGTCACTCTTGAACATGGCACTCGTTTGCATTTGCATTTAGTACTTGGGAAATCCATTTGTCTCCAAGTCCTATAAATTCCATGAGTCGCGTTGCTCCTTTGGGTCATCCAAAGAATGCTTCCACCATCATTTGCATTGGGGGTTGGTGTCGTTCTCATCATGTCAATACTGCCAAGTCATGCCATGCCCATGTTCAAGAGACATTTGTTACTCATTATCTGCAGTCAGTACACCTTCAATCATGTTGGTCTGCCTTGAGTTAGTCTTGCACATTACTCTGCCATCCAATCTACTCTGAACATTTGTTATCGAGTTTCATGTCGATGGTGGGGGATTCATCATGGCCCTCCTTCGACGGGTTCATCCTCGTTGACCTCAAATCATCATCCGAGGTTTCAACTTAGAAGACAACCAAGTACCTTGGGCCTGCATGCCTCAATGGCAGTTTACCTCGCTTTCAACATGAGTTTACCTCATTAACTCTTAATTGAAAGATTCCATTAGGCGTTCGACTTCAGCTCATTAATTCACGGTTGATGGTATGTACTCTGATACCTTGGGGATCATTGACATTAATGGTGATTCCCCTTGAACTTGTTAACGGTATACATTAATAACCAGTAATCAAGTGGTTTCTACCATGTTCAACTCCAAAACATTGTAATCACATGGATAGATTTGTATCATTGCAGGTTCAGCTTGAAGACCCTGTGGAAGTTCTTGCCTACCCAGGTTGTGATGGAGATTGTTTGGGATGCACAGATCCACTTTGTATTGGTCGTGGCTGTGTTGACAGTTCAAAGTTACATGGATCCACTTTTGTAATTGTTGTGGATGTGTTATCATCTCATCATGGTACGATTGTGTCTAGTAGCCATGATTGTGTTCAGTCGATCTTTGCTATCATGGGTCTGCAATGTATTGGTCGGCAACCATGTTTTGTGTTGTATGAGACTTGTGAATCTCAGGTCGTTTCTACAGCAACTCCTTCCAACCAGCAAGTCCTTTCCATTTTTCTTACTACAAAGCATTTCACCTGTCTCATTCCATCAACTTGATGCTTTGGGGGGCATTCTGTTACACCAAAATGTCATCACCCTTGTGCAAGTGTCACAAGTGTCACAAGTGTTGCAAGCTTCGTCATCATGACCTAGTGTCGTGACCATGACCGTTGCAAGTATCTTCATTATGACCAAGTGTCGTCACCATGACCGTTGCAAGTATCGTCATTATGACCAAGTGTCATCATCATGACTGTTGTGATAATTTCGTCATCTTGACCATTGTGTAAACTCTTTGCTCTGACCCCTAACCTCATTTTGGGCTAAAACACATCCAACTGAGAGATTTCCCTGCCTAGTTGACCTCTTTGAGTAGGCTTCCACACCTCTCCTTCATCTAGGGTGCAACGTCATAGTTTCTGGTCAGCTAGAGTGAGACATTGTCACACTTTGTCTTCCTATAGAGTGCGACGACCCCCCTCTGTCGCTCTATTTCCTCTACCAGGGTGCGACGAGGTTGTTTAAAGGCTATTTGGGGATTCTCGATGTCTTTATAGAAGTTTGTGGAGGTGGAGGCCTATCTCTAGGATCTAGGTGAGGTGGCATTTCGGTTCCTAACCTTATGGGAAGATTGCTTAACCATCTCCCCTAATCCTTAACCTACCCTATCTCTTTAGCACTATATAAACACCCACTCTCTCCATGAGAGGGAGGAAGGCCTATGGTATCCTTATGTTGATAGAATCCATATTGGTGTTTGGGAATCTTGTACCACCTTGGAGGCTTGGCTTGGACATGTTGGATGGAGGATTCGATGTTGAGGCTTTGGTTGTAGCTTCATCCTTTCTATGTTTTCCCACTTTTTAATACAGTTAGTATAATCTCTTTCCATAAACTATTGTCTCATTGATGATGTTTAGAACTTTCTTCCTCAACTATTATTTTAGATCAGTTATTGTTTAGATATCTTGTACTACTTGTATTGTTTCCATATTTTCTTGATAGGTCTTGTAGCTGGAAATCTGACGACCATGAGACTTGGAGCAACAACAAGGAGAAGGATCCGCGATCTAAAAGGTATGATATCTAAGTACTTGATCTATAACTAGATCTAGGAAATGAGTTTTGTATTCTGTTCTATTTGTTCTAGACCTACGTTAAGCTAGGGAGATTAGGCCTTGAGTCCGCTCTTAGTAGATTGTCCGTTAACACTATGCAATGTTTATTTATATGCCATCTAATGCATATTCATTTCATCTATCTAATCTCTTGCATTTTCAACATTCTCATGCCATAATCTATATGCATCACAACTTCATAATTATAAACACAATAGCAAGAGGGTAATGGAGGGATTCTCCCTTCCAATTTCCCCATCATGACATGGCGCTCCTCCTCCACATCTCAGTGATCCTTTTATTGGCATCCGTACCAAGCACACAAGGATTCATTAGTTGTGATTTCTCACCAAGTAGTAATTCAATACATATACATATGTAAAACATTCCTACTTGTTGTTTTCCAAGCATACATTTATTATGCTGTAAATAGTAATAGTTTAAGGTGAGAAAAATCCCTCTTTCATCCTCCATAATGGATATTGATTCCACAACCCATTTATGTGATTCATAGTGCACATTCCAAGCATAGAGAATGCCTTTCATACATTCAACGACTGTCTCCGGGGGACAACGGGGGTCAAGGGGACTTGCCCCCTTGTGGTGGGTCAAGGGAAGCACCCTCATTTTTTTTTGTAAATCTTTCAATTTCATGCAATCTGGTGCATAAGTTCAATGGAAATTTTCAACTTTCGGGCACCTGAAATTCACCCTAGAAATTGCTCAAATTTCCCTGTTTCGGCGGACTTATCGTTTTTCCTCCAATCGTGTCGTGTAAATCTCGGCTAAAATCGTCGACTGATATCCTTTGACCATGTCATGGAAAGCAAGGCTAAAATTGCCAACCGATCTCCTCCGACAGTCGACCGATCTCCTCCGACCGCTAACCAATTCTTACGCCGACTGCTGACCCCCGACCGATTTTTACGCCATCCGCCGACCGCTGGCTGATTCTTTCGCCAATCGCCGACCAATTCTTTCTCCGACTACCGACTAATTGTTTCACCGACCATCGACAGATTCACTGCAATCTTGCCAAATCTTTCTGATTGTGTCGCACAAAAAATCACAAAATTTCACCTAAATGCATTGCTAGAACTCAGCGAAACTTGCCGAAACACGTCGCTGGAACTTAGCTTAATTCGCTGACTATTTTGTCGTTTCTGCTTATGTTCACCGACACAATCTTGGAAGAAACTCATAAACACTTAGAAATTTTTTTCAAATTTTCAAATTTTGAATTTTTTCTTAATGATCAGTGATCAGCAAGAATACTTACCTCTGCAAGTTGTTCAAGTTGGCCCATGTAGGTACAATTTTGTAGCCTTCACTCTGATACAAATTTGTCACGTGCCCTCCCATGGACCCAATTCGAGGAAGGGAACATGATACCAAATTCTAGGGCTTTTACATAAACTCATCCCATTTCATTAGATTCATACGAGTAAAACAAATCTGTGCAGATGCAACTGAAGCAAACATGCACAGTAGAAATAAACCTCATCCACACACATTTCATATGCATTCAGCATATGAATAACGGTCACCAATTTAAATCATTGCAGAGGAAAAACACATAGATAGCAAAACACTTATCTTTATTGTGAAATGGTCCCAAGCAACTAGCTATGTCACAGCAATGTTCCACCCAACCATAGGTCTCTGCCCAGCCTGTATTCTTTCAGCACTCAGAGACCACCCCCGAGCTGGGCATGATTTCTACAAAGAAAAGGGGACACTCAAGCTCATACAGAGCTAAATACTCATTGCATCTAAGCCAAGCCAATCCACAATTGGGTTTATCAAGCTCAATCTGAACCCTCTTCATTTCTGGATGCTTGCACTCAAACTCAAGCCAAAAAAATGGATACCCATAACCCATACCCCAACATACTCTATCTACACATAACAAGCACAAACATTGGGCATGGATACACATGTTTAACAATGGGATTTACAAACAGGATGGCCATGGGCTTTCCCCAAATCGTGGGCACACTGAAAATGGACTGTGGGAAGAGGAATTCGACCCTAGGGAGAAAACGTGATTTCTCCCACAGGTCATGAGCATTTCCAATGGCCAAAACAACCCCAGTGAAACCCCAAATTGAGCTCCCTTCCTCCTAGCAGCTCTGCAACACCCAAAATTTCTTCTTCCCAGCCATAAAACAAGGGAAAACCATAAAAACATGGAGGGAAAACGCCCAGGTAGCTCCAACAACGTGAGGGAGACAAAACTGGTTCATGGGTAATGGCTTGGGGAGCAATTCCATGGCTCTTCTCTTTCCCAGGAAGTTAGAAACGATTTTCTATGAAGGGTGGCTTTCCCACACCCAAATTTGGACAGCCATACCTCTCCATTCCCCAAGGTATTAACTACTTCACCCAACTCTTGGGAGAAATGAATGATTGGGTACAAAATTCAACATGGGTAGTTGAGGGTTTTGTGGGTTCTCCCATTGACACTTGGCTTGAATTGATTGGCTCAAGGGTTTGAATGTTTCCCTCCCAATTCCTTGTAAAATCATGCCCCCATCTCTTGTTGCATTACATAGCTAGTTGTGGGTATTTTATTAAAATGCATATTTACATGATATTTGAAATTCCAATGTGCTTGGATAGCACGTAAACCATATGCATCACTAAATCGATGGTGGGGCCTTGGCCTTGATCTCCTCACCACAATTTTATAACAATATTACATCATTTACATTTTAATGCAATGGGGTCAAAATCGGGATACTACAGGCCCCCATGCTCCCCTCCACACACGCTATAGTATAAAAAATAGTCCTCAAGGTAAGTTCTATGACATCCACGATGAGCACCTTTCCTGCTCTTCTTGCAGGACCCTTGTCTACAATAGCAGGAAATGTATGTGTCTGTGGTCTCCTACAAAGTTCAGTGCTTGACCAAATTGACCAATGCCCCTTTCTTGGAGAGACCGGTCAAGAAGTAAATATCTTCAATTTCAATGTCGAGTGTGTGCTCCCCAATACGGAAATATTGGATATCAGCATCCCACATCTAGATGATATAATTTAACAATTTCCCTTGCTTATGGATACCTCTTGTTTTGAAGAACTTTATCAAACCGCATTCTCGTAATGCCGCAAGTGTGGTATCGTCATTTAGGGCTTCCCTCTCATCTCCTTCATTCTCTATTTCCTTCCAATCCACCATTTTCACTCTAGTGAGTTGCAATCACCTGCAAATCATCAAAAGAGACCTTAGTTAGAAGATGGAATCTTACTTTCATTCCAAGAAAGAGAAATAAACTTTTTTTTTCAATCTCTGTGGATTTTAACGCCTGGAAAGTGTTTAGGGACATGAAAAATGACAATTTTCGCACCCCTCTCAAAGCCATCATGCGAAAATACCTCGATTTTTGTGCCTCTCGACATATAGAGGGCGTGAAAATATTAGGGGTGAAAAAATGTTTCCTAGATCCCTTTCCAGACTGGGAAAACTTTCCTGAAATGAGAAAATAAAGGAATGAAATGAAAGAGGAGGCTGAGATGATCTACCTAGTTCGAACGGTGGTCGAAATGGTGCCCTAAATCTTCTAATATCTTCAGTTGAAGATTTGCTCTCCACAAGGTAAAAAGTCTCCTATGAGTAAAAATGGCCAAGTCAGAATGGGTAATTTCTCTATTTACCCTCTTTTATACATATTAAGTGGTTATTTTTACCTATTGTTTTTTTAAGAATCCTTTTAGAGTCAATTCTTCATATATTTTGATGACTAATCTCTTGTTTTTAGGTTTTTTTGACCACCTTCGGCAGGTTCTCATGCATTGTTCATATTGGTGCTATGATATATTTGACCTTCACTTGACATTACTTTATCGTTTTCGTGCTCTGGACCTAAACCTGGAAAAGATTCCAATTGCTTTTCACACCTAAGTCGTGGTTGTCAAAACCAAGAAAAATGTTGTCGAGCTTAGTCGAATTTACTCATGCTTGTAAAACGATGAGGAAAGTATCATCTTGGTATTATTTTATTCCTTTTTCAAACTAAGATGATTAACTCATGAAAAGGACCTTTGGATTCCTCTTTAAGGTCTTTTCAGACTCCCTCATTATGAAAAGATCGCCAAGTGCACTTGCCTCTTTCACACTTGTAAAAGTATTTGAAAGGACGTCTATTCGGTGGTAGGTTATCCCTTTTTCGAGCCATCTAGAATATTTACGAGAATGGTATACCTCAGTCAACCTTTGACTGGGAGAGTTCTTCCATATATCATTTTACACTTTTTCAGGTCTGCGGACTAACTTGTTACGAAAAATTCAATCCTGGAGTCTTCTTTAAGTTATTTAAGACTCTCAAAAGATGAAAAGCTGTCGAGTTTACCTTCTCTGGACTTATTAAAATTTAACATCGAAGGGCCCACATTAGGACGAACCCCTCCTTTCTCAGGTTTGTAAAACGTGTGAGATTGGACTCATCCATGGGATGAGATATAATGAGCATTTTTTACCCTCTTCAAGATCATTAAACTACAAAGAGGTACTCATCAGTTTTGATGGGGGGAAAATGAGGAAATAGGTCGGGTTCACCTTTTTGGAAGCTTGTGAGTCATCACCTTTGAACGTGGCATGCATTTATATCTTGTCTTCTTTGGGTATTTAGTCTCTCTAATGAGTTGTAACTACATTCCTGAGTCGTCTTCTCCACTTTGAGTCTACCGGCCTCGTACTTATTTCTGCTAATTAATCCCAACTTCCAAGTCCTGTCTCATGTTGTTACATGTTCAAATTGTCATTATCACCTTGAGTCCACTCTTTTGCCAGTTTGTCAACCCGCCAGTCTTGTGTCAGTATGTGCTCTTTTAATCCATTGTTCCACACCTCTCTCTTATATTAGTTTCTCATTGATAATGTGGAATTCATTATGGTCCACCTTTGATGAGTCGGTTCCGGTCGACGTCAACTCTCTATCCAGGAATTAGATGTAAAAACCAACTTTAGTACCTTGGTACCTGCATGCCTCATTGGAAGGTTTCCTTGCATTCGAAAGTAGGTTTTCATCATTGACCTCTGATGGAATGATTCCATAAATGTTCGAAATCAAGACATCTATTCACATTTGATGGAATGTACTAGAGATTCCTTAGGGATCATTGCAATCATTGGTGATTTCCATCGCGTTTGTTAACGGTTCACATCATTGACCAGTAATCAAGCGGTTTCTACCATGTTCGACTTCAACACCTTGTAATCACATGGTTAGATTCATATCAATTTGGGATCAGGTAGAAGACCCTGGACGCTCTTTATATTCCCCTTACGTCTGGGATGCGATGGTGATTATTGAGTAGGTCTCCACATTGACATCTTGTTGATGGCCTAATTTATGTACTGTCACACAGATCCACTATTGTATTGGTTGTGGTTGTGTTGTTATTTGATCACGGATCTACATTTGTTCATAGTAGGTGTGATTTATTTGTGGTCTCTATCATGTCAATTCTATCATGGATTTGCATTGTATTGGTCGGCAGCCATGCTTTGAGTCAGTTTTTCCAAGAATGGGTATTCCCACCTTGGTGGTATTTGACATCTTTTTTTCTTACAGCTCCACTCTGACTTCTTTGATGCTATCTCTGTGACCTAAATTATTTGTAAAGTATTTCGGCCATCAATTTCTTCTGACCTAACACTTTAGGGGGCATATGTTATACCTCAAAGTTACACTTTGAGCCTTTATGTTGCATCTTTGTGACATGCAACCTAGCGACACTTCCTCCTAATATGTTTTGTAACTTGTTGGTCCCCTCCTTGACCTCATCTGGAAGATTTGGAGACAAATACAATCAACCCTAGTTTAATGACAACTCAATGGTCCAAGTGTTACATTGATTGACCTTTCCTTGCCCTAATTTTCGTGCCCTTCCTATAGCCCAAGCCACGAAAATTCCCTATTTGCGTGCCTTGCATAACTGTTGGGGTGAAAATCCCAGTATTTTCATGCTATGCTTAGTACAAGGGGCACATAAATCTTAGTAACAACTCTTTGCTTGGATTTTGGATCTAACCTTCCAGATAATTTTCTTAGGATTGGATGTCATGTTCAATCCGAACCTACCTTCCCTGTTTTGCTTGGATCAAATCCTTGATCCACTAAACTATCATCTAGATCCACCTTCCTCTCTTTTTGGTTGGCCTCCCAAATCCTATAAGAGAGAGGCATTCCATGAGCCAAAGGGAGGAAATTTTTTAGGAATCAAACCTATGATCCTAGAGGGTTTGCAAAGATAGCTTGAGGAAGGAAGCTTTGGAGCTGAAGGTTTGCTTGGACATCAAGGGATCACTTTGTAAGTTTCTCCTAGTTTCCATTAATGAAACTTGTCTTATTTTCTCATTTTGTGTGTTTTGTTATAGTCATGATCATGAGATGTATCTAATTTGATTTAGATCTAATCTAATATACAAGATATTTGGATATTTGTTTTGTTTGTTGTTTGCTTGGTTTGAATAGGTTCTGCTCATGGAATTCAAGATGGGAGCTGGGAACAAGACAAACAACCGGTTGGAAGTGAGTTAAACCATCTCTTTCTCTTCAAACACCTTTAATATTTGTTTGTAGTGATTAGATCTAGGATCTTAAGGTAGCATTTGTTTGATAGCTACCTTAGGTTAAGATTAGTTAATATCAATTTAGTTTATGGACAATTCTAACTATCCATAGGACGGATTTTTCTATACAGTATGCGCCCTCCGTGGAGTCTCCTTCCCTATTTTGGTGCCCACATGGTTCAGTTATGCTCATTTATACTCCGGTTGACTGATCATTAACCATCGGTGGCCACTAGACCTTATCGGGAAATGGTTCCAATGCAAACTAAGCCATGACTTGAGTAGAATTCAAACTCTCCTAGGGGTATCAAATTCATTCTATTGTATTACCATATTTTTCCAGCTTACAGTTGATGAATGTATCAACAACAGTTTCTCACATCTTTTGATTTTATGAGTGAATTTGATCATATTTCTTGCTAATTCTTCTATGCAATTAACATAGTGAAATTGTGAGGTTTGTTCAATCTTAGTGATCTACCCCTATGTAATTTCACATGGTATAAGATCTTGTGAGATCTTTTGAAGTTGCAGCAGTTGAGTGAAAAATAGTTTTTCAGTAGAGCACCAGAATCCTATGGATTTCCACAGCAAATCCTGGTGCTATTTCCTTGAATTCATTGGAGAAATCCTTTGAGGTCTATCTAGGTGTATCGATCCGGATAAAATTTCCTACTGTACTAAAGCAGTGTTCAATAGACTCTGTAACATTCCTCCAGAAAAATCTCATTGTTTTTGCAGTTTATCCCATCATCATAAGCGCATTCAGTAGCTACTATGGATCTCTCCTTGCTTCCAAAACTCACCTCCTTCAACTACTTCAAATGGAATGGAAAGATAAAGATATTCATGCTCAGAAGAGATCTCCATAGAGTGTTACATGGGACTTAGGTCGAACCAAATTGTGCTATAGAAAAAGCCAAGTATCTAAACAAACTTGATGAAGCAGTTGGAATTCTAATCCTCATCATTTCCGGAGATCTACTCTTTCATCTCACTAGTCTAAAAAAACACAAGGAGGTTTGGAAATGTTAAAATTCAATATGCTAAGACAGAAAATAGCAGCATTACATTCCATTTCACAATAATAGCATATACAGGATCACTGAAGAAACAACAAGCATAGCATAAACACAAGAGACAGAGATTTATCCTGGGAAACCCTCATGGGGTAGAAAACCCAACAAAGATTCCTCAATATAGATGACCAACAATATACAAAGATGCAAACCCTGAGCATAATCTCCTTCTCCTCCATAGCAGACCTCTCCTCCACAAATGCGCCTTTCTCAAGTGAGTGAGTGTATCAAATGAGGAACACACCTCCTCTATTTATACACTTCACTGATATGTATTTTACACAAGTACACGTAGGATCGTATTTAACCAATGGGTTAAATACCCCTTTACAACTAACTGGGCCGACCCCTCTAGGGTGGTCTAATAACCCTTTGACCCACATAACACATAAAGGGCCGAACTCCACTAGGGAAGTCTAATAACCCGAGTTACCACATTCTGACGGAGGAATAAACATCTCCGGATATACAAAAGTACAATTATAATATTCTTTGAAGTTACAATATCTCAACACTCCCCCTTAACAAGAAGGATATTATAACAGCACCTTCAAGAGCAAGGAGTCATCAACATCATACATGATACATCTATAAATCATTGGAAGCTTTCTCAACATCATCAGTAACTCAACCAGTTACTGGAACATCTTCAATACCTGAACATCAACATCATCAGAGTTGATAGTACTCAATCATCAGCATCTTCAACACACGATCAACAGCATCGTCATCATACGATCATCAGCATCACGGTCAACATCATCATCACACGATCAACATCATCATGATCAACATCGTCATCACATGATCATCAGCGTCATCATCACACGATTATCAACATCGTCATCAGCATCACGATCAACATCATCATCACACGATGATCAACATCGTCATCACATGATCATCAACATCGTCATCATACGATCATCAGCATCGTCATCACACGATCATCGGCATCGTCATCACACGATCATCAGCATCGTCATCATACGATCATCAGCATCGTCATCATACGATCATCAGCATCGTCATCACACGATCATCGGCATCGTCATCACACGATCATCAGCATCGTCATCATACGATCATCAGCATCGTCATCACACGATCATCGACATCATCAAGGAATGATGTAAACCAGTCATGTACCTTTTGAACCGAAGTCCAGGGACGATCCAGTCCTATCTTTATCAAAGACATACGTCTACGGCTCTTCTTTCAGACTTAAGTCCAGGAATGATCGAATCCCTTCATCATCGGAGACATACGTCTATGGCTCTTCTTTCGGACTGAAGTCCAGGAATGATCCCAATCCATTCATTATCGGAGACATACGTCTACGGCTCTTCTTTCGGACCGAAGTCCAGGAATGATCCCAATCCCTTCATTATCGGAGACAAACGTCTACGGCTCTTCTTTCGGACCGAAGTCCAGGAATGATCCCAATCCCTTCATTATCAGAGACATACGTCTACGGCTCTTCTTTCGGACCGAAGTCCAGGAATGATCCCAATCCCTTCATTATCGGAGATAAACGTCTACGGCTCTTCTTTCGGACCGAAGTCCAGGAATTATCCCAATCCCTTCATTATCGGAGACATACGTCTACGGCTCTTCTTTCGGACCGAAGTCCAGGAATGATCCCAATCCCTTCATTATCGGAGACAAACGTATACGGCTCTTCTTTCGGACCGAAGTCCAGGAATGATCCCAATCCCTTCATTATCGGAGACATACGTCTAAGGCTCTTCTTTCGGACCGAAGTCCAGGAATGATCCCAATCCCTTCATTATCGGAGACATCACGTCTACGGCTCTCTTTAGGACTGAAAGTCCAGGGATGATCCCAACCCCTTCATTCTCGAAGACCTCACGTCTACGGCTCTCTTTAGGACTGAAAGTCCAGGGATGATCCCAATCCCTTCATTCTCGAAGACCTCACGTCTACGGCTCTCTTTAGGACTGAAAGTCCAGGGATGATCCCAATCCCCTCAACTGTCCACTAAGGACTTCATTCTCGGAGACCTCACGTCTACGGCTCTCTTTAGGACTGAAAGTCCAGGGATGATCCAATCCCCTCAACTGTCCACTAAGGACTTCATTCTCGGAGACCTCACGTCTACGGCTCTCTTTAGGACTGAAAGTCCAGGGATGATCCAATCCCCTCAACTGTCCACTAAGGACTTCATTCTCGGAGACCTCACGTCTACGGCTCTCTTTAGGACTGAAAGTCCAGGGATGATCCAATCCCCTCAACTGTCCACTAAGGACTTCATTCTCGGAGACCTCACGTCTACGGCTCTCTTTAGGACTGAAAGTCCAGGGATGATCCAATCCCCTCAACTGTCCACTAAGGACTTCATTCTCGGAGACCTCACGTCTACAGTTCTCTTTAGGACTGAAAGTCCAGGGATGATCCAATCCCTTCACATGTTCATCAAGAACATGTATCCTCATCAAAACATGTATAACCACAACATGTATCATCATCATCAAAACATGTATAACCACAACATGTATCATCATCATCAAAACATGTATAATCACAACATGTATCATCATCATCAAAACATGTATATATCTATCATCAAAAGCATGTATACATCTAATCATCAAAAGCATCTAACATCAAAAGCATGTATATATCACAACTAGCATGTATTCTTACTAATACACCAAAACATGTATACATCACACCAAAACATGTATACATCACAACTAGCATGTATTCTTACTAATACATCTAATATCAAAACATGTATACATCACAACTAGCATGTATTCTTACTAATACATCAAAACATGTATACATCACACCAAAACATGTATACATCTAGCATGTATTCTCACCAATACATCTATCATCAAAAGCATGTATAAGTAAGGCTAAGTATTCTAAGTATAAGAGTCCTAAATCTAAATATTTCTAAGTAACTGGGTGTAGAGAACAGGTTACCTCATCAACGACTTTGTTGTTTGATGAGACAATCTCATCAGTAGTGACTATACTACTCCCCCTTTCGAGGAGGGTCCTTTTGAACTACACCAAGCTTGTCTCGGAAGTATTCAAACTTCACTCGAGACAGAGGTTTGGTTGGTAACTTCTTCACTTGACGTAGAGGCTTGGTTAGTACAACGGTAACTTGTTACAAATTCAAACTTTTAGAGTTCCTTTCTGTGTCATATCTTGTTAGTTCCCTATGTTCTTTGACTTATCATGGAACACTAGATTCTATGTCATCTTGATACAACTCTAATTATCACATAGGATCTTAGTTGGTTCTATCTCTAAGTCAAACAATCTTAAAGCCAAACTTCTTCACAACTAGCAGAGCAAGCAGCCATATATTCCGCTTGTGCTGAGAGCCACACTAGACTGCTTCCAGCTAAACCCAGACAATAACATCCTCTCGATGTGTTCTTCTTGTCTGATACACTTCCTGCCCAAACAGAATCTGAATAGCCATCTGAAGTCATGATCTTCAAGATAGCATAGATCAAATTCTATCGTGTCCTTTATGTGCCTCATCACATACTTTGCAACTATCAGGTAAACACATCTAGTTTCCACTAGATACTAACTCAAGGTGTTCATAACAAAGCATATATCTAACCTAGTATATGTTAGATATATCAAAGACCCAATAATTTGTCTGTACAGAGTTATATCCACTAACTCTGATGAGTTATCCCCTACCAGCTTCAAGTTGGAATCCATAAGAGTGGCCATTCCAACACCTCAAGTCATATTTCTCATCATACTTTCCCTGGTTGAGAAATATTCCTTCTGAGCCTTGCTATACTTCCGGACCTAGGAAGTAAAGCATCAATTTGAGATCTTTCATTTTTCATTTATGCATTGAATGAATTTCTGCATATCTATCTGTGCCATCTCTCGTTAGATGGGTCTACTGATATGAGCCTCAATATCATTCGAACTCTGTGGTGAGTTCCTTCTTGCATCCATGTCATATGTGTATCATATTCAACCTTGTAGCAAAGGTTGAGATCCACATCACCCATGGTGATCATTAAGCTTATCAAATTATTATCGATCCTAGGTACCTATACAGAACCTGATTCATACTTCTTCTTTAATTACACCATACTTGGAGCAAACATCTTGTCGTGATTCTCTTCCCCTTTCTAAGAGAATCTTCTAGCCATGAGCCTTCTATATTTTGTTTGATTTGTAAATCTTCTTGTTTGAACATCCACCACTTGTACAGTGTCCATCATTCTTCATGACCTTTCCTACAAATCAAAATTAAGTACATGATTAGTAATACTTCATAATCATCAAAAGATAACCCATTATGCATACAGATATCATTTACATAGTGATGCAACTATTTTGACCAATACTTTGGCACAACACTTTCCCATATCCTGTATGCATACACTGGCTATCTAGATGCCTTCCATCTCTACCAGAACATACTATCGAGAGTGTGCACAACTCTCAGCATGTCAGCAAAGAGGTTTCATTCTAGACAAGCAACAATGGAATGTTTGTCCAAACATATGCACATTAGTTGTATACTGTTCAATGCTCTATGAATGTTTACACTCAGCATTATATATTCTAGGAATACAAATATGCATACAGGCAATATCATTACTATTTCAAATAGCAACTCAAATACTTATCTTTTATGTTTGTGTGGCTGCCTCCCGCTTGATCTTCTGTATGTCTTTTGAACTTTTATTCATTCTGTACCACTGAGCATGCTCAAGAGTCATCCTCATGATCTCATACACAAACATACACTCATTAGTATATGCTATCAAAACATTATAGTACTAAATAATCTTGAAAACGTATAGTCATGATTATAGTTAATAAACATTAGTATTCAAGATTTCAGGGAAGTCTTCTTTTACTCATGCATATCATTGATAAAAGATATAATATGCATAATCCCTTTATTACTAACTTTATGAATAAGCATAACCAATCATTTCAAGTATACTTATATAAGGGATCTTAACACAAGGTAAGATTCATGGGAAACATACCTGGATTAGTATACCTACTTGGTTATGTACAACATACCTAAACAACCTCTTCAATGATTTAGAGATCCTGAGCTAGAACCTGCATGTCTCATACGTTAAGCATAATATAACAAAGTCATACATACCTCGTAAGTAGAACAAAGATTATGGATGAGTCTTTGTCTTCATGTTTTCATGGTCATGGAGCCTGATTTGTCTTTTGTGATGTACCTGTATCTTGTTAGCAGACAACCTCAACCTCACACAACACCATAATGCATTAGTACAATCATAAGTGTCAACACCCTAACCAATGAATATCTTCTATTTTTTTAAGGTGATACAACAAATCTAAAATCAAGATTGTACTAACTGTAATAACATGAAGACAAACATACCATAAACTTAATCATGAACAAATCTCAAAACATACCTCGATGAGTCATACCTATCGAGATCGCTTGTAATCTCCTTATGTAAAGCCTTAGCCTCATCTCCCTCTGAAACCTGAACTCCTTCACTTATGTAGGTGACCAATCCATCTTCTTCTAGGATTAACCCTATCCACTTGATTTGCAAGAACTGGACCTGGAGCTGGATATGGGTTTGTCAGAGAAACCCCAAAAATTCAAACTTTGAATTTCAAACTTCCGAAAGGATAGAAATATGCACCTTGATGAGCTGATCAAACTGATATATTTAGAATTTGAAAACTGCAAAGTTTTACTCCTCAATTTTGCCTTTGAAACTTTTGGATTCACTGGACGTGACCCTGAACTGGGGTTTGATGAAGCCCACTCTTTTGCCCCATCAAAAAGTTTGATCCAAAGCTCTAAGCTTCTATTTTTCTGAGGAGCTTCCAGCCGTGGTCACAGATTTCAAAAATTCCCATTTTTAAAGAAGCCCTAATTTTCCACTTTTCTGATCAAAGTCCCGAACTAGGGTCTAATCAATCCCGGCCTTCTTCCCAACCAAAAATTATGATCTTGGTCTCTAAATTTCTATTTTGATGAGTAGCATCCAGCCGTGGTCTCCGATTACAAAAAATTCCAACTTTCTTCAAAGCCCTAAATTCCGGAAGCCATGAATGAAGGTACCAAAAAATAATTCTGTTTTGACAGAAATATGTACCTGATTGTTTCTGGTGTAACTCTGAAATTTTTGATCCACAGGGTCTGAAAACGTTTTATAAGATAGCCTGACCTGTTATCTTTCCATCTTGACAGGTCTGACCTCAATTGGATGTTCTGAGAGAGAGTTATGCCAAATGTCGCAACGTGACCTGTTTTGGGAAAATACAGGAGAGCAAACTTCTACGGCGTGCCACGTGTCACTGTTTGACCTTCGGCCTCTAAAAAGGTTTTCTGAGATAGGTCGGCCTGTTATCTTTCCATCCTGACAGGTCTGACCTCAATTGGATTCTCTGAGAGAGAGTTATGCCAAGTGTCGCAATGTGACCTGTTTATGGGATAATACAGGAGAGCAAACTTGTACGGAGTTCCACGTGTCATTGGTTCAACTTCGGCCTCTGAAAAAGTTTTCTGAGATAGTACAGTCTGTGTACTACCTGTCACTTTTCACGAAATTTCATTTGGAGCTTTCTAGCCCAAGTTATGACCTTTTTCCCAAGGTCACCTGATTTTGACTCAGATCTGGAAGAGGCAGAAACCCTATATTGTACAGATCATAAATCACAAAGTACAACGAATTATAGGTTGTCCTTTGGACACAAGGTACCTGGAGATCTTAGCTTCGTCCTGTAACGATTTCAGATCCGAAAACTTCGCCAAAACAGATTTATAGCGAAAGTGCTATGACGACTGGTTTTTGCTATGTAAAACCCTAACCTTCAAATTGTCGTAAGTAAAGCAAGTGTCTTTAGTGCCATACCTTGTCTTCCTTCAGGTTAGCTCTGATTCCATGTTAAAATTCAATATGCTAAGACATAAAATAGAAGCATTACATTCCATTTCACAATAATAGCATATACAGGATCACTGAAGAAACAACAAGCATAGCATAAACACAAGAGACAGAGATTTATCCTGGGAAACCCTCATGGGGTAGAAAACCCAGCAAAGCTTCCTCAATATAGATGACCAACAATATACAAAGATGCAAACCCTGAGCATAAGCTCCTTCTCCTCCATAGCAGACCTCTCCTCCACAAATGCGCCTTTCTCAAGTGAGTGAGTGTATCAAATGAGGAACACACCTCCTCTATTTATACACTTCACTGATATGTATTTTACACAAGTACACGTAGGCTCGTATTTAACCAATGGGTTAAATACCCCTTTACAACTAACTGGGCCGACCCCTCTAGGGTGGTCTAATAACCCTTTGACCCACATAACACATAAAGGGCCGACCTCCACTAGGGAAGTCTAATAACCCGAGTTACCACATTCTGACGGAGGAATAAACATCTCCGGATATACAAAAGTACAATTAAAATATTCTTTGAAGTTACAATATCTCAACAGGAAAAAGCTCGAATCCTTATTTGGGAAATGGGATGATTTGATAGGACATCAAACGGAACATGATTTAATCTCACTAAGCCCCAGCAGTTTTGAATCTATCACAGATTTCGTCACAAGGTTCAAGAAATTGGTTGTGCAGCTAAAGCTATGTGGAATTGAGAAGGATGACAAGCATCTTATCCTTGATATTCTTTCAAAATTGGGTTCATACTATTCTGTGCTTGTATCCACCTTCCAAGCAGAAAAAATTTCCATCCCAAACTGGAAAAATCCCATTCTATATGCATCCATACTCTCTCTCTCAAAGGAGCAGGACAAATTGGTGCAGATGGGAGTGATAAAATGAAAGTGGGATCAAACCCTTGCTACAGGTGAAGGAAAGAATGCTAATTACTAATAGAAGCAGAATGGTAAGGAAAAGAAACCTTATGAGCAGAAGTCAAGAGAGACTCCCAAACAGTCAGAAGGGACCTCAAATCCAAAGAGACGAAATCAAAACAAGAAAGAGAAGACCAAATTTCCATATTGTAACAGAGGTTTTCATCCTGAAAGTGCTGAAGAAGACCATTGATCTCATAGCCCAGCTTCTAGAGAAAAACAATCTTCCAGTACATGCAAATGCTAGAAGAAAAGAAGTTGATTCTAAATCTAAGGACAAATAGGTGTCATGCACTCATGGCTGGAACTTCTAATGACTCCTCCTTCATCATAGATTCTGGATCATCTAGACAGATGTCTACTTGTATGGATCTATTCTCTGAATTCGAACCCATTGTTTGTCATTCTATTATGATGGGAGATGATTCTGAAGTTTCCTCAGAAGGGATTGGAAGGATCAATCCGGATCATGGGTACTTCACTGATGTACTATATGTGCCTACTCTTGCATATAACCTCCTTTATGGTTACCAAATGACCCATATAGGAGTTCCCAAGAAGGTAATATTTACTCCTAATGCAGTTGAAATCCAAGAGATCTCATCTGGGAAGATCATTGCACAATGCATTTCATATCACCATTCTAAACTCTATTAGTTTTCTCAATTCTTACCTTACTCAAACCAAAGTGCACTTCTTACTCATGCAAATGAAGTGAGCAGACTTTGGCATGAATCGAGGTTTGTGAACCTCAACTAAAAGTATTTGCAAGAACTTCACAATCAAAAAATGGTTGAAGGGCTTTTGAACATCATATTTTCTAAAGGCACTTGTAAAGGTTTCTTGATTGGTAACCATTCAGAACACAAGTTTTCGGAAAGGAAACGAAAAGAGATCCTCATCACTTCTTGAGTTGATTTACAGTGATATATCGGGACCTCTTCCTCACCTATCTTTGAATAATGTAAGATACATCTTAACATTCATAGATGATTATTCTAGATTCAGTTCGGTATATTTTCTTACTTGTTGAAGTTAGATGTCTTTGGATAATTCAATTTTTTTTAAGCTTCTGTAGAAAATTTCACTGATAAGAAGATCAAGGTACTTCGTACTGACAATGGATGAGAGTATGTGAAGAATGAGTTTCAGTTATTTTTTGCATATGAGGGTATTGGTATGCAACACACTGTTTCTTACACACCACAGCAGAATGGTGTAGCAGAGAGAAAGAACAGAACCTTGAAAGAGATGGCAACTTGCATGCTCGAGTCTAAAGGATTGTCTCCTATATTTTTGGCAGAAGCTGTCAACTGTGCTACTTATTTCTAGAATATAGTTCCTCACAAAGGAATAGAAGGTAAAACTCCTTTTGAAGTATGGATGGGATACAAACGAGATGTGTCTCATCTAAGATTCTTTGGATACAAAGCTTGGGAAAGGATTACATCCGAGAAGAGGAGAGACTTAGATCCACAAAGAAAAGAGTGCACACTGGTTGGTTATGCACTAAGTGAAAATGCCTACAAACTACTATATCTATTTACCATGCATACATTTCTTGAGGGAAGTGTTTAGTTTGAGGAATGGCCATTGCATGATGCCCACCATGTCGATGAAGACAACTTTCTAACTACTCCACCATAACCTATTGAACAAGATATTGAAGCATCCTCTCATTAAAGTTCATATTTTGAATCCAAAATTTAAGATGAGCTAATGATAGATCTAGATACAGAAGAACTTGAAGATCTAGCACGTAAAGATCCACCTCCTATTCCAAGATGGGTTTTTATGACCCTTGAATCTATCGGTGATCTTGTTGGAGATCCACAAGATCCAAGAAGAACTAGATCTGAGTTTCAAAACGAAAGGTTTGAACTCTCTCATACATATCCATTTCTTGTTGAAAGATGATTTCTTATGATTGGATCATATCCAAAAAATTTCTTTGAGACCTCCGAATATCCAATATGGATATCAGCTATGAATGAAGTGTTAAATTTTCAGTATTAAATCACAATACTATAAGATCTTTGCTGAGAGAATAACATCTACAGTATATCAATGCATGACAATCATAATATGACAAGCATCACAAGCATCACAAGAATCAAAAGCATAGAGACAAGAGACACAGAGTTTCCGTGGGGAAAACCCTAAGGTGAAAAACCCCACAACTTCCTCAGAGATAGAGAGAGCAATGGCTCAACCAAAATACAACCAAATAATACAGAGATAGTCTCCTAGCAGATGATCCTCCTCCTCCTCACTAGTGCGCCACTTTTCAGAGAGAGAGATAGTTACTTTTCCGAGTGAGTAAAATAGAGATCTCCTATCTCTATTTATACTCACCTTTTTGCCCAGTGACCTACTGGGGCCGACTTGTCTACTTGAGTACATCCACATTATATTATATATTAAATAGGCCGACCCCATAAGGTGGTCTAATAACCCATCGGCAAGTACACACACTTGCGACACTTGTCAATTCACATGACGACACTTCCTTATAGAGGAATAACACATCTCTTATAAGGGTACAATAAATATATATATAATACACTGATGAAATACATTCCGAAGTTACATATACATCAACACTCCCTCTTAACTAGGAAGGTATTTCTCGACACAGATCTGCTAGACAAGTCTTCTTCTCTGGATCATCGTCATCATCATCGTCACTGCTGCTGCTATCTCATCCAATATCTGTCTCTACTCGTCATAGGAAGTTCTACAGAGCCAGTCCTTTTTCATACTGGATGTAGGCCCACCACCTGCAGGTCTTCATCATCACTGGCCATACTGTGGAATCCTTAGGACTTTTACGTGCGTCACAAAACCTCGCAAGAGCATCCCAGGCTGTTACGAGCACACAGCTCTACCTATAGGATCTCCCAGGGCAACGAATTACATGTGACCTCACCACAAAACCTCGCAAGAGCATCCCAGGCTGTTACGAGCACACAGCTCTACCTATAGGATATCCCAGGGCAACGAATTACATGTGGTCATGGAAAAAACCTCGCAAGAGCATCCCAGGACTGATTACGGGCACACAGCCCAACCTATCGGATCTCCCAGGGAAACGAATTACATGCCATAGGACAAAACCTCGCAAGAGCATCTGCCAGATATCCCAGGGCAACGAATTACATGCCATAGGAAAAACCTCGCAAGACTATCTGCAGATCTCCCAGGGCAATGAATTACATGTCCTCCCAGAGAAAAACCTCGAAAGAGCATTTGCCAGATGTCCCAGGGCAACGAATTACATGCCATAGGCAAAACCTCGCAAGACCATCTGCAAATCTCCCAGGGCAACGAATTACATGCTCATCTGCACAACCTGATCCACGGCCACAGAGTATCAACCTGATACTCACCATACATCATCCTGATGTATCCATGATCATCCTGATCATCATCACTGCAACGTCCTGCTGCATGTCATCTGGAGCAACATGCTGAAGCTCGTCATCTATGATCGTCCTGATCATCACTGCAACATCCTGCTGCATGTCATCTGGAGCAACATCCTGAAGCTCGTCATCTATGATCATCCTGATCATCACTGCAACATCCTGTTGCATGTCATCTGGAGCAACATCCTGAAGCTCGTCATCTATGATCATCCTAATCATCACTGCAACATCCTGCTGCATGATCCACCTGATCATCAATGCATCTTCCTGATGCATACCAAGTATCATACATGATCCTCCTGATCATCAATGTATCCAACTGATACAAATACATGATACATATCATCATACATGATCCTCCTGATCATCAATGCATCTACCTGATGCATACCAAGTATCTACCTGATACATATCATCATACATGATCCTCCTGATCATCAATGCATCTACATGATGCATATCATCATACATGATCCTCCTGATCATCAATGCATCTACCTGATGCATACCAAGTATCTACCTGATACATATCATCATACATGATCCTCCTGATCATCAATGTATCCACCTGATACAAATACAAATACATGATACATATCACCATACATGATCCACCTGATCATACAATGTATCCACCTGATACATATACAGATACATGGTCCAAGCATCCAACATGATGCATACATACATACATAAAATGATCCAACTGATCATATCCAGCATCCACATGATGCGTACATACATATATAAAAAATGATCCAACTGATCATATCAAGCAGAAACTAGAACATCATCCTGATGCTCATCATCCAGCGCTTACATCCACAGCCATGTGAAGGATCCTCCTTCCAACATGCTTGGAATTCCTTCAGCAAATGTGTCCATCACTTCTTCCTCGAAGTGTCCTCGATCTGAAGAACGCCAAGCCTCTCTCAGAAGTACTCGAACTTCACCCTGGCTAGTGGCTTCGTCAGCACATCTGCAATCTGCTCGTCCGTCGCAACATATAGGAGCTTCACAGCTCCTCTCTGCACCATATCCCTGATATAGTGATATTTGATCTCTATGTGTTTCGACCTGTCATGAAACACTGGGTTCTCGGACAGCTTCACACAACTCTGGTTATCACAGAAGATACCAGTAGCCTCCAACGGGAGATCAAGTAACTCAGACAGTAGCTTCCGTAGCCATACTGCCTCACAACTAGCTGAACAGGCTGCAACATACTCTGCCTCAGCTGTACTCAGTGCTACACAGGACTGCTTCCTGCTAAACCAAGAGATCACACCTGATCCCATACTGAAGCAACACCCAGATGTGCTCTTCCTGTCTGCAGCACTGCCATCCCAATCTGAATCAACATAACCCTGCAGGTTAAACTTTTGATTCGCCTCATATCTGAGCCCATAATCCACTGTACCCTTCAGGTACCTCAGAACATGCTTTACAGCAACCAGGTGAACACTCCTCGGATCTGTCAGGAACTGGCTCAATGTGTTCACAGCAAAGCAAATGTCTGGTCTCGTGTTCGTCAGGTACATCAAGGACCCAATCATCTGACGATACATAGAGACATCAATCGGCTCAGATGAAGCATCACATAGAAGCTTCAGATTTGATGCCATAGGTGTGGCCATGGCCTTGCAATCCATCATCCCGAACCTATTTTGGGATCTCTACTGCATACTTCCCTTGTCCAAGGAAGATTCTATCTGCACTCTGCCACACCTCCATGCCAAAAACAAATAGTGCATCATCCCCAAGTTCTTCATCTCGAACTTGGTAGTAAGCTTCCGCTACGTGTAATCAATCTATCTTCACCATACCAAGTTCTGCACATATATGATTTCCTATCATGTGTCTCAGAACCAAGTCGCTGCTCTACATACACTTCTTCTTCAACTACACCATTCAAGGAAGCTGTCTTGAATCCATCTGGTGTATCTTCTATTTCATCACTTTTATATTTCTTAATGCTGGCATCTGCAACATGCTTGATCTGATAGTTCCATTTGGAAGTCATAGCAAACTTCCCTTTATGTCTTGGGATTACATCCCAAACATCATTCTTCATGATCGACGGATCATGGCATTTCATTTCTTCATCCCAGATCCTGGGAACTTCAATATCTTCAATAGATATCTTTGTTGCTGGAACAAATGTTGTAGTTCTTCTTTTGTAGGAGATGGAATACGATCTTTCCTACACAACAAGTTAAATTGCATGATTAGAAAACATTCCATAGTTTTCAGAACAAATTCTTACACATAAAGAAATATGCCATACAGTCATGCAATTATCTTTAGCCAATGCTTCAATACAACATTTATCCATATTCTGTAACTTTCTAGATGCCTTCCAATCTCTACCAGAACATTATTAAGAGTGTGCACAACTCCCAACATGTCAGCAAAGAGGTTTCATTCTAGATAAGTAGCAATGGAATGTTGTACAGTGCCATAGGCCACTTACCCATGCATATTAGGAGTATACTGTTCATCAATGCAATTATGCATAATACACAACCTAATTTTAGGAACATCTATATATACATTAAGAAATGACAATTCAAATACTTATCTTTGTTTGTTCGTTGGGTGGACTCCCTCTGAGTCTTCGCTTCCTTGCCGGAGTTGCTGGAGTCCTAATCTGAAGTAGCTTCTTCTACATCTTTTGATGTGGAATGTAGAGAGATGGTCAACTCCCTCTGAATATTTGCATCCTTGAATAAACCACTGGAGTGTACTCCCTCTTGATCTTTGCTTCCTGGATTACCTGTTCTTGAACTCATATTCATCCTTGGTCCCTATGCATGCTTATTAGTATCATGATTAAAACATACATATACTATTAAAGCACAATAATCTCAAGCATGTATAGTCATGATCATTTCAAACAGAAATAATAAGCATTAGCATTCAAGGTTTATGTAGGATTCTTATGGTTAGTTAAAGCATAAGAAACATAACGTGTCTAAACCTATAATTACTCAAAGCTATGACTCTTCGGGTTAGTCATATCATCAATCAAGAGAAGAGATATAATATGCATAAAACCGTGACTATTCAAACCTATGGTTTCATGATTCTTCTGTTTAGTCAAATCAATCAATATAAGAGACATATTATTTTACTTATATTCCTATTTGACCATAGGACTTTTCTGGTTAGTCATATCATTAAACAAAGTAAAAAGCATAATATGCCTAAACCCATGATTACTAACTTCAATGAATAATCATAATCAATCATGCCAAGTATACTTATATAAAGGATCTTATCACAAGATGAGATTGTAACTTGATATAGGAAAAACATACCTGGATTAGCATGCTAGCTAGTTATGTCTAACATACTCACATGATGTCTTCTTGTTCTTCTTCAATGACTTGTGCTAGTAACCTGTATATCTCATAGGTTAGCCATTATAAAACCAAGTTATACATACCTCGTAAATGGATCTTCTATGAGATCCATGACAATGGATGAGTCTTTATCCTCATGTCATCATGATCATATGTTCTTGAACTGGAACATGATTTGTCTTTCTTGGTGTACCTTTCATGTTAGTAGACAACATAAAACTCATACAACACAATAATGCATTAGTACAATCATAAGTGTCAACACCCTAACCAGTGAATATCTTCTATCATGCATTCATAATTTTGTTAAGGTGATACAACAAATCTAAAATCAAAATTGTACTAACCGTAATAACATGAAGTCAAACATACCATAAACTTAATAATGGACAAATATCGAAACATACCTCGATGAGTCATACCTGTCGAGATCGCTTGTAATCTTCTTATGAAAGGCCTTATCCTCATCTCCCTCTGAGACAGGAACTTCTTCACTTATGCAAGTGATCAATCCATCTTCTTTGGGGGTTCATCATCTTCAGCAGCATGAGCATGAAACCTTCTTTTGCCGCCCTTCTTCTTCTTACTAGGATTTTTGTTATTATCCCTTTTGTTCTTAGGACAATCTGAAGCAAAGTGACCCTTCTCATTGCATGTGAAGCATCTTAGGTCTTTCCTGTTCTTCTTTTGATGGGACCTATTGAGGCGAGAGGGATCCTTCTTGATTTTGCTTCTTTTGGTGTGAGCTGCAAGAGCTTGATCTTCTCCTCCCATCTTTTCCTCACGAGCTATAAGTCTAGCTTCTTCTTGAGAGCATTCTTCCCGAAGCCTACTGAAAGAGATCAACTTCTTCCTTGCACAAATTCCTTGAATAAAGGAATCCCATGACCTAGGTAGGCCATTTAGAGTAGTCATCACCACCTCACCTATCTCCACCATTTCATCTACTGCTTCTAATTGTTCCTTGATCTGAGAGACCCTTGAAAAATAAGATTGAATGGTTTCTCCATTCTGAAACTTCACTGCTTTCAATTGGTTCCGCAGGGTCATCTTCCGATTTATGTTCTTTCCTTCAAATAGCTTGGTCAAAGATTCAAACATCTCTTTGGGTGTCTTGAGAGAAGACACATGGGGTATAAGATGGTCTTTGATAGAATCAGCAATGATTCTCTTTGCCTTGACCAAGTTCTTCTTGTGCAATACCTTGGCCTCTTCATCCTCTGGGATAGGGATGTCTTCTTTCACATATGAGTCCAACTCATTCTCTTCCAGGATTAGCCCAATCCTATACTTCCAGGCTCGGAAGTTATCAGCCCCTTCAAGCTTATCCTCAAGCTTGGTGTGAAGAGACATCTTTAAGAGTACTTCAAATGGAAATAGAAAAGATTTAGAACTTACCACTTGAAGTGCTGAAAACTGGATCTGGTCCCGGATTAGGGTTTGTCAGAGAAACCCTAAAAATTCAAAATGTGAATTTCAAAATTCCGAAAGGATAGAAAGATGCGCCTTGGAGAGCTGATCAGCCTAGTACATTCAGAATTTGAGATCAGCAAAGTCTTGCCCTTCAGAATTGCCTTTTTGTCCTCCCGTGTTCACTAGGGAGAGCCCTGAATTAGGGTTTGAGTTTCCCGGAGATCTACCCAGCCAAAAATCTCGATCCAAAGCTCAAACCTTCGATTTTTGCAAGGAGCTTCCAGCTATACCTTCAGTTTCCAAAAATTCCTATTTTTGTGGAAACCCTAATTTTTAGGGCCAAAACTGAAAATGCTCGGAACTGAAATCTGATTGGACAGAAAGATGCGCCTTGATGAGTAGATCCAATCTACTATACTGAATTTCAAAAATATGTGGAGAGAAACCCAATAAACAAGGAATACAAGCTTCCGTCACTGCAAAATGTCTTCTTCTCAGTTAAGCTCTGATACCATGTTAAATTTTCAGTATTAAATCACAATACTATAAGATCTTTGCTGAGAGAATAACATCTACAGTATATCAATGCATGACAATCATAATATGACAAGCATCACAAGCATCACAAGAATCAAAAGCATAGAGACAAGAGACACAGAGTTTCCGTGGGGAAAACCCTAAGGTGAAAAACCCCACAACTTCCTCAGAGATAGAGAGAGCAATGGCTCAACCAAAATACAACCAAATAATACAGAGATAGTCTCCTAGCAGATGATCCTCCTCCTCCTCACCAGTGCGCCACTTTTCAGAGAGAGAGATAGTTACTTTTCCGAGTGAGTAAAATAGAGATCTCCTATCTCTATTTATACTCACCTTTTTGCCCAGTGACCTACTGGGGCCGACTTGTCTACTTGAGTACATCCACATTATATTATATATTAAATAGGCCGACCCCATAAGGTGGTCTAATAACCCATCGACAAGTACACACACTTGCGACACTTGTCAATTCACATGACGACACTTCCTTATAGAGGAATAACACATCTCTTATAAGGGTACAATAAATATATATATAATACACTGATGAAATACATTCCGAAGTTACATATACATCAACATGAAGAGTACCAATCTCTTCAAAGAAATGAGACTTGGGAACTTGTTTCTCTTCCTCCTGGTAGGAAGCTTGTTCAAAAAAAGTGGGTATATAGAACAAATATGGACTCAGATGGTGTCACAAGAAAATACAAGGCTCGCTTGGTTTCTAAAGGTTTCTCAAAAGTTCAAGGGATTGACTATTCAAAGACCTTCACTCCTGTTGCAAAGATGGATTCCATCCGTCCTATTCTAGCTCTTGTTACATCCAAGCACTAGGAAGTGCATCACATGGATGTCAAGAGTTCATTTCTTCATGGATATATAGAGGAGGATATATGCATGAATCAACATGAAGGATACATTGATGATCCTTCACTAGTGTGCATATTGAGGAAGTCCTTGTATGGGCTCAAGCAGGCTCCTCGAGCATAGTGTGATAAGATGGACTCCTTTTCGTTGTCACAAGATTTTTAGAGATGGAAGTCTGATTCGAATGTCTACACGAGACATTATGGTAACTCTCCACTTCTTATTTTCCTCTATGTTTATGATTTATTGATTACAGGGAGTGTCTCTTCATGTCTTAGATCTATCAAAACAACCTTGCACAATTCCTTCTCTATGTCATATTTGGGACTATTAAAGCAGTTTCTTGGTCTTGAAGTCTCTCAGAGTGATTCAAGAATCAAGATTGCATAGTACAAATATGCATCAGATCTACTTGACAAGTTTCATATGATAGAATCCAAACCAACAAAATTTCCTTTTCTTTCAGGGATCAGCCTTGAGGATGGTTCTTCTTCACCTTGGTGGATATTACTTTGTATTGGTAGTTGATCGGGAGTCTTTTTCTTCTTACACATACTCACCCTGATCTATCCTATGCTGTTAGTGTTGTCTCCAGACACATGCAGGATCCTCATGAGCTTCAGTGGAAGGAAACCAAAAGGATATTGCATTATGTGCAAGGGACGAAAACATATGGTATTCAATATGGATCTGGGTCTCCATTGAACCTAGTTGGGTATATAGATTCAGATCGGGCAGGAGATAGCTCCGATCGGAATTCTACATCCGATTTTGTCTTCATGATTGGATCTTGTCCTATTTGTTGGTCGAGAAAAACATAAAATTCTCTATCTCTTTCATCAGCTGAGGCCAAGTACATAGGTGCAGTGAATGCAGCCACATAACGCATTTGGTTGCGGGGCATCTTGTCAGAGTTTGGGATTCGCTACAATACTCCACCAGTCATATATTGTGAAAATCAGAGTGCTATTAGGATTTCTACAGATTCGATTATGAGACAAAGAACCAGACATTTTGCGATACACATGCATTACATCTAAGGATTGGTGCATGATCATGCCATTACCCTGCTATATTGTCCTACAAAAGAGAAGATTGTAGATATTTTCATGAAGACTTTTTAAGAGAAGAATTTCACTTACCTATGATCCCTTCTTGGGTTGAGGGATACCTTGGTTGATTAATTTTTTATAGTCTATCTTGAGGGAGGGTTTTGTTCCCAGTGAGTTTTCCCTCTTTCCTCACATTTTTTTTAGATTGTTGTACGGGATGACCTTTGGTCTTAGTAACTGGGGCCCTATTTTTTCAGTTATTTTTCCTCATAGTCCGGCTTAAGGGGGGTGTTGGAATATTCTCGCCATCATCATGTTGGTTTTGCATGCATGAATGCATTCCATTCAGGATTGCATGCATGAATAGTGGAGTCTCCTAGCACCTAGTCCCTATTCTAGGCCCCTTGAGCTTGTTTCTGGACATTATTCTCCCTCCTAGACACTCATGCGACTTTGTTTCCATCACTGGAGTTACAAATGCACCCTCCTGTACTAATTTAGGAGATCTATCAATCAGTTCCATGATTTAGGGAACCTTGTTCCCTTGATTGCTCAGTTAACTGATTGTAGCTTCTAGTTGACTACTACTGAGTGTGGGAGCTCCCTCCTTGACCACTGATAGCTAGTATGTGCCCTCATTGGAGTCTTGTTGATGTATATGTAACTTCGGAATGTATTTCACATATATGTATATTATATTCCTATAGAGATGGTATTATTCCTCTATAAGGAAGTGTCGTCATTTATATTGTAAGTGTCGTAACTTATACTTGATGGGTTATTAGACCACCTTGTTTGGGGTCGGCCTTGTATAAGTCATGTGGGTCAAAGGGTTATTAGACCACCCTATTGGGGGTCGGCCATGTGGGTCAAAGGGTTATTAGACCACCCTATTGGGGGTCGGCCATGTGGGTCAAAGGGTTATTAGACCACCCTATTGGGGGTCGGCCCACTCAGCATTATGTTATGTGGTTAAGTTCGAGCCTACATGAGTTAGGTAAAAAGGCAAGTCAAGTCAAGTATAAATAGAGTGCGGGAGGCACTCTATTTACTCACTCACTTCTCACACATGCACTCAAGGAGGAGTGGCACACTTATGGAGGAGGAGGATCTACTGCTAGGTTATGGCTATCTCTCTTGGTTGGTTGTATCATTGCTCTATCTATCTCTGAGGAAGTTATTGGGGTTTTTCACCTTTATGGTTTTCCCCAAGTAAATCTTTGTGTCTCTTGTGTGCTTGCATTATTGTCTCCATGATTGATATGCTATAGATATGATGTACATGTTATTCTCTCAGTTAATATCCTAGATCAAATTGAAGTAAATTCTGAAAATTTAACATGGTATCAGAGCTAGCCTGAAAGAAGGCATGATATGGCATGTATGACACTTGTTGCACTTACGATGCTAGGGCTTGATTTAGCAAAAACCAGTCATCGTAGCACTTTCGCTATAAATCCGTTTTGGCAAAGTTTTCGGATCTGAAATTGTTACAGGCCGAAGCTAAGATCTCCAGGTATCTTTTGTCCAAAGGAAAACCTCTAATTCGTTGTACTTTGTGATTTATGATCTGTACAATATAGGGTTTCTGCCTCTTCCAGATCCGAGTCAAAATCAGGTGACCTTGGGAAAAAGGTCATATCTTGGGCTAGGAAGCTCCAAATGAAATTTCGTAAAAAGTGACAGGTAGTACACAGTCTTCACTATCTCAGAAAACGTTTTCAGAGGCCGAAGTTGAACCAGTGACACGTGGCCCGCCGTACAAGTTCGCTCTCCTATATTATCCCATAAACAGCTCACGTTGCGACATTTGGCATAACTCTCTCTCACAGAGTCCAATTGAGGTCAGACCTGTCAGGATGGAAAGGTAACAGGCCGAGCTATCTCAGAAAACTTTTTCAGAGGCCAAAGTTAAAACAGTCACACGTGGCACACCGTACAAGTTCGCTCTCCTGTTTTATCCCAAAACAGGTCACGTTGCGACATTTGGCATAACTCTCTCTCAAAGAATCCAATTGAGGTCAGACCTGTTAGGATGGAAAGATAACAGGTCAGGCTATCTCAAGAAACTTTTTCAGACCCTGTGGATCAAAAATTCTGGAGTTACACCAGAAACAATTAGGTACATATTTCTGTCAAAACAGAATTATTTTTTGGTACCTTCATTCATGGCTTCCGGAATTTAGGGCTTTGGAGAAAGTTGGAATTTTTGTAATCGGAGACCACGGCTGGATGCTACTCATCAAAATAGAAATTTAGAGACCAAGATCAGAATTTTTGGTTGGGCAGAAGGCCGGGCTTGATTAGACCCTAGTTCGGGACTTTGATCAGAAAAGTGGAAAATTAGGGCTTCTGTAAAAATGGGAATTTTTGAAATCTGTGACCACGGTTGGAAGCTCCTCAGAAAAATAGAAGCTTAGAGCTTTGGATCAAACATTTTGATGGGGAAAAAGAGTGGGCTTCATCAAACCCCAGTTCAGGGTCACGTCCAGTGAATCCGGAAGTTTCAAAGGCAAAATTGAGGAGTGAAACTTTGCAGTTTTCAAATTCTGAATATACCAGTTTGATCAGTTCATCAAGGCGCATATTCCTATCCTATCGGAAGGTTGAAATTCAAAGTCTGAATTTTTGGGGTTTCTCTGACAAACCCATATCCAGCTCAAGGTCCAGTTCTTGCAAATCAAGTGGATTGGGTTAATCCTAGAAGAAGATGGATTGATCACCTGCATAAGTGAAAGAAGTTCCTGTCTCAGAGGGAGATGAGGATAAGGCCTTACATAAGAAGATTACAAGCGATCTCGACAGGTATGACTCATCGAGGTATGTTTCGATATTTGTCCATGATTAAGTTTATGGTATGTTTGTCTTCATGTTATTACGGTTAGTACAATTTTGATTTTAGATTTGTTGTATCACCTTAACAAAATTATGAATGCATGATAGAAGATATTCATTGGTTAGGGTGTTGACACTTATGATTGTACTAATGCATTATGGTGTTGTATGAGGTTTATGTTGTCTACTAACATGAAAGGTACACCAAGAAAGACAGATCATGTTCTGGTCCAAGAACATATGATCATGATAACATGAGGACAAAGATTCATCCATTGTCATGGATCTCATACAAGATCCATTCACGAGGTATGTATAACTTGGTTTTATAATGGTTAACTTATGAGACATGCAGGTTACTAGCACAAGTCACTGAAGAGAACCAAAAGACATTATACGGGTATGTTAGACATAACTAGCTAACATGATAATCCAGGTATGTTTTTCCTATATCAAGCTAGATTCCTACCTTGGGTTAGGATCTTATACTATCGTGTTGTTGATAATGATTATTCATGATGGTATAGGTTTGAATAATAACAGGTTTTATGCACATTATATCTCTTATCTTAATTGATGATTCAACTAACCTGAAGAGTCATAGGTTTGAGTAATTATAGGTTTAGATATGTTATAAGAATCCTGCATAAACCTTGAATAATAATGCTTACTATTTTTGTTTGAAATGATCATGACTATACATGCTTGAGATTATTGTGTTTTAATAGTATACTAATGAATGTATGATTTTATATGAAATCACAAGGATAACACAATCATGATACTAATAAGAATGCATAGGGACAAGGATGAATATGAGTTCAAGAATAGGTAATTCAGGAAACAAAGATCAAGAGGGAGCACACTCCAGTTGCTCCTGCAAGAAAGCAAAGGAGCACACTCCAGTTGTTCCTGCAAGAAAGAAAAGGAGCACACTTCAGTAGTTTCTGCAAGGATGCAGATATTCAGAGGGAGTTAACCATCTTTCTACATTCCACAACAGAAAGGTGTAGAAGAAACTACTTAAGATTAGGACTCCAGCATCTCCTGCAAGGAAGCGAAGACTCAGAGGGAGTCCACCCAACGAACAAACAAAGATAAGTATTTTAATCATCATTTCTTGCATATTTGTTTGTTTAAATAATACTGTTCAATAATGTATACACTGATGTTCCTAGAATTAGGTTGTGTATTATGCATATTAGAATAGTTGCATTGATGAACAGTATACTACTAAAACACATAGGTAAGTGGCCTATGGTACTGTACAACATTCCATTGCTACTTATCTAGAATGAAACCTCTTTGCTGACATGTTGGGAGTTGTGCACACTCTTAACAATGTTCTGGTAGAGATTGGAAGGCATCTAGAAAGTTACAGGATATGGATAAATGTTGTATTGAAGCATTGGCTAAGATAATTGCATGACTGTATGACATATTTATTTATGTGTAAGAATTTGTTTTGAAAACTATGAGATGTTTTCTAATCATGCAATTTAACTTGTTGTGTAGGAAAGATCGTATGCCATCTCCTACAAAAGAAGAAACAACATTTGTTCAGCAACAAATTTATTTATTGAAGATACTGAAGTTCCCAGGATCTGGGATGAAGAAATGGAATGCCATGATCCGTCGATCATGAAGAATAATGTTTGGGATGTAGTCCCAAGATGTGAAGGGAAGTTTGTTATGACTTCCAAAAGGAACTATCAGATCAAGCATGTTGCAGATGGCAGCATTGAGATGAAATAGAAGATGCACCAGATGGATTTCAAGACAGCATGGTGTAGTCATTTATGTGTGCAGAACTTGGTATGGTAGGATAGACAGCTTTCTATCCAGTTTGGGCTTTACCAAGAGTAAAGCGGATTCCAACCCTTACTACAAGGTTGAGGAAGGAAATCTAGTGATACTACTTTTGTATGCAGATAACCTGGTTGTTACAGGTGAAAATAGATTGATTGCTGACACGCAGTGGAAGCTTACTACCGAGTTCGAGATGAAGAAATTGGGGATGATGCACTATTTGTTTTTGGCATGGAGGTGTGGCAGAGTGCAGATGGAATCTTCCTTGGACAAGGGAAGTATGCAGTAGAGATCCCGAAGAGGTTCGGGATGATGGATTGCAAGGCCATGGCCACACCTATGGCATCAAATCTGAAGCTTCTATGTGATGCTTCATCTGAACCGATTGATGTCTCTATGTATCGTCAGATGATTGGGTCCTTGATGTACCTGACGAACACGAGACCAGACATTTGCTTTGCTGTGAACACATTGAGCCAGTTCCTGACGGATCCAAAGAGTGTTCACCTGGTTGCTGTAAAGCATATTCTGAGGTACCTGAAGGGTACAGTGGATTATGGGCTCAGGTATGAGGTGAATCAAAAGTTTAACCTGCAGGGTTATGTTGATTCAGATTGGGCTGGCAGTGCTGCAGACAGGAAGAGCACATCTGGGTGCTGCTTCAGTATGGGATCAGGTGTGATCTCTTGGTTTAGCAGGAAGCAGTCCTGCGTAGCACTGAGTATAGCTGAGGCAGAATATGTTGCAGCCTGCTCAGCTAGTTGTGAGGCAGTATGGCTACGGAAGCTACTGTCTGAGTTATTTGATCTCCCGTTGGAGGCTACTGGTATCTTCTGTGATAACCAGAGTTGTGTGAAGCTGTCCGAGAACCCAGTGTTTCATCACAAGTCGAAACACATAGAGATCAAATATCACTATATCAGGGATATGGTGCAGAGAGGAGCTGTGAAGCTCCTGTATGTTGCGACGGACGAGCAGATTACAGATGTGCTGACGAAGCCACTAGCCAGAGTGAAGTTCGAATACTTCAGAGAGAGGCTTGGCGTTCTTCAAATCGAGGACACTTCGAGGAAGAAGTGATGGACACATTTGCTGAAGCCATTCCAAGCATGTTGGAAGGAGGATCCTTCACATGGATGTGGATGTAAGCGCTGGATGATGAGCATCAGGATGATGTTCTGGTTTCTGCTTGGATATGATCAGTTGGATCATTTATGTATGTACGCATCATGTTGGATGCTGGATATGATCAGTTGGATCATTTATGTATGGATGCATCATGTTGGATGCTGGATATGATCAGTTGGATCATGTGTATGTATTTTTGTATATGCATCATGTTGGATGCTTGGACCATGTATCTGTATATGTATCAGGTGGATACATTGTATGATCAGGTGGATCATGTATGGTGATATGTATCATGTATCAGGTGGATACATTGTATGATCAGGAGGATCATGTTTGATGATATGTATCAGGTAGATACTTGGTATGCATTAGGTGGATGCATTGATGATCAGGTGGATCATGCAGCAGGATGTTGCAGTGATGATCAGGATGATCATGGATGATGAGCTTCAGGATGTTGCTCCAGATGACATGCAGCAGGACGTTGCAGTGATTATGATCAGGATGATCATGGATGGTGAGCTTCAAGATGTTGCTCCAGATGACATGCAGCAGGATGTTGCAGTGATGATGATCAGGACGATCATGAGTACATCAGGATGATGTATGGTGAGTATCAGGTTGATACTCTGTGGCCGTGGATCAGGTTGTGCAGATGAGCATGTTTAGGAGATCCTATAGGTCGGAGTTGTGTACCCGTAACAGCTTGGGATTCTCTTTCGAGACATTGCTCTGGGAGGACATGTAATTTGTGCCCTGGGAGATCTCAGGTCGGAGTTGTGTACCCGTAACATCCTGAGATGCTCTTGCGAGGTTTTGTCCTATGGCATGTAATTTGGGCCCTGGGAGATTTCAGGTCGGAGTTGTGTACCCGTAACATCCTGAGATGCTCTTTCGAGGTTTTGCCATGACCACATGTAATAGCGTCCTGGGAGATTTCAGGTCGGAGTTGTGTACCTGTAACATCTTGAGATGCTCTTGCGAGGTTTTGTGGTGGACCACATGTAATTTGTGCCCTGGGAGATTTCAGGTCGGAGTTGTGTACCCGTAACATCCTGAGATTATCTTTCGAGGTTTTGTGGTGGGGTCACATGTAATAGCGCCCTGGGAGATCCTACAGGTCAGAGTTGTGTACCCGTAACATCCTGGGATGCTCTTTCGAGGTTTTGTGACGCACGTAATAAGTCCTGAGGATTCCACAGTATGGCCAGTGATGACGAAGACCTGCAGGTGGTGGGCCTACATCCAGTATGAAAAAGGACTGGCTCTGTAGAACTTCCTATGACGAGTAGATTCAGAGATTGATTGAGATAGCAGCAGCAGTGGCGATGATGATGATGACTCGATGACGATTTTCCAGTGACGATGATCCAGAGAAGATGACTTGTGCTAGAAGAACTGTGCTGAGAAATACCTTCCTAGTTAAGAGGGAGTGTTGATGTATATGTAACTTCGGAATGTATTTCACATATATGTATATTATATTCCTATAGAGATGGTATTATTCCTCTATAAGGAAGTGTCGTCATTTATATTGTAAGTGTCGTAACTTATACTTGATGGGTTATTAGACCACCTTGTTTGGGGTCGGCCCTGTATAAGTCATGTGGGTCAAAGGGTTATTAGACCACCCTATTGGGGGTCGGCCCACTCAGCATTATGTTATGTGGTTAAGTTCGAGCCTACATGAGTTAGGTAAAAAGGCAAGTCAAGTCAAGTATAAATAGAGTGCGGGAGGCACTCTATTTACTCACTCACTTCTCACACATGCACTCAAGGAGGAGTGGCGCACTTATGGAGGAGGAGGATCTACTGCTAGGTTATGGCTATCTCTCTTGGTTGGTTGTATCATTGCTCTATCTATCTCTGAGGAAGTTATTGGGGTTTTTCACCTTTATGGTTTTCCCCAAGTAAATCTTTGTGTCTCTTGTGTGCTTGCATTATTGTCTCCATGATTGATATGCTGTAGATATGCTGTACATGTTGTTCTCTCAGTTAATATCCTAGATCAAATTGAAGTAAATTCTAAAAATTTAACAAGTCTCCTTCCCTATTTGGGTGCCCACATGGTTCAGTTATGCTCAGTTCTACTTCAGTTGACTGATCAATAACCATGAGTGCCCACTAGACCTTATCGAGAGATGGTTCAAATGCAAACTAAGCCATGAGTTGAGGAGAATTCGAACTCTCCTAGGGCTATCGAATTCATTCTATTGTATTACCATATTTTCCATCTTATAGTTGATGAATGTATCAACAAAAGTTTCTCACATATTTTGAGTTTATGAGTGAATTTGATCATACTTCTTGCTAATTCTTCTATGCAATTAACATAGTGGAATTGTGAGGTTTATTCAAGCTTAGTGATCTACCCCTGTGGAATTCACATGGTATCAGATCTTGTGAGAGATTTTTAAGTTGAAGTAGTTGCAACAGTTTATTGAAAAATTGTTTTTCAGTAGAGCACCAAAAAAATATGGATTTCCACAACAAATCCTGGTGCTATTTCCTTGAATTCACTGGAGAAATCCTTTGAGGTCTATCTAGGTGTGAAGGATCTGGATAAAATTCTTTACTATCCTAAAGCTATTTTCAATAGACTCTATAACATTCCTCGAGAATATTTTCGTTGTTTTTGCACGTTATTCTATCATCTGAAGCTCATTCACTAGCTACTATGGATCTCTACTTCATTCCCAAACTCCCCTCCTTCAACTACTTCGAATGGAAGGGAAAGATAGATATCTTCATGCTCAACAGAGATATCCACAGAATGTTACATGGCCGGACTAAGGTAGAACCAAATAGTGCTACAGAAAAATCCAAGTATCTAATCAAACTTGATGAAGCAGTTGGATTGCTACTCCTCATCATTTCTGGAGATTTACTCTTTCATCTCACAGGTTTGAAAACTCCTAAGGAGGTTTGGAAAAAGATCGAATCCTTATTTGGGAAACAGGATGATTTGATAGGACATCAATTGGAAAATGAGTTAATCTCAGTGAGCTTTAGCAGTTTCAAATCTATCACATATTTATTCACAAGGTTCAATAACTTGGTTGTGCAGCTAAAAATATGTGGAATTGAGAAGGATGACAAGAAGCGTATCCTTGCTATTCTTTCGAAATTGGATTTGGAGTATTATGTGTTTGTATCCACCTTCCAAATAGCAAACATTTCCATCCCAAACTGGAAAATTCCCATTCTAGATGCATTCATCCCCTCTCTCTCAAAGGAGTAGGAAAAATTGGGGTAGATGGGAGTGATAAAACCAAAGAGGTATCAAGACATTCGTATAGGTGAAGGAAAGAATGCGAGTCGCTAAGGGAAGTAGAAGGGTAAGGAAAAGAAACATTATGAGAAGAAGTCAAGAGAGACTCCCTAACAATCAATAAGGACCTTGAATCCAAAGAGAGGCAAGCCAAACCAGAAAGAGAAGACCAAATGTCCATATTTTAATAGAGGTTTTCATCCCGAAAGTGCTTGCATGAAGAAGACCATTGATCTCATTGCCCAACTTCTAGAGAAAAAAAATCTTCCAGTACCTTCAAATTAAAGAAAAGAAGTCGATCCTAAATATGAGGACAAAGAGAGGTGTCATGCACTCATGGATGGAACTTTGAATGACTCCTCCTTCATCATAGATTCTGGAGCATACAAACACATGTCTGCTTGTAAGGATCTATTCTCTGTATTCGAACCCACTGTTGGGCCTTCTATTCTGATGGGATATGATTATGAATATTGCTCCGAAGGGATTGGAAGGATCAATAAGGATCATGGGTACTTCAATGATGTACTCTATGTTCCTACTCTTGTAGCAAACCTCCTTTCTGCTTACCAAATGACCCATACAGAACATCCTAAGAAGGTAATATTTACTCCTAATGCGGTTGAAATCCAAGAGATCTTATCCAGGAAGATCATTGCACAACGCATTGGAGATCAACATTCTAAACTCTATGATTTTTCTCACTTCTTACCTTACTCAAAACAAAGTGCACTTCTTACTCATGCAAATGAAGTGAGCAGAATTTGGCATCGCTCGAGGTTTGGGCACCTCAACTACAAATATTTGCAAGAAATTCACAATCAGAAAATGGTTGAAGGGCTTCCAAACATCATATTTTCTAAAAGTACCTGTAAAGGTTGCTTGATTGGTAAGCATCCGGAACACAAGTTTGAGAAAGGAAAGGAAAAGAGACGCTCATCACCTCTTGAGTTGATTCATAGTGATGTATTGGGACCTCTTCATCACCTATGTTTGAATAATGCAAGATACATCTTAACATTCATAGATGATTATTCTAGATTTAGTTGGGTATATTTTCTTACTTTTTAAAGTCAGAAGTCTTTGGATACTTCCATTTTTTAAAGCTTCTGTAGAAAAGTTCACTGATAAGAAGATCAAGGTCCTTTGTACTGATAATGGAGGAGAGTATGTGAAGAATGAGTTTCAGCTATTTTGTGCAGATGAGGGTATTGATATGCAACAAATTGTTTCTTACACACCATAGTAGAATGGTGTAGAAGAGAGAAAAAATAGAACCTTGAAAGTGATGGCAACTTGGATGCTCGAGTCTAAAGGATTATCTCCTATATATTGGGCAGAAGTTGTCAACTATGTTACTTACCTCCGTAATAGAGTTCCTCACAAAGGACTACAAGGTAAAAATCCTTTAGAAGCATGGATGGGATACAAACTAGATGTGTCTCATCGGAGAGTCTTTGGATCCAAAGCTTGCGCTAGGATTCCATCCGAGAAGAGGAGAGACTTAGATCCACAAAGAAAAGAGTGCATACTGGTGGGTTATGCACTGAGTGCAAAGTCCTACAAAATGCTAGATATATCTACCATTTATACATTTATTGAGAGAAGTGTTCAATTTGAGAAATGGCCATTGCATGATATCCACCATGTCGATGAAGACAACTTTCCAACTACTCCACCACAACCTATTGAATAATATAGCAAAGTATCCTCTCATTAAAGTTCATATTTTGACTCAAAAAGTGAAGATGAACAAATGCTAGATCCAAATCCACAAGAACCTAAAGATATAGAACCTGAAGATCCACCTCCTCTTCGAAGATGGGATTTTATGACCCTTGAATCTACCGGTGATCTTGTTGGAAATCCACAAGTTCCAATAAGAACTAGATCTGAGTTTCAAAATGCAAGGTTTGAACTCTCTCATATAGATCCATTTCTTGCTGAAAGATGCTTTCTTATGATTGGATCAGATCCAAAAAAATTCTTTGATACCTCCCAAGATTCGAGATGGATATCAGCTATGGATGAGAAGTACCAATCTCTTCAAGGAAATGAGACTTGAGAGCTTGTTTCTCTTCCTCCTTGTAGGAAGCTTATTCAAATCAAGTGGGTATACATAACAAATATGGAGTAATATGGAGTTGCAAGCAAGTACAAGACTCAAAAGTTCAAGGGATTGACTATTTAGACACCTTCGCTCATGTTTCAAAGATGGATTCCATCCGTCTTGTTCTGGATCTTGCTGCATCCAAGCACTAGGAAGTGCATCACATGGATGTCAAGACTACCTTTATTCATGGAGATCTAGAGGAGGATATCTACATGAATCCACCTAAAGGATACATTGATGATCCTTCACTAGTGTGCAGATTAAGGAAGTCCTTGTATGGGATCAAGCAGGCTCCCCGGGCATCGTATACGAAGATGGACTCTTTTTTGTTGTGACGGGATTTTCAGAGATGAAAGTCTTATTTGAATGTCTACATGAGACATGATGGTAACTCTATACTCCTTATTGTCCTCTATGTTTATGATTTACTGATTACAGAGAGTCTCTCTTCATGTATTAGATCTATCAAAAGAGACTTGCACAAATCCTTCTCTATGTCATATTTGGGACTATTAAAGTAGTTTCTTGGTCTTGAAGTCTCTTAGAGTGATTCAGGAATCAAGATTGCACAGTCCAAATATGGATCAGATCTACTTGACAAGTTTCATATGACGAAATGCAAACAAGCAACGTTTCCTTTTCTTTCAAGGATCATCCTTGATGATGATTCATCTTCACCTTTGGTGGATATTACTTTGTATCGGTAGTTGATATGTATTCCTTGTTTTGGCTTGGACTTGTGTGAGTAAGCAACTGGGCGTAGAAGAGGATTTAGAATTGGATTTATAAACCTAGTGAAGAGTGTAACCTCCCAAATATGATATGGATTTGGCTACCTTTCTATGCACACCTTGAAGAGCACTAGAAGGAAAGGTATGTCCCGAGGGACTATGGATCAGTGAATAGGATAATTCCTTGTATTCGATGTGTAGGTATTGTGGGGGCCCAGTTATTTAATTATTGGATAGTTTCCAATGTCTCTGTGGTTGAGATCACTAGCTTAGAAATTATTTCCTTTCTACTTCCTTTATAGCCTAATAAACCTAGTTGTGGATTAGATTGGATGAGATGTGATTGTATACTTGGCTATGTAGATTCTTTTCTCCTTGTGTAAATCATGCCCATCTCGGGGGTGGCAGTTGTGTTGAGATATTGATGAACACAATTGGCCTATGGTTGGGTGGAACATTGCAGTTGCATAGCTAGTTGCTCGGGACTACTTCATTTCAAGATAAGTATTCTTTTGTATTTCAATTATACAATGTTTTTAATTAAATACTATTATGATTATGAAAATAAATGTATGATATATGTGTGTGTAGTAGATTTTGTTTTCGTTGTATATATTTATCTATGCATATCCACATATGTATTTTGTTTGCATGAATTTGTAAATGATGACGGGGCTAGAGTTGTGTAAGAATTATCCCAGATTAAGTGTCATGTTACCTTCCTCGGGTTGGATTGATGGAAGGGGACGTGAAAATAACTAGCACACTTAACCCCCAAAAATAAGTGATATTTCACCTAATACCATTGACACACTAACTTATTAAGAAATTGATTGAATCTAACCACTATGACCTCGGACACATAATGACAAAGACTCCATAGTAGTGGTCTTAAACCACTATATTTTGTCAAAAACTATATATACAGTCACATAGAGTCATCAAAAACTCATTAGAATGATCAATGGTGACAAACATTTTTCTATAGTCACCAAAAGTAACCAAAAATAATATTGGTGAGGGCCAATAAAAGATCATCATTGGAAGTGTCACCAAAGAGAGAATTAGTGATTGGACTTTAACAACCCTCACCAAAAGTGTCACTGAAAAGCGATTTGGTGATGAACCTTAAAGGACCATCTCAAAACGCATTTATAACAATGATGTTTTAAGGACTGTCATCATATGTGACATTGGTGATGACCCTTAAAGGTACTTCATAGGCATGACCCTCACCAAAGACCTTTTTTCTTATAGTGACATTATTTCAACTTCAAATGGAATATTTCCCCTTCTTAGATTGATGATGTTATCATTTTTTATGCCCATTAAATTTATTGTATAAAGGGATGGGGATCCTTACCATATAAGATTTTGATTACTTCAAAATCAAACACCATCTTAAACCTTGCAAGGTCAACTTGAACATTTTCCCATGGATATGGTTTGCATTGATTAACGAGGATCAATTAGATAAGGTATAATACTATCTAGGAGTGCCCATAAATTCTTGAAATTGCATAGGTACAATGTTCACATTTGATCCCAGATCCAACATGTCATGTTTGAATTCGTATCAACATTTAGTTGCAATTCCCTACCCCTCCTTGTACTTATCTTCTTTGCCACACTATGTGAATGTATTTTAGGAATGGGAGCATCAATATTTTGTCTGCGTTCTTCTCATGTAATTAAATTTTTAACAACAATTGACAACTTCTAAGATAAGTGTTCACTATATAAAACCTTGATGGATGTTTTTACAAAATCATTGAGAGTTTGATTCGAGCCATGCTCTTTAGTTGATGTAGATTCTACTATGTGATCTTCATTATTAGTCGTAGAATTGGTGTCAAATACCTAGGTCATCATACTGTTGTTTCCTCCTGTAGTTTTTGTTGCTTCCCTCATAATATCCTTTGCATATTTATAATTATACCTTTGTTGAGTTGTGCCGAAGTTCATTGCAGGGATGTTTCCCTAAGAATATGTAATGGAAAGTTATAACGTTTTTCTCTATTCATGCGAACCCTTACCTTAATTACAACATTCAATTTTGGGATTCCATTGACTTTAGCATTTCTTGATTCGCAGATATCCATATTAGAATTCCTATACTTGTTTCGAGACTCCAATTTTTCCTATAGGTTATGGCTATCGTCCATGACATGATTACTGCTTCTACAATACCCACAACTTGGCCTTGTAATGAGTGGTTGATTTCTTGAGATATGTGGTATCTCATCACAACTTTAGCATTATACGATTCCCACTCAACCTTCACCTCAACCACCTCAAAATCCTCCCCCTCCTTGTCCACACGTACTTCCATGATATCGTTATTTTTCTCCTCAAATCCAAAGGAGTTTTTCTCAAACATTTATACTAGGGATTACAATTCCTCACAATTTTCAATGTTTTGGATATTTTATCAAAATAAATCACAAAATAATATCACCAATTTCGATGAATATTCATGTAACATGGGGAATTATTGTGTGTGATGACCAAACATTTCACATATCTTTCAATACACTAATGATGACCTTCTTGAAAAGGGACCTGGTGTAATATTATGTTCAATACACCACCTTAAGTAATGCCATTCATTTGATAAGTGATATTGAATATTATATTGGGAACCATACTTGTTCGTTCCTTTCCTCAGATGTTGTAGAGTCGTATATATGTTATATATGTTTCTTTAAAGGATTGTTCTGGAATTAAGTTATATCCAAATTTGTGCCAGAAGTGAGAGAAAATTTTGCATGGAGTTCGAAGGTCACAAGGTATCTTATCATCAACTCATTTATCATGACCTACTCAAGGAATTCCCTTTTTGAATCCCACCTTTGTTGAATGAAAATAATCTTAATCAAGTGCAAGATTCCTAGACTAAACCATTACTTATATTGCATATTAAGTATTTTTTACATTGCTTTTCTCATTTGGTCTTAATTCCTTTGATCACACTCCCATATACTTTATCCATTGCTTTTCTTGATATGTATTCATTCAATGTAAATCTACTAATCAACATTTGGTTTTTTTATCAACCCTATGATAAAGGCTTGCTTCCCTTCATTTAATGTCCTAATGAGATATGTAGAGGGTCTCTGCACATAATTCATGTACCATTAGAGGGTATGACTTCTCAAGGTCATTTGGAACTCAACCTGCTTAGTTTCAGTAATTTCAATATATTTAGCATTCCAAATAGCCCCACACAATAACTAGTGTTTCTTAACATCCCCATTATCATCACCATTCCCTAAAAACTAAGTAAACACAACATGGAGCTTTCGTACCATCCAAATATACTGTTTCTTGGTGTATAAATAAATGCAAATTCCTTTTAACTTAGCTGAATTACTAGGTTTGGAATTCAATTTAAACATAAAAAAAATTGTTTCTAATATTCAAATATTTAGTAATTTTTTGTTGAATTGCACTATTAGTTACAATATTTCCCAACTTCCCTTGACTACAATGTTTTGTAACAAAACTAGGATGGTTGATATTCACAAAAAAATGTGTAAGGTATGTTGTAGGTGTTGTGCTAGCCCTGCTTCCTCCTACTGCTAACACATCTATTGGTTATGAATCTTATTCACCAAATAAACTAAACACATTTATGAATTCTTCTCTTAATTGTGCTCCAATAATTGAACTCTCATTTGCTACTTTGATAAAGTTATTTTTGAATGTAGCCTTATAGTGAAACACCTCTAACCAATAGGTTTGCACCCCTAAACCTGTACATAGGGAAACTTTATTTTGTTAGTGAGATCCTATAAGCGCCACTCAACTCTCCATTCACTTTGTGGGGCCTTCCTCGTTAGCAACCCCCTTCATCTTAACCATTGGCTAACCTTTATGCTATTTTTCTCTAATTGTACAACTCTACCAATCATGACTCATTCATACCTCTATCAATTAGATCTCTTTGTAATGCTTCACTACATTCTCAATTACTCTAATTTGATTTAGACACCATTGATTAGTTATCACATTATATCCCAAGCTTAGTTTTGCTTGATCTAGAGATTTTGTTTCTTCCAAGTTACATTCCTCCCTCACACCTTCATCTTTTATAAAACCATTCTAGTCCACCCCTCAGTAGAGTTCACATTGCCATACGTGATGTGTTATAGTAGGTCTTCCTCTACCATAAACATTTTTAACTAAGTTGGAAGTTCATTTACTAGCCTTCCTCACCATTCCTTTATAAATTGTTCTTCAACTTGTTTGTAGGTTTGGCATTGTTCTACTAAACACTATAATGTATCCCTCCAAGGTCTTATTGACAAAAAATTCCACCACTCTCAATGCAAGGACATCACAATATGTTCATGTAATTATGTTTTAAGTGTTCCAAGTCGCATTCTTAGCCTCTCTCCAACATTGGTACACTGGGTTATCTTCAAGCCTCTACAACCATTCAAATAGGCTTATGGGAAATAGGGAAAATTTGAAGGATCCATAATTTTTTTTAAAGTGTAGAAACTTTGACGAATCTTACAAATTCCTAAGATTTCCAACCATAAAATGTTGGGTGATATTTTTCTAAACATATTCAAATTTATCATTGTTTTATATAGTTTATGGACAAGTTTGGTGATTTTTAGAGTAAAAACAATTATACCATGGAATTTGGGTGAATCAACTTAGAAAAAAACGGGAAATTAGAGAATCGTTTTTTGGAAAAAAAGGTCAAAAATTAGCCCATGGGATAATTTTTGCCCCTAAAATTTTTCCCAGATGGGAAAATCATTACTCGACCTAGGATATTTCATACAAATTATTAGATAACAACTTGTTCTTAAATTATTACATTCCACTAAATCAAGGGAGGGTTCTATATAACCAAATGGTCAATTTCTTCTTCAGACCCATCCTAGATATCGTCCCAAATGAGTTACTCGGTTATAATTGAGAAATCCCCCACATTTCGTAGTGATGTGATGATAGTGGAGCCTTTTCTTGGCTCAAATGAGTAGACCAAGGTCCAGGTGGATGTGCAACAAAAGGGTTGTAGTCTAGCAGTAGCATATAAATTACTTGAAAATAGGGAAGGTCTTACCAAATATGCATTGCTAAGACTTAAGTTTATGGGGGAAGATAATATATGATTCTTGCAACGATAGCTAAGATCATATTCAACAAACAAGACATTAATAATGTATTCCAAACATTCAATTCACCATTCACAATGCATTAGAATGTACAGTGATGCAACTATTCATAACAACATATAATAATACATCAGTGTAAAAGAATCTAAAACCAAGAACAACACATCATCATAGCACATTGTTAACACAATGATAACTATTTGAAATGGAGGGTTCATTCCTTTCATTTCCAACACCAACACATATATTATTTCAACAATATTATAGTCATCATAAATCTATGGACATATAATTCTCTACCTGTTGGCAGGCGGTTTGGTAAGGAAGAATCGCAACATTGTCGATGCTACCACACGTCAAAAGAGGTCACGAAAGACAGAAGGATAGATTATTTTATGTATTTTTGAGTCGATTGTACTGCAGAATGCAGGTTTTTGGGTCATTGGACCATATGATATGTAATTTTGGGCCAATTGTACCGTAGTAGGCATGTTTTTGGGTCATTTGGACCACGTCAGTTAGATTTTGGGTCAATTGTCCAAATGTCGGTTAGGAAGTTGTTAGTAAGTGGACAAGCATTGTAAAGGCGGAATCCTATATATAGACATGAGTTGTAAGTGTTGGATCATTTGATCTTGGTATGATTTTTGGATGTTGATTGTGCGCATCTTTGAGTCTGTATGTGAGATCAAGAGATATTGCTGAGATCTGGTTTTGTGGAGATGTTGTATCAGGGTTATTGGTGAAGTAATATGACATGATGGAACTGTTTGGTGAAATTCTCTGTGTACCGTTTATGTTAATACATGTTCCGACTCACAAATGATGCTATGCTTTGTTGCTACAGTTGATACTTTAATGTTATACTTGTCGCAATGAATGTTTCTGTTGAATGATGCTATGGATATGAATGATGTTAATCTTGAATGCATAGATCTGTCATGAATGTTGCGATAAGTTAAGTAATTGTTGCCGCAATCATCCTCCTTCATTTGGTGGAAACATGGTTCCGTCCACTCTCCATTGATCATCTTGGGTGAGACCTCATCTTCTCTACAGGTGTTGCCGGATAGGGTAAAACCTGTCTGGGCCGGTCCTCAGGGAGATCGCGGTGGGTTGGTGTCAACAGTGATGGGAACCCCTGTCGACTGGGTTTGATTCAACAAATGGTTCCATTGTTGGGACAGTGTGCGAAGTGAAAGGAGGATATGTTTTGGCATCCGACGCAACCAAAGATACAGAGTTGGTTTGATCAAAGGTTGCAGGAATTTGCTAAAGAAGAAAGCTGAAACACTTGACTGATGGTAGATCAGTAGGTGGATAGATATCTTCACGACGGTTTGAACGAATGGTTTTTTTGTGAATTTCTGATCCTTTTGTTCAAGTAGTTGGAAAAGTTGACCTATCAGAAGAGGAACCACCAAGATCGTGAGCCGATGTCCTAAACCCCAGAGCTGATCCAAGAACTGTAAGAAGTCGACAATAAAGCGTCGCGGGCTGTCGAAGTGTGGCTTGATAACATCTTGGAAGTGTATATCACTGAATTCGCGATTGATAGATAGAATTCTTATAGTGAAGCCGAAAGATATTTCTTCTGTGAACCCCGAGGAAGGTTTCAATTATCGCTTCAACTGTCCATTAAGATGCTTATTTGTGAAAAGGGTATATTGAAGATGCATATAGATTAGTAAGTAACCTGGTGGGCGGAGGCCATGGGTATCGCGACAGCAGGGGGACGGTGCATGGAATGATCAGGGGTAGATAGGTGCAGGTCACGACGAGACTGTGAGTGAAGCCGAGGAAGAGAGTGGTCTTACAAGGGGAGGAGAGAGGTTTTGACAAGAAAAGAGGTAGAGGATAGGAGAAGGTCCTACTGCGATCGAACCACAAGTTCATGAAGGAAGACCACATGGGACAAAGCAACCTCACAGTCCAGACAAGGATGCACAGGCTACACCCAGGATAGAGGCAGGACCTAACCCCAGCAGCAACGTACCCACACCTCTGCTCACCATCTGTCAACCAGTGAGAAACACCACTTTGACCCCACCGAGTCAACAAAACTTGATCGCTAGTAGTTTAGTACCTACAGGAAGGAAGCCCAGGATGGCGGGAGATGATGCTAGGTTACCATTGTTCCATGGGAATGGGACAGATAACCCAGAACAATATTGGTTTTTGTGCGAAGTGGTCTGGACCGTAAAATAGATCACTGATGATGATGCCAAGAAAGGACAACTGGTGACGACCCTGCGAGGTCATGCCTTAGATTGGTTTATGAAGTTTTTTCTAGTCCCTACAGGAGCTCTAGCGAAGTCGCTAGATGATATTAGGGATGGGTTGATTGCAGAATTCAGGAAGCCCAAGTCTGAGGGCCAATATATCATAGAATTGCAAGAAATTAAGCAGCATCCCAACGAGACGGTGTGGGATTTCAACCAGCGGTTCAAGACGCTGATGGCAACGGTTAGTTTTGATATAAGCGTTGTCCAACATAAAGAGTGGTTCATCGCGGCGCTGCTACCGCATATTCTGCTACCATTGATGCAACAAAACATCACGACACCCAATGAAGCTCTGGAGATTGCAATGTGGTTGGAGGCATCACCGATTGGAGAAAATGCAACTGGGATGTCCAATATATAGACATAGCTGGCTAACTTGACCATACAACTACAAAATTTGAAGAATGGCAAGTAGCAGCGCAAAGAAGTATGTTGCACACGATGTCGAGGGGAAGGGCATACGAAGTACAATTGCCCCAACTTCTGCAACTACTTGGTTTCAAGAGCACCAAACCCATTGAATGGTGGTGGCATGCCATGGTGTCACGTTTGTCAGGTATTTGGTCACCACCATGAAGAATGTCCATATATGCAGAAAATGGTCACCAAGCCGATGAATATGTATTGCACTTTCTATAAATTGGTGGGACATGATGACAAAGATTGTCGGGAATATGGGTTTGCTTCATGAGAGAACGTATGATGCATTCTATGTAAAGGATGATCAGTGTGCCGTACAACAACCACCATTGTAGCCACAGGTAGCCCAGCTGCTACCTCAATCGCAGGTACAGTTTGTACCGTAGCAACAGTTTGTGCTGCATTATGCCCCAATGCAAATGGCTCCACAACAACCACAGTACATTCAGCAACCGCAGTTTACGTAGTAAGGGTAAGGCATGCAGCCCACTCAAATGCAACAACAGTACAGCCAACCTCAGTACCCACAATAAGGTGGTTTCCATGGAGGATTCCGGGGTGGACGTGGCAGAGGTTTTGGTCATGGAGGAGGACGAGGAGATCGTGGACCTGTTCAGTGCTATCACTGTGTAGTATGGGGACACTATCAGCGCGATTGTCCACTCTTGTAGACACAGTGTACGTTTTGCTTTGTTACAGACCATACAGTGGAAAACTGCCCGCAGTTGATTGCACGATGGTAGGCAAGGAATATTCTGCAATTGCAGAACCAGACACAACAACCAGTATAGAATCAGGTGCAGCAACTGGTGCAGAACTAGAACTAAAACACTAATCCAAATCTGAACCAACAAGGGAATCCTGCACCTAATAAGAATCAGGGCGCGAATGTTGCGACAATTTCTGCAGAGCCAAGACCACAGGATGCGGCAATCAGAGTCATTACAAAGGGAGGCATAGAAATAGGAGGAGACATTCAAAAGGCCGGGTAGAAGAATGTACTATTTGATGTTGAGTATGAGCGTGATAAGTTCTTCCAAGCATGTCGTGCATTAGACCAGGACCACGATAAAGCTATCATCTACGACATGCTCCCTGTGTTTGATGCGACTTCAGAGGCAGGTCCATCAGCGTAGTCTGGAACTTTACAGAAGTTTCTTGAGAGTTGCTTATTGTTGGAAAGCGACCCCACGGCCCTAGCTGAGATTGAAGGGTTGTTGCAGCATCCAGCTAAGGGATGACAAGAGTCCGCAGTAAACTCCTTAAAATGGTGGAAGATAGGTAAGGAGATGCGAATGAATATCTAGATTGGGGATTATGACATTGATTCAGTTATTCTGGACATTGGTTCAGATGTCAACATCTTAACCAAGCAGGCATGGTAGAAAATGGGGACCCCCCCATTGAGATGGTCTCCTGTACAGCTCTGGTTAGCTAATCATGCTAAAGTGACACCGATTGGGAGAGTCCCCCAGTTGGTGGTGGACATTGAGGGCATGAAGACCTACCTTGACTTCGATGTCATCGAAGTGGTTGAAGGAGGAATTTCATATCCTGCGTTGTTGGAGATCGGATGGGCTAACAACGATGGAGTAGTAATCAACTTCAAGCGGTGGATGATTACTTTTGAAAACTGCAATCTCAAAGTCATATCCCCGTTGGATCTGGATGAAGGTCGCAGATACATTGAGCCAGTAAAGGACGATGATCCCAGTGGATGGGACCATGCATTTAACATTTTTGAAGACTATATTCATCCAACTACCAACGGTGAGCTGGGATGGCGTAGTGATAGCTCTGTGTCTTCCTACTCTGATGACGCACTATAACACTGGCAGAACCGCTTGCACAAGGTGTCGCTCCATAATTGTGCGTTGATCACGCAGTCCCTATGCCACATCGTGACTGAAATAGTCACACTACCAATATATGAAGGACTGCCTGGCTTATCTGACTTTCTGACAGAGTTCGAGGAAAGAGTTTCATAACCACAGCAATTGCTGGCATTAGATGAAGCACTGAAGGCTTCTCCAGCATGCTGGTGGGAGACACACAAGGCATCAATTGATGGATGGTCGAAATGCAAAATATTGATGATGGTACACTTCAGTGATACCGAGGTATGCCACGCAGGTAAGTATGATGGTCAGAACGATCCTGGAGGCCATTTGACGGAGTGTTAGACATTATGGGCATCGCGATCAAGAGATGAGTGGGTCCATGCATTTATCCATATCTTGGATGAAATGCCACGGTCATGGTATACTGCAGCTGAGTTATGAGGAGAAATCACTACTTGGTTGGAGTTGACCATATGTTTTACTCATATGTTCATTTTTGTTGATCCCAACCCAGATGTACATAGCGCTCTGCAGACCATTCATGATGTGGTTCTAAAGGTTGTTCCTATGGCGTACCCAGTGGATCCGCATATGCACTGCCAGATGCAATCCATTATGGAATGTTATAATATCACTGGTGGGCCCGAAGACGGTGATGATCCACGGAATGTCAATATTCTAGAGTCTGAAGGAAGTCACGATGTGGTACCACCTGGTGCGCTAAGTGATCCGTTCAGTCATCCCTTGAAGCTTCCCAAGATAAATTTTGGGACGGAGGCCACTCCCAAGTTCGTGAATGTTGGAGATTATTGGGATGATGAGATGATGGGAAAGGTCACTGATTTGTTGCACGAGTTGCAAGACCTTTTTCCTACAAAGTTCTCCGAAATGAAAGGTATTTTGGGTGATCTAGGTGAGATGAAGATTACCTTGAAACTAGATGCTAAACCAATCAGGCAGCGACCTTATCGGCTAAATCTTCGACATAAGGAGAAGGTCAAGGCAGAACTTGATTGCATGTTGGATGCTGGTATCATTGAACCGGTCGAAGAGTCAGAATGGATCAGTCCTATGGTGGTGCAGGACAAGAAGACTGGTGAGGTGCACATCTATGTCGATTTGTGGCAGTTGAATGATGCCTACTTGCATGATCCCTTTCCGACCTTGTTTACTGATGAAGTACTTGAGGGAGTAGGTGGCCAGGAGATGTATTCTTTCACGGATGGGTTCTCAAGCTATCATCAGATCCATATTGCAAAGGAAGATCGCCACAAGATGACCTTTGTGACGAAATGGGGATGTTTTCAGTATACTGTAATGCCGTTTGGACTAAAGAATGCACTTGCGATATTTTCACGGGTTGTTGTTGCTGCATTCAAGGATTTCATCCAGAAGTTCTTACAGGTATACATGGACGATTGGACAGTCTATGGTTTGATCCGCGATCACCTGGCCAATCTGCGATTGATGGTGGAGCGCTGTTGACAGCACCAGATATCGTTGAATTTGAAGAAGTGCATTTTCTGCACGCCGTTTGGGATATTGTTGGATCACATTGTGTGCAAGCAAGGGTTGTTAGTCGATCCAGTGAATATTGTGCTTATTTTTAGTTTGACACCACCAACCACTGTCAAGCAGCTGAGGGCGACTTTAGGACATACTGGGTATTACCGCAAGTTCATCACGGGATATGCAGCGATCACCACCCCTATCGAGAAGCTATTGAAGAAAGATGCAGTATTTCAATGGAGCACTGAATGTTAGAATAGTTTTGAGCAGCTGAAGGCTAAGATGGCTTCGACACCGATACTAGTATTCCCGGACTAGAGTAAGGAATTCCATGTCCATGTTGATGAATCGTCAATTGCACTCGGTGTGGTGCTAGCGCAACCAAGAGAGGGGGATCTTGATCACCCTATTGATTTTTCCAGTCAGAAGCTATCATCCACAGAAAAGAATTACACCACTACTAACAGGGAAGGATTGGCGATGGTCTACGTGCTGCAGAAATTCCAACACTACTTATTGGGCGGACATTTTAAGATGTTCACAGACCACTTTGCATTGAAGTACCTAGTCAATAAGCCTGTGTTGGGGGGAAGATATGTCGATGGTTACTTCTCTTTCAAGAGTTTGACTTTGAAGTAATTGTGAAGCCAAGCAGGTTGAATTCTGGCCTTGATCATCTATCATGAATTGAAATAGGAGAGGAGCCAACTAACATTGAAGACGGGTTGCCTAATGCAAAATTGTTTCGGGTTGAAGTAGCCGATGGCTATTTTAAAGAAATCATCTAGTTTTTGGCAACAGATACCGCACGAGAAGAGCTCACCACTAGTCAGAAGAAGAATTTGGTGGTTAAAGTTGTCGACTTCCAGCTCATTGCAAGATAATTATACAAGATGGGTGCAGACGGGATATTATGACGGTGTGTCTTTCCACACGAGCAATCGCAAATATTGGCATAAGTACATGAAGGAGTGGCTGGAGGACACTATGGCGGTCGGGCGACTTCCGGGAAGGTGCTTCCGGCGGGGCTTTGGTGGCCCAAGCTACATAATGATGCGACAGAATATGCGCATTCCTGCGACATCAATCAGAGAACTAGGAAGCCATCCAGGAGGGACGAGATGCCACTGATGCCTCAGTTAACACTACACTCGTTTGACAATGGGAAGTGGATTTTGTGGGACCAATCAATCCACCGGGTAAGCGCACTGGTGCCAAATATATCATCACGGTGACATATTACAGGACAAGATGGGTGGAAGCTGCAGCAGTCGTTGATTGTTCCGCAGCCATGTCTGCATGGTTTTTGTTTGACAACATTATCACTCGCTTCAGCTGCCTCAAGATATTGTTGAGTGATCAAAGCAACCACTTTCTCAATTGCACCATTAGAGCATTGACGGAGGAGCTGCAGCTACATCATGAGAAGAGTACACCATATCATCCATAGGAAAATGGCATGGTGGAAGATTTCAATAAGATATTGGAACATGCACTGACAAAGGTGTGCAATGCGAACCGTGACAACTGGGATCTCAAAATTCCAGCAGTATTGTGGGCCTATCGCATAACATGTAAAAGGTTGATAGGTCAGACACCATTTAAGCTGGTGTATGAACAAGAAGAAATCATGCCAATGGAGTACATTGTTCCAAGTTTGCACATTGCAGCAATGACATGAATGGATTCTGAGGCAGCATTAGAGGAATGTCTAGCGCAGTTAGTGCAGCTGGAGGAAGATTTCTTTATCGTCGGTTTTCATCAGGGTGTGGAGAGGGATCGCCAGAAGGATTGGCATGATCGCCACATAAAAAACAAATAGTTTCAACAGGGTGACTTGGTGTTGTTGTATGACAGCAAGTTTATGAAACATCCAGGAAAATTGCAGATGCATTGGCTTGGTTCGTATCGCATCAGTAGCCTTACTTCAGGAGGAGCAGTCCAGTTGCAGCAATTGGGTGGAGGGGTGCTCCCAAAGTTGATTAATGGCAGTAGGTTGAACCCCTATCAATCGGGCTTGGAACAGTGCAATGCCCGAGTCGCATCACGAAAAAAAAAAGTGTGTAGATTGATCGGTGGTAGGATGGCACACCAACAGGAACAGAATGTAGACGCAGGGAGGTTTGTGCTGCAAGTTAGGAGCGATCCGCGACAAGTGGCATGGTCGTGATCGGGTCAAATCAATAATAAATGCCAAAAGTTAAAATAGTTAATTAACGGCGCTTGTTCAAATGATGGGAACTAATGGTGGATCTGGTCGATCGGTTGACAAGATCGACGATGGATTTGCGTCATTAATACAGGATTTCGGTTGAGTTAATGCATGATTTAGTGATGATTACGGAGGATTCGGTTGGATGCTATAAGAATGGGTCGAAGTTGGTCGAAAGGCACCAAGAATTCAGTTGTTAAGTGCCTATGTAGAGCTGAAGAGTAATTTTATAGCTTGGTGAGTGCAGTTGTGTGTTGGGTAAGGTTCAATTGAACTTGCAGAGTGCTGTTAGGATGGAGAAGCTATCAATTGAGAGCACTGGGTAAGGTATGCCACGAGAGCTAGAAACAGTTGAGATTAGCAGTGAGGTTGATTCTACTTTCATCGGGATTGCAATTGAGGAAGAAGTTGAGTCTGTGGGAGACGTCAATCTTGAGGCAGAAATCGCAAACATGCCGGTGGGGATGTCAATAATTGCCAAGAAGCGTCGAGGGGGTTAGCATTTTGAGTCACCGCAGAAAAGGAGGCAACTTAGATCATCTGCCGCAGTTGTAGGAGAAGCTCAGGTGTAGGTAGGGAAGTCCAGTTGCCGCGTGGATGAGTCTTCCCCATGGGAGGGACTGTCGGCTATTAGCATCCCTGGGTACATCCCTCCCAGTCGATCGGATGCCACCCCGTGCAAGCTAAACCTGGAGCAGAAGTATGGCGTGAAGATGCCGGCGCTCCCTACTGGAATGGAATGCTCTATTGATACTAGGTCGGTGTTGATACACATACGATACGATGATCATGATATGGTTACCTATCCATAAATTGCATCGGCCCCATATGTGCCTAGGTCACAACTTACTGCAACGTCGATTCTACAGGATTGGGCACGAGGATTGAAACAAGCCAACTTGTTAGGGCTCATTAACATGCTGCATTTCAGGGGGATGGCAGAAGTTAATGCGTGTGTGAAGCAGCTGCTTGTGTGCTTCCATGGTGGTTCCTTGTGGTTGGACAGAGAATATTTCGCACATTACTGGACTGCCTAAAGATGGAGTTGATCCGTCGCAGCAATTCCAAGGGAAGGCGAACGACAAAAAGAGGGTGGGTCAACTGGTGAAGAAATATGGCTTGGAAATGGATGGCCATGGTTATCGCACTAGCAGTATCAATGATAAGGTAGTACTCATCGGCACCAAGATTTTATCCTGCAAGGTGGTCAGCGGTGGTCGTCCTAACTAGTGCAACTCAGGGATTGCCGCATGTGTAGTACAATGCATGGAGGGCATCCAAATGAACTGGTCCTTGTTTCTATTAAATCAATTGGAAGAGGATGTTGTGGCAGTTCAATTAGGTAAGGGTTCATTCACATATAGTTGGCTTTTGTTATTGATTGCATTCGTGGCTTGGAAGGAGCCCGACACATATCAAGGCATGGAAGTTGCGGTTGCAAAAGAGCGGCGGGGTGCATGCTATCAGAACTTATTGTATGTACGGGAGCCAGAGCGACTCCGGGATTGCCAATTTCTATTCTGGCTCTATTGGGAGATGCTTTGTGATGCAGTGACAAAGGTACCGCAAATATCTAAAGACACTACGACAAAGTTTAAGCCGATCATGGAGTTTACGGTTCGACCACATGCTATTTATGTGAAAGCAAGGCATGACCCCAGTCAATAGTGGTTGTTGACCCCTTACAAGGTAACAACGGAAGCATTGGATTCCATTGTGAATGATTGGCCACCGAAATGGTGCGAACCTATGGCGTTGGCCGAGATTGAGGCTGGAGAGCTGGTGAAGGGTCCAGATGATTGTATATCGGCACAGGACCTGCAAAATCATCATGATTCCGATCAAGATTCCATTAAAGCATCGATGGATGATGACAGTGACCGTGCCTTGGAAGAGAACAGAATGAAAGGGCACCAAGACCCAGTGACAATCAGTGGGCTTCCCCTGCCGACGGAAGTGCACTTCGGTTGACTTATCAAAGCAATTCCTGATGCATCCACTGCAACAGCTCAGAAGATGACAAGGGATAAAGATGAAGGATTCCATACGCTCATTACTTGTATGGACTCATTGTATGACATTGTTTCGCAGAGAGCACCGAACGAAGCAGTGGCACCACAAGTTACCACAATCAACACTGAGCCGCGAGTCAGGAATGTGGAGATTCCCCTGATTGTGATTGTGACTAAAGATGAGGCTGTGAATGCTTTGATGCAGTAGTTGTAGAAGGTGTCCATCAATGTTAACGCATTACTGGTGTAAGGAGTGACAACGATGCAGGCGGTTTCTAGCCGTGAAATAGCTGACAGAATGCACAAGATCAGTGTTAAGTGCATGAGGGTGCAGGAGTGTGAGGCCACTGCACAAGCAGCCATTGTAGAGTTGACAGCACAGGCCACTGTAGCACGGCAGGCTATGAATGAGCTCGAGGAAGACATCAAGAAGGAGCGAGCTGAGAAGGCTTGCAAGATTGAAGAGTTGAAGAAAGAACAAGACCACCTCATCGTGAAGAAGGCCCATATGTGGGATGATAGTGTGCGGGTAGAGTAGGCCATTGTGGAAGCTTATCATCATGTGTCGGAGCCCACTAAAGGGTTGGATATGCTTCAGCGTGCACAGCAACTGGGGGCTATTATTGTCTAGTTGTGGCATGAGAATCAGGAGTTGCGAGCTCGGGTGAATCCTGGAACACCACAAGCCAAAGTGGATGACCGCAAACAAGCGATTGAGGAGATAACATCACAGCTAGTGGAGTTGGAAACCACAGCGACGAAGCTCACATCCGACACAGTGTATTTTTAGGGCCGGATCATTCAGGATGAACAGGTTGAATAGCTGATGAAGGTTCGGCAGGAAGCGGAGGGGAAGTTGGTGACACTCAAAGCGGTGATGCGTGTGATGCCACCTATGGAGAAAGTTTCCAAGTCTGTGGATTTGAAAGATCTGCAGTAGCATGAAACTAAAGAAAATGAGGGACAAAAGAAGCATGTCGCGCAGTTGGAGGAGTTCCAGGATGTTGGTGTCCAGTTCATGATGAAGGCTGGCGAAGTTCTCCAAGCAATGCAGGGACATTTTCAACAAGTGGCTGTGAAGATGATCGAGCACCCATCTCCCAAGGACATCGTCGACAGTTAGGAGGCGGCAGTATGACAATTCCAAATCCAAAACCACAGAGTACACCATGTCTAGTTGACGTGGCTCGAGGGCGATCCACAAGATTGTGTTGGGGGCGTGTTGGCAGGCGGTTTGGTAAGGAAAAATCGCAGCATCGTTGATGCTGCGACATGTTAGAAGAAATCATGGAAGACAAAAGGCTAGATTATTTTATGTCTTTTTGAGTTAGTTGTACAGCAGAATGCGGGTTTTTGGGTCATTGGACCATATGATATGTAATTTTGGGCCAATTGTACCGCAGTAGGCAGGTTTTTGGGTCATTTGGACCGTGTCAGTTAGATTTTGGGTCATTTGTCCAAATGTCGGTTAGGAAGTTGTTAGTAAGTGGACAAGCATTGTAAAGGTGGAAGCCTATATATAGACATGAGTTGTAAGTGTTGGATCATCTGATCTTGGTATTATTTTTGGATGTTGATTGTATGCATCTTTGAGTCTGTATGTGAGATCAAGAGATATTGCTGAGATCTGGTTTTGCAGAGATGTTGTATTAGGGTTTTTGTTGAAGTAATATGACATGACGGAATTGTTTGGTGAAATTCCCTATGTACCTTTTATGTTAATACATGTTGTGACTCACAAATGATGCTATGAATTCTTGCTGCAGTTGATAATTTAGTGTTATACTTGTCGCGATGAATGTTTCTGTTGAATGATGCTGTTAATCTTGAATGCATAGATCTACCATGAATGTTGCGATAAGTTAAGTAATTGTTTCCATAATCATCCTCCTTCATTTGATGGAAACATCGTTTCGTCCACTCTCCCTTGATCGCCTCGGGTGAGACCTCATCTGCTCTACAGGTGTTGCCGGACAGGGTAAAACCTGTCTAGGCCAATGCTCAAGGAGAGCACGGTGGGTTGGTGTCGACAGTGATGGGAACCCTTGTCGACTGGGTTTGAGTCAACACTACCAGGGATGACCCAAACATTAATCATCAAAGCATTTATTAACCCTTTCCAAGGCTACAATGTATGCATTTATATATGTATTTCCTTTTGATGGGAGGATACAATTCAAATCTATGGATTGTTATCCCATGTTGGGTGGAATCGATGTCTTCACATTGTTCCACATGAATGTTGTATTTTTGGTTACTCTATCTTCTCAAAACTAGGGATAAGGTATTTTAGAGTTCACTACATGTATTCATACCTTCTTCTGCATCCTCTCTCACTTCTAGTTATCCTTATGATTCTCAAAATGGATCTAATAAGTTTGATTACTTGTTTATTAGTCTGGCACTGTCATGTCCATCATTAAAATGAAGGGTCCAATGGGTTAGTGAAATAATGGGTTGGGTCATAGTTAGTGCCTTGTCTATGGCCTGCAAGTGGGATATGGGGGTCATTTAGAGTTTTTGTGCAATGAGGATAGTTCTTAGGGCTTATTCCATGGTCTAATGTTAGGGCCTTATGCTATAACATTTTCTCTAGATCTCATGGGACATGCAAAGGACCCTATGGTACCATGGTCTAAAGCCATAAAATTTTTATAGAGGGATCATGGGAAATGCACAGGGACTAAGGATAACACACATTCCATGTAAAGGGAATACTTATGAGTGGGAATTTGTGTCTTTGTCTATTTTTAGCACTATTAGTATCATTTGCACAACCCATTACATGGTACATAGTAGAAATATATATTTTTTGGACATTACATTTCACTTTGAGCCTCATGGGATAGGTACAAAGCCAAAGGACATTATACATTCCTTGCACAAGGAACCTTCTTCTTGTAAATTTTGGCCATTTCAAGATATGTAATAATAGGGATGGCTCTCACGGCTTGAGATAATGTCTATGGTTGGATTTCAAGTTTAAATCCATAACAGTTCCCTCATGGGATAGTGGAACATCATTGGTGCCTAAAGAAACCACATAGACCCTAGATAGGAAATATTTAGTTTATGAGGTAGATGTGGTCAATGTTTAGATAATTGTTGCAATAGGGATGGTTCCATGCCCAAATATGTGACCTTATACCATAAAATTTTCCTATAGGACTCATGGGGATTGTGTGGGGACCTCGACCACCATAAAATACCTGTAAACAGAATCTTTAGAATGTGAGAAACATATCATGTCCATATCGAGGTTGGCACACAATGGGAGCATTTGTACAACCTAGTCCATGGTCCATAATAAAAATCTAGAGTTAAGACATTATAAATTGGGGGCTAGGGGTTAGTACGCGATGCATGAGTGAGTTTAATATGTTGAGAGGGGATGGGTTAGTCTTGTGTGTGTTGTAAATGATCTGACATACATCAAAATTGTGGGACAAGCATATTTCGTAAGGCATGATCCTTACCAAGAGTTTTGTCAATATGGAAATTTGGTTTTGTTGGATTGTGGGTAAAGGAGTAAGTATGTTACCAATTAGGTAGTTCATAGCTAGAGGGTTCAAGTTACATTCACAAAACACAAACTTGTCACGAGTCTTATATTGCTTTGGATGCATATGAGAAAGACTAATTAACTTTGACATTATGTATTCCGTGTTGTGATATCCTATACTTCATGTTTCAATATCCTTTGCTTAATATTCATTAACATGGAATGTATTTGGCCTCAATTTTGACCGATTTTGCACTTAATTAGGTGACCCATTTATATCTATTATCACCTTCTTTTTCCACCAGTTCCCTTCCCTTTTTGTATTATCCTTTATATTTGCATGACCCAAGTACTATCTTACTCTAGAAGGTAATTCTTCACAATTATACATGATTTTCCATGTTTTAGAATTGATTTCAGGATAAATATGATTTATCTAATTATTCTAGGGTCTTGTAGTCTCTCTATGTTCTTATAACCACAAGTATCCTCTATGCTATCAAAACCTCAGAAGACTAGATGGTACCGAAACCTTAGAAGACTACATGGCGCTATTCGAACCACATAATACTACATGCTACCAAAACCATAGAAGACTACATGCTACCAGAATCACAAAAGACTACATGATTCATGCTATAGTCATCTATGTGCACATCAATGGAGTATTCATCCCAAATACCTTGATTGACCTTGAAGCATCAATCAATATCATGACCTTACAAACAATGAGGAAATTAAACTTTCTTGGTCTTCACCCAACTCCTATTTTTTTTTGAGCTAGCTGACATATCTAAGATGATGTGGTTGTGTATTTGGATTCCTAGGAATATCTTGTAGACTTTTTATTCTTGCAAACAAAATCTTTGTCATGAGGAAATCCCATAATACTTGAATGGTCTTGGCTGGCTACCACAAATGATTTCATAGAGTGTAGGTCTGGTAATATATTCATCACTTACGTGGATGTATTAAAGTAGGTAACATTGGATCCCCTGAACAAATCCCTTGAAACAATGGGAGATGTTCCATGGTTGGACAACCCATCTAGTGATGAAGAGGAAACACAACCTATTTTTACAATACACTAGGTAGTAAATTTTCAAGAATGCATAGAAGAAAATTAGGTCAGATATTTCCTCTGTGGTTTTGATTTTTCTAAATCTTCAGATTCATTTACTTTTCCATTGGAACAAATTTTGGAAACTAATGTATAAGAGACAAGTGATCTGACAACTCTATCTTTGTTTGGCAATACTATATCAACTGCCAAGTAGGATATTGAATACTACAATATAACTGTTGAGATTAGTCCTAAATTTTTTTTTATCATATTAGTGCTCAACTTACTTAATTACAACAGGAAAAATTGGTTCAAATTTTTCAAAAATACTCAAAATCCTTTCCTTAGGAATACCATGACATGAAGGGAATATAACTTGAAATTTTTTCTCACCACATTTACACCTAGAGTGATTCCCGACCTGTTAGGAAGGCCCAAAGATGAATGGACCCAACACTCAAGGAGGTAGTCAAGGAAGAATTATAGAAACTTCTTGATGCCAAATTCATTTACCCAATCTCTGACAGTAAATGGGTTTCCCTCTTAGTAGTGGTTCCTAAGAAAATGGGAAGTGGTGTACATGCCTAGAATACCAAGAACTAGAAAAAGACACCATCAAAGATTACTTTCATCTCTCCTTCATTGACCAATTCTTGAATACCCTTTCCGAAGAGAAATATTTCTGATTATTAGATGGGTTTAGCAGGTATAATCATATACAAATAGCACCATAGGATCAGGGTAAAACAACATTTACATGCTCTTGGGGGACCTTTTCCTATTGAGTGTTTCCCATCACCCCATCGTTGAAGAAGAAAAGGTATATTCTTATATGTACTGATTATGTTACGAAGTGGTAAGAGGATAAAGCTTTATTTAAAGCTAATGAACAATCAATAGCATATTTTATTGATGAAGATATGTTCACTTGCTTTCATGTGCCTAGAGAGAGTGTCACAAATCAAGGATGCAATTTACCTCAAATATTATTAAGTCAATTAGTTATCAGTGCCAGATCAAACAAAAGAGTTCTTCCCCGTACCCATCCACAGGTCAATGGACATGCGGATTCTACCAATAAGTTTCTTGAAGGAACCTTGATGAAGATAGTACAAATCCACCACAAATATTTGGTTGGTCTGTTTCTTGAAGCATTATGGGACAATAGAATCAACTATAGGAACACCATTGGGTTCACCCCATAAAATTTGGTCTATGGAAAGCAAGTCCTTCTCCCTATAGATTTCCAGATCAAAACCTTTAGAACTATAGTCCATATAGGAATGGATTTGACAGATGTACAACAACAAAGGATATTTTAGCTGAAAGATCTAGATGAGATTAGACAAGATTCTATCTAGCATACTACTTTGGTTTAGCGGAAAATGAATAAATGGCAGAATAAATTTATCAAAAAGAAGCAGTTCTAACTATGCGATTGGGCTCTCCTCTTTGATTGAAAGTTTAAAATTTCCAAGGGGAAATTGACTACTTATTGTCTGGGACCCTATGAGGTAGACACTATCTTTGAGAATGGACCATTTTGAATCAAAACTATCGACGAAGAACAAGTCTCTTTTCTTGTGAATGAGCATAGGATGAGGTTTCACCACATGCCAATGTCCATGGTATAATTTGTTACATATATGGTTTATAAAGACATAATGGAGGTGGTAAGAGAGGTAGGTCATATTCCAACTAATCCTCCTTGAATTATTTCTTGTTTGCTTCAATTAAACACAAAAAAAGCGAAGAAAAAAATAAGCGTAGGTGTGAAAACCACTTCTGTGGTGCAACTATGCAAGAATTTTGTTTGAAAACTACGATACTAGAAGGAAGAATTCATCATTTGCAATAGAATGTTGTTCTTATGAAATCATGATTCTCCAAATTTTTGTTTCTTTCATGCATTAGATGATGGGGGATTCCGTAAGTCCCTCCTTCTAGCATTCTTTTCCCATTGACTTCATCACAATATCTAGGAATAAAGTCTAGGGACCTTTTTCACTACCTTGAGGTTTGCATATATTAATGGAAATTTCTCTCACCAGTGAATAGTGGGAATACATCAGATTCCTCGGATCATAGGATCTTATAGGTGACTCAACTCCAACTTATCCATTTGTACCTTTTAATATGTACTTGGGTTCCTTGACCCTCATTGCCATCAAATTTGAGTCATCTCGCATTGGTTAATAGCTTACTTTAATGGTCGACAATCCAGTGATTTCTCCTCATGCTCAACCTCAGTACTTTCATTCACATATGGTATAAGTACACCATAGGACGAAACTTGTGAATAATTTTTGGCTTCATCATGGACACAACAGTTGTAATTTTCAAACCTTTGATTTTATGTATCAGATGTTTATTTTAGTCTCTTCATTTTTTGTTCAATAAAAAGACTAGAAATGCTTAACAAAATGTGAAGTGTGTTATATTCCAGCATTGAATTTGAGCAAATAATAGTCTTGAACCAACAATTCATCCAAAGAACCAATATGAACATTCAACTTATTAGATGGTGTCCTGAGGTAATCTCATCTTTATAGAATCTTTAAAATATGACCAATTTACTACATGAATTATATTATTCTGGTAGCTCAATGCAGCACATAGCAGAATGGTTGGAGTACTGGAACACTTCATTCTAGTAGCACAACACAATACTCTCTAGGATAGTTCAACTACTGGAACATCCTCTTCGGGTAATTTACCATATCTTTTATCAGGACAAAATGCTACGGGAACTCCCAATTCTAGTAATCCTATGGGTATATGTCATGTCCCCACAACAATGAGCATTGGAATAAGTTCCTAACCCAAGCAATCCCTTGGGTTGAGGAGGAAGCTGCATAACCATGGGGTTAATTTTTGAATTCCTAGGCAATTAATTAATTAGACTTTGCAATAAATGATATCCTAAGTTTAATTATGCACATGAATTATTTAAGTTAAGCATTTAATTTTTTTATGTGGAATAAAAGAGGATAAGGCTCCACTAGAACGCATAAGAAGATGAGGTTGACTTGAGATAGCTTGAGGAGGAAGCAAAGAGAAAATATGCCAAATCTAAGAAAATCAGAAAGGTGGAAAAAGCTCAGCAAAAGCAGCACAAAATAGAAAGCAGGAAAAATCAGAAAAGTAGGAAAGCTTAGAAAAGCAGGAAAGTCCAGAAAAGCAGGAAAGTCAAGAAAATCCATAAAAAGCAGAAAAAGCAAAGGAAGAAAGTGGAAAAGCAAGGAAAAGCAGACAAAGCAGAAAATAAGAAAAGCAAAGCAAGGAAAGCTAGCCTTCCTCATCCACTCAAGGAGGGAGCATTAGTTTGGTTAACTTGCTCCACAAGTCACCCTATCTCCATAAATAACCCAGTACGCACCACACTCACATATTTTGTCAGTTTGAATAATTGTATGCCTGCAATCTTTGCCTCATAGACTTGCGAGGTGTGCCCCTGGTCAAGGTTGGGAGATGTGCCCTAGCTTCCTGTGAGGGGATGATGGAATTCATCCATTATAACTTATCTTATTTTCAGGTCCTATAGCTGAACCAATATCTGTTCGAATTTCCGAAATCTTCTACAAGTCTATGGTTTGAATCTCAGAGCCATTCATTGATTTCTAGTGTTGTAATGTTCAGTAGGAATGGAGAAAATTTTTTGTAATGATTTGATGAGCCTCCTAGCCCATATATTATATATTGATAGTGAAATAAAACCTAGGATATTAGTCAGCTTGAATAAAATTGCAGAACTCAGATTTATTCTCATATTTCTCCACCCTCTCTAGATTTAGCTAGAATTTGACTAGTTTCCAGTTTGCAAGTAATAAATGAATGAGAACATATCCAAATGAAGTAATTCTTGTTCCTGGATATCAATGAGATGCCAAAAATCACATCCCATGCTTTATTTCATACATTTGTTACCCTTTAAATCATTTTTAAAAATCCTGAATTCACACTAGTTGAGTTGTCCTAGAAGGAAATTTTATGTGTGTTTTTGTGAGAATTTCTCAGATATCTTTCAAACTTTCTGGAATGATTTTTTACTATTTAATGAATTTTATTAATTGATATTTAATTTATGTAATCTCAATAACACCCATCCCCAGTGTCCATTTAAATATCTCACCCATACTAGTCTGTATATGTTGAGTAGCCCAGGAGTGTTGGAGTAAATTGAAGCTTTATTCTTTTGAAACATCAATGGTATCAGTACATTTTTCATATGTATCATACCACTTCAGAACCTTCCACCTTTCCATTTCCTCTGATCCTGCCCATTCCCAGTAATTCTAGCTTTCCTAGTTATTGTTTTAATTAAAAGTGAGAAGATAAGAGTTTTTGTATCACTGATATAAGTTGGTACATTACAGTTGTATAATAGCATCATCCTCTAAAATTTCTCTTAGTTTTATTCTATGATTTCAAGAAGATATTTATATTCCAAGAAAAAAATTCCTTTGTCAGAAGGAGAAGAGGAAGAGGAGATCAATTCCACTGAAGGAATATTACAGGAAGGATCAGATATGTCTCATAATGAGGATAAGGAAGAGTTCAAACTCTTTGTTCAAGTCATGATGAAAGGTCTTCAATACATCTCTCTCAATATTTTTCAATCAGGAAAGGAAACCAGAGAGTTATTAGCTCAACAACTAGGAGGCGAGGTAGAAGAAGGGAGAAGCAATGGCACCCCACATGGCAAGAGGAAGAGTAGTGGTGGTCACATTTTCTCAAAGACTAGGCCTCACAATCAAGCTAGTGAATTCAATATGGATACTCCATCTTGCTCAAGGCATACTATGCCTAATTTTACTAAAGAAAAAAGAGAAGAACCTCATGGTTGAAATGGAGGTCTTGCTTCATGGGAGGACAAGTACATTGAGTACCTTACATTGAATGAAGAATGCAGAATTTCAATACCATTCAAAGAGTTCTGTAATATGAAATACAATTCCAGCTCAACAAGAGGCTTCAGAATTCAAAATCAAAATTTTGAACTCAAAAATGTCATTGGTAAGATTTCTTTACCTTATTTCGATGGTTCTAAAAAATGCACTGCTAACTCTTGGATTAAAAAACTTCACACATATTTTCAGTTGAATCCTATGGCTGAAAGATATGCCATCAATATGGCTACTCTACACTTAGAGGGAGAATCAAATGAGTGGTGGTTTCATGGCCTAAAGGCTCTTGGGAATGACCAAGTAACCACCTATGAAGAGTTCACATGAAGGTTAGCTGAAAGGTTTGAAAGAAGGGATCCCGATATCGCCTTCAGGGAGCTAGAACATGTAAAACAAACCGAAACTTTAGAAGCCTACATCTCTGAGTTCCAAAAATTCGTTGTGATGGTCATTGACATTTTAGAAGCTAGGCTAATTTTATTGTTCATAGAAGGGTTGTCAGAACCTTTGAAAGTCTTGGTGAAATCCTACAGACCCAACACCTTGCAAGATGCACTAAGTCGAACCAAAGATTTGCAAGACTCTCTTCCAAGGACCAGATTTCCTCCAAGGGTTGGTGTTCCTACTCAGTTCAAGAACCAAAGGCCACCCATGAAGAGTCATCATGGAAATTTAAAAAAGGATAAATATTCTAAAAAACGAGATGAGTTGAGAATAAGGAAGATGTGCTTCACTTGTCAGGAGCCATGGGTTCTTGGGCATAGGTGTGCTAAAGGGAAGGCGCATTACATTGAGTTTTACTCAAAGAGTGAATCTGAGGAGGAGGAAGAAGAAGAGGCCCCAATATATGCAGAAGTGACCTATGAGTCTGTAGAAGAAGGACCTCATCCTGAGGTAAGCAACATTGCAGTAGTCTCAGGAGTACCTCGCTACCATACACTCAGATTCAAAGGAGTGGTTCAAGGACAATCAATTACTGTGTTGGTGGTCGATGGAGGAGCTACACACAAATTCATTTATTCATCCTTGGTCGAAAGAAGGAAGCTACACAATGAAAAATTTTGAGGCTTCACTATTATCATTCCAGGTAATCATTCCATGAACTGTTGTAGATGGATTCCTAAATTGCAGATTTGTATAGGAGACGATACCATTACAGATAGCTTTTATGTTGTTGATGTGGCTGATACTAACATGGTTTTGGGATTACAATGGATGCACTCCATTGGGAAGCATTCAGTAGACTACCAAGTTCCGTGAATGGTATTTAAGAGAGAAAATGGAAAAGAGATGGTGTTGATGGGAATCAAGACTTATCCCAAACAAGTGGTGAGTGCACACAGTATGAGTTCCATTCTAAGGAATGGAGACATTGAGCGGGATGTTCAATGCCTAATAACCACTAAGGGAAGCTCATTCGAAGTATCTCATTATCCTAAAGACATTTAGAAGCAGCTCCAAAATCATAAGAAGGTATTTGGGGACCTTCCTCATGGTACGCCTCCAAATAGAGGAATAGAACATAGTATTGAGTTGGAGATAGGAACCTCACCTATAAAGGTGCATCCCTACAAGCACCCAAAGAGATTCAAGGATTAAATAGAGCAAACCATTAAGGATCTTCTTGACTTGGGGTTCATTAGGTCGAGTTCAAGTCCTTTGCCTCATCAGTATTTCTTATGAAGAAGAAAGATGGGACCATGATAATTTGCATAGATTATCGAGCTCTTAACAAGAAGACTATCAAGAATAGATATCCTATTCCAAGGATAGATGAAATTATGGTTGAGATCCATGGGGCCAAGTATTTTTCTAAGATTGAACTTAGATCTAGCTACCATCAAATCATTGTGAGAGAAGAAGACATACAGAATACAACCTTTCGGTGCCACCATGGGCACTTTGAGTTTTTGGTTATGCCTTTTTTGCTAACAAATGCACCTGCAACTTTTCAATCTTGCATGAACAAAGTGTTTAGCAAACAAATCCGTAAGTTTGTACTTGTATTATTTGATGATATTTTAATCTATAGTAGGACTTGGGAAGATAATTTGCATCATTTGGATGCTATACCAACAATATTGGCTGATCAATCTTTTTATGCAAAGCTAACCAGGTGTGATTTTGGAATGACTGATATTTTGTATCTTGGTCATGTGATTGGTCAAGATGGATTTAAGGTACACATGGAGAAGATCCAAACCATTCTAGATTGGCCTAGTCCTAAAAATATCAATGATCTAAGATGGTTCATTAGGATATTGTAATTTCTCTTTATAATAAAGTTCACAATGTGCTCAAATTCACCAAATTTCAACTCTAGGTATATGGATACAATTGATTCCAAAATCCACCAATTACCTTCAAATTTGGTGAGGAAGTTCATGAGGGGTAATGGGACACATTAACACATGTATAAGAAATATAATCAACTGATATACCCAACCATGGTTTGCAATTCGCAAGGGAATAAGTTTCAGGACAAGACTAGTCAATTTGGGAAGTGGAAAGCCCCCCTGGGTCTTGGAACAAAACTCTTCCAAACACTGTACAACCACCACTAATGGTTGGTATGATACTTGGATCTGTTTTAACACATTTATTAAAGTAAATTTTCAGCATTATATGTGGTTTTATGGTCAAATAGTTATCCAATAGAACTCAAGGAATTTACTGGTAATTTTGAGGCTCAAACCCCCATTGGTAGATGGCTCTAAATAGCTCCAAATGCTCTCAAATTGTACTAATGGTGTATGAATGATGTTAATACTTAAAAATGGTGTTTATAGGTGTATTTTAACCATCAAATGACTTATGAAACTCACTTTGGAAATATGATCAATGTATGGATTTTTACTAGTAAATTGTGGTTCAAATCCCCTAAGGGTAGATGGTGAAAATGACTTTCCAAATGCACTCAGTCCAACTCAAATTTCTGAATGGAAGTAGGGGAAATATAAAGGACATCAACATTAACTAATATGCATCACCATTCAACTTTTAATGTCTTCTATAACTCCCTTAAATTAGATGCAAGATGACTAGTTTTGACCTTGGGGGAAATAACATTAGATCTTCTTCAAATGAAATAAAACTTAGCAAGATGGATCCAAATGCTTAAGTGCTGAAAATGAAACTTTTAATACTCATAAATTGAAGTCCATACATCATAAATATATCAAATAAAAATATTTCCATTCGAAATCATCATCAATACATTGGCATAAATCAATCTAGTGGGGGAATGGTCACTGTTTGCTCAATAATCATCAATTTTACATACTACCACTTGATATTTCGACCTGAAAATTTATGGATATGAATAAAATAGTATTTAATTCATATTATAAAATAAATGGAGCATTATAATCTCCCCCAAAGAGTACAATAGCTCACCAAAAACGCCCTCCCTCAAGGATCAAGAATATGCAATGAAAACTGGAAATGGTTGAAGGAATGGGATGCAATAGAATAAACCATGATCTTCCATATAGATTACACCTGTAACAAATGAATCCATTAAAGCTCCAAACTAAAGGTCTGAATGTCCTTCCCAATTACCAACTTGGATGGGAATCTTTCACCCTCAAAATTGGCTAAGGGAAGAAACTAGCCATCCACTGGCTCTCCCTCTTCACAAATGCAATTGAAAATTCTAAAAATGATCAAAATATCCTATTATTCTATGTTCATGACTTTTATAAACTTCTAATTTCCTTCATGGGTCAAATTCCTTCCAATAGATTCATGCCAACTCAATTTGGGAAGAGATTCCCAAGTATGCCACTTGTCCTTCCAATTCTAGCTCTCTCCTTCTCCAAATTCGAATTGGTGTCTCTTTGGCTGCCGTAACTCACTTGAGTTCCTTAATGGAGGCTATGTTTATCCCTGACATGTCATATGTGTTAGATGTTAGCCTTCAGGTCTAATTTGTGTCATAGGTGTCATATCATCTTCATCATTGTTGTCATAGTGTTAGGGAATCTACTCCAAGTGTCTCACTAGCTCCAAATTGCCTCTTCCTCTTCCATGAGAGTTATTCTTCCACTCCAATTAGACCTTACATGACTCATTCCAATTATATTGACCTTCCAACTCATCCCAATAACCTTTGTCTTCTTATTGATTCGAAATGACAAGAGAAGAATACCATGTGGCATAGAAAATCTAGCTTATGTTGGTCCCACTTCCTCCATGTATCTTCATGATCAAATGCCACTTTGATTTTCCATTGTATATATTTATTTAGATTCTTTATTAAATATCTATTCTCTTATAATGTCCACACATCATTTATTATCCTTCTTATTTCAAATCCCAATGCTTCCACCCACAACCTAGGAAACTAGTAATTTTCATCCTTGGCAATTATTTGACCCTTAGCATCAATTTGAAAAACTCTCATGAATATGACCAATGGGCTTAGGCCATTGTGACCCAATGAAAAATTTGGTACATGACAAATCCTCCCTTAAAAAACTTGCTTGTCCCGAAGCAATTTAAAACATGGGTGTTGAAGAAACTGCTTTCTGTATGATTCTTTGAAGTTGCCACTGAATTGCCCAACCTTGAGTCTTCAATATTCCATGAAGATTTTAGAGAGGAACCACCATGCTTGCTGCTGCACTACTCTAATAAAAAATCACTTTATTAAGTGGGAAATCCATCTCCCATATTGCTTGTTTCCGAAAAAATTGAAACCAATGAAACAAAAATTATTCTAGGGTCCCATTGTTTATATTGCACCCTAACAATTAAGAGTGATCTCCAACCCATACCATTAGATAAGAGGATTCCTGGATCCCATTTTCTTATATTCATTCTTCCAAACATAATGAGTACAAAATATATATCATCAAAGTACATAACAACAAAATGAAAATGTACATCAAGAAGATGCTTCATCAAAGAGTCATGAAAGTGCTTATACCTCCAAGCAAGTAGACCACCATTTTCCAAGTGCATACAATCAACAAGTAACCAATAAAATTTGCTCCAATGACATAGGTGATTATCCCATGTCCTATAATGATGCTCCAAAGGGATACGATATGCATCAAAATATTCAGCCATGTATTCTTTCATCCAAGAAGTGAATGAAGAATCTCCACTAAAATCTGAACCAAATAATGAGCAGAAAAAACAAGGAGACTTCAAATGACTCAAAGAAGTCTCACCCATACATCCATGAATGTGAGAATCATAAATATATAACAAGGTATGTGGCTTCCAACAAAACTATTCTCCAATCATAAATCTATTCACCCAAGTGTTGGATGAAGTTCCTCCAACATCAAATGAACCAAGTGTTGAGCAAGAAAAACCATGAGTCTTCAAGTGACTCAAATGAATATCATAGGTGAATCCATGTAAATGTGCATCATCATAAAGTGACAAATGATGTTGTTGCAAATGTGAATAATAATGTGCTCCAACCCTGTCATCATAAAAGGTAAATCTAGGAGTTCCATACTCCTTATGTGGCACCATCAAAAAGAACCCTTTCACCCATACTTCATTGAGACTAATGCTGCAAAACATGGAATTGTAGGATGTAGGAGAATGAACTAACTCACCCAAATGATCAAGAAGTGCAGAATTTTCATCATGGGAAAGATACATATGAGTAGTATAATACAATGCCTTCAAAAGTGTACAACCTTTGTCATAGATTCGTTCCAATGTAGAGGAATCATACTCTTCTTTAAAAATTGCATAACCTTCATCAAGAGACAATTCAAGTTCCTCTTCCACCACATCAAGTGTTTGAATCTCTTCAAGTTCATCTTCAAAAACATCAAGAACATTCAAATTTCCACATTTCTCATGATCCACCATGTCCTGAGAATCCTCCAAACAATCTACCATTTGACAATCTGAAACATAGGAGGAAAAACAAGTATCTTGCAACTTTTCAAGAAGTTGCTCATTTTGAATTGTGAGCCTATGATTATCCTCATTATTCTTCAAGTATGCATCATGTAACCATTAATTAAGCTAAAAAAAATGGTTTCTATCAAAAAGCAAAGACATGAAATTACCTTTGATGTGGCACATTTCTCTTTCAATCTTCTCCATGTCTTCAAGGAAGGATGTTTCCTCCAATGAAGTATCTCTCCAACAAGAATTTGAAACCAATGTTTGAGTGTCATGGAGAATGCTGAGGGACTCTTGGATATTCGTTTCATTCATATTTAAGGACCCTTCAATAAAATTAGGCTCTTGCAAATGAACCTCCTCATCTTATTCTTTATTGCTTGGACCAACTCCATGAAGCTCAAGTGGTGATTGGGAAGTTGATCTTGTTTCTTCTTCAACTGCTCCAAGTTCTTCATTTTCATGTTTAATGGAAGTTTGGATTGCAGCAACACTTTCAAAAGTGATCTCTATGTCACCAACATAGAGGTGTGAGCACCTACTTCTTCATAGTTCAAGCATCCATCAGTAGATGCTCTTTGGTTCATGTCTAAAGTAGAAGGTGTCTCGAAATGATCTTACATATTTTCAATAGAATCTTCTTCATGCTCTTGTGATGTCTCTTCCTTTTGCTCCTTCAAGCAAGCTGATGCATTTTGCCCCTTGTTTTCCTTAGTATCAATATAGTTGGAGTCTCTTTTTGAAGAAAATCCAAAAACTCTCCTCAAGTAGGACATACATGCCTTCGCTGAAGCTTCAGATATTTCATTGATCTTTTCACTCACACATATTTCACTTACACACATATGATACTCTCTCCAAGGTTATTTACCAGAATGGCATAAACCTTTCTTCACTTACTCAAAATATTCCTTTTTGGGCCTATTTTCAAACACACAATCAACATAGTCTTCAAAAGGCATGGCATTTTGTGTATCTTCCCTCGAAGCAAGATATTCTTGATATTTTTGATATTGTTGGGGCAAGGTTTTAGATGTTGCTCTCCATCTTTGTAACTCATTCATATAATTATCCTTTGGTGGTGTGAAATGCTCATATTTATCATACATATAGTCATAATAATAGTCTTCATTCCTCCTAAAATTGTAAGAAGTGTTGCATGATGGCACCTCTTCCTCATACCATTCACATTCTCTTTCATATTGTTCATAAGAATCTGCATATTCCTCATAAGAATTGTACTCATAGGATTCATCATAATAGTAAGACATGGCTGCGAATTATTCTTCAATGTATGATATTAATTCATTGGTGCAAGGACCATGCTATGATACAACTTTAATGTCCCTTTTTAATAATTTTATTAAAATGGCAAAAAATTTCACTTTTTTCCCTAGTTCGACCTTTGACTAGTTTTGATGTCTAGGTCTCCAATTTGCTCCAAATGCTCCCAAATATTCTGATAAGGTATATGAATGATATTAGGACTTGAATATGATGTTCAGGGATGATATATGACCTTTATATTACTTCCTCAAATCCTCTTTTAATTATGTTTGAAGTAGGGAGTTTGACTAGCAATTCCTCTTTGACTAGTATTGGTCTCTTGGTCTCCCAAATGACCCCAAATGATTGTATAGTGGGTCTTAAGATATTTGAGAGGTATTAATACATATAATATAGGATCATTGATACTTAAAAACCCTTAAAAAACTTCTTCACATTCATTTACAATATGGACAAAGTAGGGAATATTACTAATAAATTATGGTTCAAATCCCCTAAGGGTAAATGGTGAAGATGACTTTCCAAATGTACTCAGTCCAACTCGAATTTCTGAATGGAAGAAGGAGAAATATAACGGAAATCAACATGAACTCATATGCATCACCATTCAACTTTTAATTTTTTCTATAACTCCCTTAAATCATATGCAAGAAGACTAGTTTCGACCTTGGGGGAAATAGCATTAAATCTTCTTCAAATGAAATAAAACTGAGCAAGATGGCTCTAAATTCTTAAGTGATGAACATGAAACTTGTAATAATCATCAATGTAAGTCCATAAATCATAAATAGATCAGATAAACATTCTTCCATTCTAAATCATCATCAATACATTGACATATATCAATTTAACGAGGGAATGGTCACTATTTGCTCAATAATCATCAATTTTACATACAACCACTTGATATTTAGACCTGAAAATTTTTGGATATGAAGAAAAGAGTATATAATTCATATTATAAAATAAATGGGGCATTATAATATCCCCCAAAGAGTACAATATCTAACCAAAAACGCCCTCCCTCAAGGATCAAGAATATGCAGTGAAAACTGGAAATTGTTGAAGGAATGAGCTGCATAGAAGAAACCATGATCTTCCCTATAGCTTACACCTGCAACAAATGACTCCATTAAAGCTCCAAATGAAAGGTATGAATGTCCTTTCCAATTACCAACTTGGATGGGAATATTTCACCCTCAAAATTGTCTCAGGCAAGAAACTAGTCATCCACTAGCTCTCCCTCTTCACAAATGCAATTCCAAATTCTAAAAATGATCAAAAGATCCTATTATTCTTTGTTAATGACTTTTATAAACTTCTAATGTAATCCATGGGTCGAATTCATTCCAAGAGATTCATGCCAACTCAATTTGGGAAGAGATTCCCAAGTATGCCACGTGTCCTTCCAATTCTAGCTCTCTTCTTCTCCAATTTCGAATTGGTGTCTCTTAATTGGCTGCCCTAACACACTTGAGAGCCCTCTTGGAGGATATTTTTATCCCTGGCATGTCATATATGTCATATGTTATCCTTCAGGTCTTATTTCTGTCATAGGTGTCATAGCATCTTCATCATTGTTGTCATAGTGCTAGGAAATCTAATCCAAGTGTCTCACTAGCTCCAAATTGCCTCTTCCTCTTGCATGGGAGTTATTCTTCCATTCCAATTCGACCTTACATGACTCATGTCAAGTATATTGACCTTCCAACTCATCCTAAGAACGTTTGGCTTCTTATGGATTCGAAATGACAAGAGGAGATTACCATGTGGCATAGAAAATCTAGCTTGTGTGGGTCCCACTTCCTCCATGTGTCTTTATGATCAAATGCCACTTTGATTTTCCATTGTATATATTTATTTAGATCCTTTATTAAATATTTATTTTGTTCTAATGTCCACACATCATTTATTATCCTTCTTATTTCAAATCCCAATGCTTCCACCCACAACCTAGGAAGCTTGTAATTTTCCTCCTTGGCAATTATTTAACCCTTAGCATCAATTTGACAAACTCTTATGAATATGACTGATGGGCTTAGGCCATTGTGACCCAATGCAAAATTTGGGACATGAGAGATATGCACCTACTATCGGAATTTTTTCAAAAGATTCTCAAAGATGACATCTCCTTTGAAATATCTCACTGAGAAAAGAGCCTTCCATTGGTCGGAAGAAGTTGAACAAGTGTTCAACAGAATGAAGGAGGTAATCAATAGTTGTCATGTTCTTGCACTTCTAGATTTTTCTCAACCTTTTGATCTTGAGTGTGATGCTTCAGGGACTGGTATTGGAGTTATCTTGATGCAAAATAAGAATCCTTTGGCCTTTGAGAGAAGAAAATTGCAGCCACATGAAAGGTTGTATTCGGTTTATGAAAAAGATATGCTAGCCATCATGCATGCGCTAGTCAAGTTCAGACAATATTTGGTGGGAGGTAAGTTTATCATCAAAGCTAACCACAATAGTTTGAGGCACTTCTTAACCAAAAGGGAGCTTAATGATAGACAACAAAAGTGGGTAAGCAAGTTCCAAGCATTTCATTTCGAGATTGAGTATAAGAAGGGTAAGATGAACATTGTAGCTCATGCACTTTCTAGAAAACCCACTATTGGGCGTGGCCCAAGTGGGTACCAATTTTGTTGAAACACAATTTTGAGCTGCGCAGTAGAAAGCATGATAGTGTTGAGTGCGTAGCTTGCTGGGCATATCTAGTTGTGCACCCATGCTGATGCGTAGGACCCTCACAACAACAAGTTTTGGTAAGAAGACATAAGAAAAGGTCGGGCGAGGAAGCGACCTATTTTTGGTAAAGAGCCGGACGAAGGAAGGAGAAAGCGACTTGTTGGAATAGTGACGGAAAGTAGTTGAGAAGCTAGGCTACTCTGGTGATAGAGATAGGTAGGTGGAAGAGGCAGAAAGAGACAGGCCGTGATGCAGTTGTAACTGTTTGAGGACTGCGATTGTCAGAGGAGTGTGCGAGCCACGAGTGGCCCTGTAGGATGGCCTGAAGCAGGAGGAGTAAGTTGTTGATGGAAATATTCAGGATGGTAGTTAGCCATACCATGTTTTGGAAACCTAAGAGTTTTTTCCTACGAAATTGTAAAGACATGACCTATGGGGCATGATCTAAAAATAAGGCATTTTTGTATGGGGAAGGGTTACTCTTCATTTTGGAATAGTATTAGACTTTTGAGAAAACCAATTGTAAAGGCTCTGCAGCTGTGTGTGCAGAGACCTATCTGAGAGAGAAGAGAGTCTGCGGCCGAGTGCGTAGACCAAGAATGGTTGTACCCTTCCCAAAGATCAATATTAACAACCGTTCGTGTGGATGTAGCCTCCATCCGGGGGGTGAACGACGTTAAATCTGATGTAGTGAAATTGTCTATATGCTTGTGCTTTGTTCTATCTGTTTGCTTAATGTGTATGTTTGAACTCTCAATTATCAGTGGTGGGTTAATGCTTTTATATGTATTCGATGTAGGAGAAGACCAGGGATAATATGTTAAGTGTTTTACGAATGGATGATTGATGAATGTGAGCTTGTCTAAGTAAGTGAATGTATCATCTGTGGATAGACATGTATGCAAGTAATGAATGGTTATATACTTATGTTAATGTATAATATTGGAGGGGCACAGGACTGATAGCTTGTTTGATTACACCAATTATAAGGTTAAATAATCACTGGTAGTAATCCAAAGGAATAAGTACCAAGTAAACCCTTAACGCAATTTTCGTCGAAGTGAAGGTGCATAAGTCTGTTGTACTGTTCCATCGAACGAGTAAGGTTGACCTGACCAATCCATGGATGCACTGGGTATGTAGGTTTCCAGCTAAAGAAGTATCAACCCACGACGAGGATAGTCGTCGCGTAACCCTCAGTCGTAGCACAAGTCCATAGTGCATTTCACAGTGGGTTTGTCCCGTCAACTCATCACCTTGCTGTAGAAACCTGATTCTGCAGCACCCCCATAGCTTCGCCTCGGGTGATACCTCGACCTGCATGCAGGTTGTTGCCGAAAGGGCCGGTGAAAAAGGTGTTTTGTTGGTTAAAGCTAAAACCACAAAGAACCTGGGTCTATATTGGAAAACCTCTAGATCAGTTACTTACGCCAACAAATGGTTCTGTTGTCATGCTAAGAATATGTGATGAGTTGAGGAAGTAATGAACGACGACGAATATCAGTTCCTGGAAGGTTCAGACAGTTGGCATATTTAAAAGAAAGAGATCTAGGATTGGTGTGATAAAACCATGAAATATTTTGCAAAGAAAGAGAACAGACACCCACGCTTATCTGACGCAGCATGGTTGGACAGATACTTATGGAGAGACATTCACGAGATATTCTATGCTTTGTTCGTAAATGAGTTACATTAGTGGATATCGTGACTCGCAGAGAAGAAAACCTATTTCCAAGGAGGAGTACCTACATAGTGGACTCCAGAGCTCACAGCGCAGCTCAAAGCAATAGACAGCCCATTAACGCGAGCAGTCGAATTTTGGGTCGATAGCATACTTGAAGGATTCATAACAGAATTTGCTGTAGACACGCTGAAGTCCTATAGTCAAGCTGAAGCATATTTTTTAGAAGGATTCAGAGGTACGTACTTGAAAAATCTCAGTTTATATATTAAAATAATTTTAGTTGAAAAAGGCGTTTTAAGGATGCAGTAATATTTTTCAACGTGCCATGGTCAATAGCATTTTTAGTGATTCTGACAAAGAGACACATAATCTGAGAATTGGAAAGAGATATAAGTTTAATAAAGAAAAGAATCCCAGAGGACCTGGACTTCGTGTAAATACTGAACTCCCATGTGACCTTAACAATCAGACTGCGCCGCCATCAGCCACTATACACCCTATCACACTTCAGAATCCGCTAGTTCCAGAAACCGCGCCACCCCTAGATCAAAACCCACCCACTGCGAGTGTAGCATAGCCCACCCCACAGAACGTCGATACTGTGCACACCATAGGAGTAGACACTCAGGCTAGTCCAACTCAGACTATTCCAGTTCAGAATACCCAATCTCATAATATCCCACAAAATACCACTAGCCCGAATATCACCTTTATTTTCTCCGCACAGATAGTTAGCACTACTCAGAGCGTTGCACAAATAGGGAGGAGAATGGCAGATAATGATATAAAACTGCTGATATTCAAAGCAACGGGTCTAGAAGACCCTGATCAGCAATGGTTTCTATGTGAAGCCGTATGGAGTGTCAAGCAGATCTAGGATGTTGCTGTGAAGAGAGCGCAGCTCATCACCACTTTCCGAGACCGAGCCTTGCATTGGTTTATGAAATAATCTCAGGCACAGCCGAGAAACCTAACAGAAATTAAGGTTGCACTCGCTGTAGAGTTTAAAAAGCCAAAATCAGAGTCGCAAAGCATAACAGAATTAAAGGAAATCAAGCAGAAGCCTACTGAAATGGTCTGGGAATTTGACCAAAAATTTAAGACACTGTTGGATCAAGTGAGCTTTGAGATAGCTCCACAACAACATAAGGAATGGCTCGTCACTACGCTGTTGCCCCATATCAGACATCCATTGATGCAGTAGAATGTTGTGTTGCAGGCAGAGGCCTTAGAGATCTCAATGAAGCTGGAGGCTTCGCCAATCGGTGAGACTAGTTCTGGGATGTCTCAGATCCAGAACCAGTTGACTACTTTGACAGTAGAATTGCAAGGCATGAAAAATGGAAAGGAGCAGTGATATGAACACAAACGTGAGGTTTGTTGCACAGGATGTAAGGGAGAGGGACACACCAGAGAACATTGCCTCTTATTTCAAGATTACCTTGACAGTGGCGCACCAAACCCAATGAATATGAATCACAATCAGGTTCCATGGTGTGAAATATGTAGAAGCTGAGGACACAGACCTGAGGACTGTTATCTCATCCATAAATACGTGAAGACACCTAAGAGCTTGTACTGCAATTTCTATAAATCAATTGGACATGATGAATCCAATTGCCGTGCATATGAGCTCATGAACGAAAGGAAGCATGATATGGAAATGATGCAAGGTGTTGGAATGTACCGTGTCCAAGAGGAAAATCAGCCGAAACAAGAAAATGCCCCCTATGATCAGGGAGGATATTGAGTCCGTGGTGGTGGATACCGCGGGAGAGGAAGAGGCCCGGTGCAGGGAAGAGGTCGCGGCTAGGTAATCTGTTATAACTGTGGCCAACCCGGTCACGTATCTAGAGATTGTACAAACCCATGCACTACATGCAATTATTGTAAATCATTTGAGCATGTTATTGAAGATTGTCCTGTGCTAGAGGTAGAAATGCAGAAACAAAGAAGGACATAACCGCCAAATCCTAACATTCAGTTGATCGTAGCAGAGAGAAGAAATGCAGATCCAAGTGTAAACATGGTGACCCGTACTGGCGTTGATGCAGGAAGAGATGGAGGCACATAAGCTTCGACTTCTAGAGTGTGCATTCCTAGACAAAATCCAAGTGAGCCAGTATGGATTAGAAAAGCCCCTGGAAAAGCACCGGGTCTAGATTTACAGAAAAATAAGGGAGAATTTACAGACGCACGGGATATTCTTAGAGAATCAGCACCTCAGTTCACGAGAATCCTGCTGCGCAGCAAAACACCACACATAGAAGATATGCTAGCGACATACGATCAACTAAGTGTGGAGGCAGACACAGATACTTCTATTTCGCAGTTCCTACAGAGCTATATGAATTTATTAAAGAGCACAGATGCTTTCACGAAATTTGAAAAGCTACTGAGGCAGTATGAGCCAAACAGTGAGAAGGGAGCTTCCCATGGCATAGTCCATAATATTAGGATCCCCAAAACAACAGGAAGGGAAATGAGACTCACTACGCAGATTGGGGACTACGAGATGGATGAGATCATTCTTGATCTTGGATCCAAAGTAAATGTCTTGACCAAGTAGACATGGCATCAGATGGGCAAACTGAAGTTATAGTGGTCACCTATACAGGTAAGAATGGCTAACCAAGGGATATTTATACCCTTGGGGAGACTACCAAACACCATTTTTGACATCGATGGAGTGCATAGCTATGCCGATTTTGAAGTAATTGAAATCATGGATGACAGCCATCCTTATCCAGCACTGCTAGGTATCGACCAGGCAATGACTAATTCTCCCATTATTGATCTGAAAAATATGAAGATGATATTCAAAGGCAATGATATCAGGGTCATTGCACCATTGGACCCTTTGCAGGGTGAACGATATGTTGAACCGATTCAAGAAGAGTCCCAAGCCCAAGACTTGGACCGTATTTACAAGATGACAACTAATACTGCTGATTATATTAATCCAACTATGGATGGAACACTCAATTGGCGTTGTGATAGCTCTTGTGTCTCAAACTCTGATGCAGGACTGGAGAATTGGCAAAGCAGATTGCATGAAGTACCTTCCAGGAAATGCGCACAGATCACAAAGTCATTGCGATGGATTGGAAATGAGGTAAGCCCAATTCCCGATTATGATGGTTTCTCTAATTTTTATTCTTTTATCAATGAATGTTGGCTTAAATTGACCCAGAGGTTTCCAAGTAGACCCAGGTTCTTTGCAGTTCTCCCTTTTGGCCAACAAAACCCCTTCGCACCAGCCCTTTTGGCAACAACCTGCGAGCAGGTTGAGGTCTCACCCAAAGTGTATCTTATGGGGTACTGTGGAATCAGGTTTCCACAGTAAATGATGAGTTGTTTATATGAATGAGCTCCACAATGCAGGACAGAAGGAGTGCACTACGAGGCAAAGTGATGCGGTACGCAGTAGGTTCTACGCTGTGAAGGCAGCACTGCGGACTTCACTTAAAGACTTCTTACTGCTGCAAGTTCTCTACTGGAACTGTGAGTCCACCATGTTGATTCTTTACTTGAAAGATCTTGAAAACGATAAGGCACTGAAATGAATATCACTCATCCATTCATTCAGGAACTTACTGGTTATCTTTCTAGCATTCGTTCAAGAACTTGGATCTGTACAATGCCAACTGAAATGATAGACATGACTAACTATGTTGCGTTCCTTCACTATGTTTAAGAAATTATTTAAGCTTAAATGACTGACTCACGATCTTAACATATAATTAAAATGTTCACCATTCATCTGTTCACATGGAACTTAGCATATCATTCCCAAACTTCTCATATTGGTAAATGCATATCAAAGTTCTCCTACTACAACATGCAAGGAAACATTCAAACATTCATTCTACAGGTAATACAGACAGTCATTCATTCATAACATCATCGCATAACACAGGATTTAATGTGGTTTACTTCCCCGGATGGAAAGCTACGTCCACAAGAACAGTTGGTAATATATTTCTTTCAAAAATGGATGGGGCAACTGTTCTTAGTCTGTGCACTCAACTGCAGACTCTCCTTTCTCTCCGCTAGGTCTCTGCGCACACAGTTGCAGAGCCTTTACAATATTCTCAGCTCAGAGAGATTTTACAATACAAAAAGTTATCTCAAGATTACTCTAACAACTACCATCTAGCCCCCAAAAATAGAGTAACCCCATGCCATACAAAATTATCTTCTTAAATAGATCATGCCCGAAGGTCATGTCTGTAAAATGTCGAAGACCTAGAACCCAAAACCCTAAGAGTTTCCAAAACTGCACCGATTTTCCAAACCGGCTTGCTGGCTCCTGGTAGTGTTTGTTTGATCTTGCTGTATCTTCACATCCTCATCCTGTCGCTATCGGCCTTCCTATCGCACGCATGCCTATAGGCTGCTTCTGTCGAACCATTTCTCTCTAACGGTTTTACCTTCTCAGCGTGCCAAACGTCGCTTTGCTTAACAATCCACACGTGGTCACCTTCCTGATTTGCCTATGTCCGCTGCTCGACAATCCCGGAATATCTTTCCAAAAATTACTGCTACCGGTCCACCCGATACCTGCACTTGATACTTGTCCAGCACACCACTTTGCTGGCTCCACATGGCCTCCTAACTCCACAGCACTACTTCGGCACAGTACTAGTCTTCACGTCACGGACAAAACTTCGATGTTGCGCGCAACTCCATAATCTGGTCCAAAGTTGGATGCTGCGTGCAACTTCGCAGCATCCTCAATACTTAGCCAAAACTGTATTTCCAAGCTGTGCTCAGCTAAGCTTTCCCTACATGTCTCAAAAAGGTGTTTCCAAAACTTTGTCTCAACCTGGGCCCAACATGCCCCTAACACTTACATGTGGCTCGTCCCTGAGCCACTGATTGTTTCAGCTATCTCACTCTATGATGCGACCGGTGGAACGAACTTGGCCGTGAACTCATCATATGTACCCCACAACTACTCCACTGCTTCTCTTGTATCCTGCTCAACCTATTTAACTGTCTCAAGCAGTGTTGGAGTTATTTATTGTCCAATTTGATCTTCTACCTGCTTCTGGTTATCGCGTAGTTCTGCTAACTTGTCTTCAATCTGTTGCGATACCGTCATGGCATTCTCCAGGAGCTACTACGACTGATTATCCATCTCAGTCTCTTTTTGTTATAATTCCTGTACTTCTTTCTTTAAACCGGATATCTCCTTGTATCTTGGCAGCTTCTCTCTAGGTGGCAGAGCTTTAACCTCTGCGTTCAACTTGTCCAACGCGGTCTATTTTTCTTCTACCGTGGTCTTGACCTGTAGCAACCCTCTATCCTCTTCAAGGGTCATGATTGCATGTGAAACCTTATCCAAGAGGGATTGGCACTTAGCCATCTCATTTGTGATGCTTTTCGAGGTGACACTTACTACTTTCTATCTGACTTGTTGTTCAGTTAATTATGCTTGTATGTTCATTTGTGCCTTCAACGAAGTAATATTAGCCTGATAAAAAATTTCCTTATCTTGCATCTCCGACTGCAAAGATATTACCTTGTCCCTGATCCTCAGAAGTGTGTCTATAGGATCATACTGGAGTTCTATACCTTCAATATCCTGTGCAACATTGGATATGGTAGTCTCCAAATTTTGTCAGCGGTCTAGTTCGTTCCGCAGCTGCATTTGCTTGTTTGCTTAGGTGAGCTCTGCTTGTGACTTCATTGACTCCACCGTCCGGTCATGCATCTCCTCAACAATCTGCATGTGGATGAAGTGCAATCCTGGTAAGGGGATTTTGGCTAAGTCGAGCTCTACCCTCTCGACTCCCTTTGTGTCCAACACAACTTGTTTTTCCTTTGGCAATGCAACAACCAATGGGTCCACATGGACAATTCTAGTCTTTGATGGCAGTGTTATTGCTAACTGCGGTGGCATTTGCTGCGGGGTTCCTGTCGATCTCCCTTCTGCTTCTGTGTCACGCAGCAAGCTAAGGATTTTCTGGACATCATCCATTTTCTTCATTAGACTTTGCATTGCGAGTCGCGTCTTCTGCAGGTCATCCTAGATAACCTTATCCTTTTCATCTTTATCTACCATGAGCTCCTTCATCTGCTCTGAGACTGTTTTGGCTATCATCTCGTAGTCATCATCATTGAGGATTGCCTCCGATTGAATCTTTGTGGCCTTCACCTTCTTCCTCGACTTTGGCTTCTACGAAGTCTCAAGTTCTTTTCTCTTCCCTGTTTCTTCAGTGATTGGGCATGAGAGCAAGATTGGCTCATCCTCTGCTGAATCTGTCTCCCCGTCCATAATTTCTACGTGGAACTCTGGTGGCCAATCTTTCATGAGGTATTCAACATCCTACTCATACATGACGTAGTTCCCTAGGAACCACTATGGTTTCTTCGTTTGTGTTTTCGACGATATGAAGATACATTTCATATCCACCTCAAAGTTGATGATGCAGATATACTTCGCCGTGACCTGCTTTGTAATGTGGGATGTCTTCATGATTGCATCACACAGCTGAATGTAGTACTGGTAAAAGACTTCTGCTGTCGCATTCTGGTGCTCTGCATTTTTGTTCGGCCAAAGGTTGACGAACTTAAACCCTCTAGGATCATTGGTGTCCATAATGATGCCCACATAATCTCTCGACTCCTTCCATCCACAAAAAGCAATTAGGACAATGAGCCAGGTGAAATGGAACTGGCCACCATTCACCTGCATGTCGTTGAGTTCTTCAAGGAAATCATTCAACAGAAACTGACACCAATTGAAGTTTGTCCCTTCAGTCGCTGTGGCACCCAGGAGTATTATGCCCGCATGCACCTCCGAAGGCCTAGCTGTTTTGAGTATCTTGCCTATGAGAAACTGTGTTACAAATCTTGTTGCTCTGTCCTCTATATCTTCGGTTGGGAAACCTCTTTTTCCCTTCGCCATCGGGTGGGTTTTCTTCATCTTCTCAACAGCCTCTTTATCTTTGCTCTTCCCCTAGAAGAATTTCTTAGGATCCTTACTGTGCTTGCTTATCCCGGTGATGCGGTGGATCAAATCGATGTTAATATCGATGTTCCTACCCAGCCATAGATAACCTTGGTGGATTCGCGCCATGAGTGTGCAAACCAAAATATTAAGTTCTAAAGAGCGGTCAAAATGTGCCAATCTTAGCAATTTCAGTAGCCCCGACTGAACGACAAGTGTTAGACAGCTCTCGGCAACCAGGTTAAGAGTTCCCTTGGAATCCTTTTTCCAGCACATATACTAGTCTGGTTGAAAATCTGGGTACTTGGGAACATCTGGCTCATCCTTCTTCATTCCTAAGAGGTCATAATTCTCCCATTTACATTCTGCTATCTTTCCGAGTAGATTCTTAGTAGTTGCTAGATGTTTGGAGATAGGTGATAGAGGAATGTCATATTTCACATTCTTGGACAATTTAAACACAGGGACATTCAGTTCCCACAGGGAGATATAATCAAGTGTCATCTTCAAGGGTTCTTTCTAATAGACTGGCGATTTTTGTGCCGAGGAGCCCATATTTATGACCTTGCTTCGAAGCCCCGTTACATGTTTTCGTTTATCTTTCGCTTTTTCCTACATTGTCGAATTAATTCTTGGTGATCTGCGGGATCCTTCACCTTGTTCTACGGTGACCTTCTTAACTGGAGTTTTCATTAACTGCTCAATCCCTCCGTGCTGAAAGATCCTCAGTGCTTCTTCAATGGTCAATTATTCTTCTCTATAGGAAGGTTTAGACATTCATTAATGAGATAGCGGCTAAGGTAGACAAAATACAGATCGCTACTAGTTTGGAGAGGTTAATCACAAGAAAATTCTAAGTGCTCGGTAATGCCCACTAGTATCCTAATGGTGTTATTTATAGGAGCAGCAGACCCCCTATTGCACCCTTCAACGGCTAGATAGGCATCTAATGTGGTGTCCATTGGTGAATTTGAGTGGATCCTTCAGTCTTTTTTGTCGTCAGCGTGCTCAGAACGGCTATCTTCTCTTTAAATGTTGAAGCAGTTGCTGTAATGGTCATCTAACGACTATTTTTCTAAAAAGCCATGTAACGGCTATTTTTCTCTGAGTGCTGCGCCGAACTATGTGGCAAATCATCTGCAACCCTACGCAACTACTTCACAGTGCCAACATTTTCCAACTGCACGGCTCCACTTTTTTTTCTTTCTTTCTTTTTTTCTTTTTTCTTCACCGCAGCTTCAATAGTGTTGCGTGGTACATAGATTACATTTCCTATCATACCTTCTTAGATTATTCTTCCTATCATACCTTCTTCCTTTTATCATACATGTACAGACTTCTTTATATTTCTAGTGTCCAATTTCAACTGTACTTGACACTTAGAACTTCCTTCCTTTGCTTGTTATTCAGGGTTCTGCGAAGTAGTGCTATCATGGTATAGATTTAGCCTGCTTCCATTTATTAAGGTTGGCAAGGTATCACCAGCTAAATTGGCTAATTGGACTGCACCAGTGTTAGTAACATGTATCACAGTATACGGTCCAAGCCAATGCATCTTAAATTTACCAGGGAATTTCATAAATTTGCTATCATACAAGAGGACTAGATCACCTACTTGAAAACACTTGTTCTTTATATGGCTATCATGCCATGCTTTCTCGCGGTCCTTCTGTGCTTGCTGATGGAATCGAGTGATGAAGCGATCTTCCTCCAAGCCCAGTAAGTGTAGCAATCTTTCTTCTAGAGCTTCGTAGTCTGCCATCCCTGTAAATGCAGCGATTCTTAAATTAGGTACAATATATTCCATAGGAATTATAGTCTCTTTCCCATACACCAAGCGAAAGGGTGTCTGTCTTGTCAATTTCTTGCATGTGGTCCTGTATGCCCATAACACAGAAGAGATGCGCAGGTCCCAATCGTCTCTATTTACATTTCATACCTTAGTAAGTGCGTTCTCCAATATTTTATTGAAAGCCTCTACAGTACCATTCGCATGTGGATGATATGGAGTACTGCACTGATGATGAATGTGGAATTCCTCCATAAGTTCCTCAATAGTCTTGTTCAAGAAGTGAGTACCTTGTTCACTCATCCAAATCTGGTGAGTATTTCTTCAAAAATAAACTGCGTAGCAGTATTGGCGGTGCAATCCTTAACTGGTTTTGCTTCCGCCCATCTGGTGAGGTAATCAATAGTAGTAATAATATACCTTACACCCGTTCTTTCTCTTGGTGGGTTTATAGGACCCACAAATTATATTGCCCATTTTTCAAATGGCAGCAGTGTCAACTGTGGATTTAGTGGCATCTCATCTTAGCATGATGGTTTTCCTGTCCTCTGACAGATGTCACAGTTCCTGCAATATTCTTTGGCATCTTTATGGAGCATAGGCCACCATAGCCCTACGCGCAATATCTTCTACGTGGTAGCCCTTCCTGCATAGTGACCTCCCGCGATTCCTGAGTGTGCGTCCACTGGAATAAATGGCTTCTCATGATCGAGTACGCACTTGTGCAGGACTTCATCTGGCCCAAGTTTGTATAACTGACCTGCAATTATAGTGAAGTAAGCATTTTTTTGCTGGATAGAATTCCTGGGGTGCTATCCCTATGGTTAGGAAATCAATGATATCCTTGTAATAATCATCGGCAACCTGTATACTAAATAACTGCGCATCAGGTAGACTGTCTTCAATATTCATCGGCTCCTCTCCTGAATCAATCCTTGACAGATGATCAGGTCCCAAGTTCAGTCTACCTGGCTTTACAATAATCTCAAAGTCATATTCCTGGAATATCAATAGCCATCTGCATATGCGCCCCCCTAACACTGGCTTGTTGACCAAGTATTTCAATGCAGAATGGTAAGTAAACATAAGGAAGTGCGAACCCAACAAGTAGTGTCTAAATTTCTGTAGGGCATATACCATCACAAGGCCTTCCCTCTCAGTAGTAGTATAGTTCTTCTCTGCTGTTGAAAGCTTTCTTCTAGAAAATGCAATAGGGTGGTCAATACATCCCTCTCCTAGTCGAGCTAGCACGATCCCCAGGGAAATACATGATGCGTCGACATGGACATGGAATGGCTTTGTCTAGTCTGGAAAGACTAGAATTGGTGCAGTGGCCATCTTTTCTTTTAATGTATCAAAACCTTGTTCACATTCTGTGTTCCAAATGAATGGTGTGTCCTTCTTCAGCAGCTTTTCCATCGCTGTCGTTATCTATGCATAACCCTTTATAAATTTCCTGTAGTATCCGGTATGGCCTAAGGTAGATCGCAACATCTTGACTGAATTTAGCATTGGTAAGTTTGCAATAACTGCAATCTTCGCAGGGTCTACCATCAATCCTTGCTTAAAGACAATGTGGCCAAGCAAAATCCCATAGGGCACACAGAAAATACATTTCTTCAAATTCAAGCATATTTGATGCGGTTGAGACTTTTCTAGCATCATACGGAGGTTCGCGCAATGATTTTTCAATAGACCAAATACAGTCCAATCATCAAAGCATGCTTCTAGAAACTTGTGTATAAAATCTTTAAATGCTGCAACGACAAGTCTAGAGAATATGGCAAGTGCATTCTTCAGCCCAAAAGGCATGACAGTGTACTAGAATGACCCCCACTCTGTAGAAAATGTCATCTTATGCCTATCCACAGGATCAATCCTAATCTGATGGTAACCAGAGAAACCATCAGTGAAAGAATATGCCTCATTTCCTCCAACGTTATCAAGCACTTCATTTGTGAATGGAGTAGGAAATGGGTCATGCATGGAAGCATCATTCAGTTTTCTGAGATCCACACAAATCCTGATCTCGCCTTTTGATTTCTTGTCTTGAACAACCATGGGGCTAATCCATTCAGATTCTTCGACCAATTCAATGATTCCTGCCTCTAGCATCTTATCTAGCTCTGCGTGGACTTTTTCCTTGCAGCGCGGATTCAATCTATATGGCCTCTGCTTGACAGGATTAGCACCTGGATTTAAAGGTATTTTCATGACCCCTAGGTCTCCCAAAATTCCTTTCATTTTTGTAAATTTTATCGGAAATAGTTCCCGATACTCATGTAAGGTATCTGCGATCTCTGCAATAGTCTTATCATCCCAATAATATCCTATTGATGCGAACTTCGGCTCTTTGTCTGTGCCATGTTCACTTTTTGTGTTTTTACTGGTCCAGTCATATCTGGGATTTCCAACAGAGGTCCTTCTACCTCGCGCACGCCTTCTGACTCTGGTATATCTATGTTGCACGGGTCCTCCTCATCATCTTCATTTGTATCATTGGTATCTTCAGCTAAGTTGTAACACTCGATAAAGTGCTCTTCACGCTCCTTCCATTCTGATTTTAGGTGCGCAGGAATGCACTCTGTCCCAAAAAACTCCTGGAATGTCATGTTTTGATGAGGAAATTCATCTTGGAATATGCGCTTCTTGATTAGCTGTAATGCTTCATGGATTAGTGGATTCTCATCTTCAAAACTTAAGTCCTTCTGGAAGTTCGTAGTGAGCAGCTCCCAATTAGTGAGTTCGCTACGTAACTCCAGGTCTAGGTACCATTTCTCTGGGATACCCACATCCAATGTGTGTACAAATAAATGTACCCATTTTGTAGGTGGTCTTTCCACCCCTGCCTTTGAACATATTTTGATGTGCTGGCTAGGGTCTGTCTGTCCATTGTACTTTTTGAAGGGTAAAGTAACCCTTTTGGCGAACCGGATCTGCATCTTAGTTCTGCATTGATCCCAAGTGGTCAATGTTTTCTTATGTGCATTCCACCATCTGGCAGGTGTCTCGCTCAATGCCATATCTAAAGCTGATAGTCTATGCTCATCTAGTATAGCTGCAGTATATTCCCTTATGAAACTGTAAACATTAGCATATCCATCATATGTGGGAATAGGACTCACCTCTTTTCCGATCCAGCACAGTTATTTCGTAACCTACGCACATCTTCTTGCTGATACTTCATGCATGCGGCTTTTCCAATTCTCCAATCCTGTATCCGAGTCAGAGATACAAGAAGTGTCACATCGCCAGCTGAGCGTACTGTCCGCAGTATGATTAATGTAGTCTTCCTTGTTCGCAATCAGTTGGTATAGTCGGTCTAAATCTTGAGCTTGGGATTCCTCCTGAATCGGCTCACTGTATCTGTCACCATCTTTAGGATCCAATGGTGCGATGACTCTAAGATGCTTCCCTTCAAAGATCATCTTCTTTGTCTTAAAGTTTATGATAGCCAAGTTATCCATAGCCCAATCAATTCCCTATATTGTTGGAAAAGGTTGACTATCATCCACAATTTCAATAACTTCAAAGTCTGCATGACTTCGTACTCCATCGATGTCAACTACTACATTAGCTAAGTGGCCAAAAGGTATGACCTTCTCTTGATTAGCCATTCATAACTGGATAGGTGACCAGAGCAACTTTGGTTGACCCATCTGTTGCCATGTCTGCTTAGTCAAGACATTCACTTCTGATCCCAGATCAAGGATGACTTCATCCATTTCAAAATCTCCTATCTGTGCAGTAAGCCTCATCTCTCGACCTGTTCTTTTGTGTTTCCTTATATGATGTACGGCGCTATCTGAAGTCTCTATTGCAATCTGAGGTTCATACTGGCTGATGAGCTTCTGGAGCTCTACTATGGCTTTCTCACTTTTTAGTAACTGCATGTAGCTTCGCAAGAACTGCGCAACAGAAGTACGGACATCTGTCGCAGTGCTTGTGTTATCATAAGGAGCCGGCATGTCTTCAACATGCGGTGTTTCACTGCGCAGCTGGATCCTTGATGACTTATCTACTGGTTCTCTAAAGGTATCCCGCGCATCAAGGAATATCTCCTTGTTCTTCTATAAATTAAGAGGGGGTGCTTTTCCTGTAGCTTTCCTTATCCATACTGTTTCAAGGGGATCCCTCTTCATATGTTCCTCCCCTGATGTTGAAGCTTCCGCTCCTTTGTCGTGGCCTATCTCAACACCACTGCATGTGACCACATTGATGCTCGGATCCACTAGTCTATTTTCTACTGTGATCCACTAGACATTCGCGTTCGGTGCATCCCTCCGTCTTTGTTTCTGCATTTCGACCTCTAGCACTGGGCAATCTTCAATAACATGGTCAAATGATTTACAATAATTGCACATAGTGCATGGGTTAACACATTCTCTATATACGTGACCTTGCTAGCCACAATTATAAAAAATGACTTGGTCGCGGCCTCTTCCCTGTGCGGGGCCAGCATTTCTTCCTCTACTGCGGTATCCACCACCACGACCTCTGTATCCTCCTTGGTCATATTGTGCATTTTCTTGTTTCGGATGGGAATCTTCTTCTACGCAGTACAAGCCAGTGCCTCGCATTGTTTCCATATCCCTTTTTCTTTCATTCATTGATTCATATGAATGGTAGTTGGATTCATCATGTCCAACTGATTTACAGAAACTGCAATATAAATTTTTAGGTGTTTTCACATATTTCTGTATAAGATAACAATATTCAGGTCTGTGTACTGTGGTTCTAAATATTTCACACCATGGGGCCTGATTCTGATTCAATGCGTTTGGTGCACCACTATTAAGATAGTCACATAATAGAGGGTAATGCTCCTTGTCATGGCCTTCTCCTATACAAGCTGTACACCAGACCTCGTGTCTAGGTTCATACCTTTTTTCTTTGCCATTTTTCATGCTTTGCGACTCTAGTTTCAGGGTGGTCAGTTGGTTCTAGATCTGAGACATCCCAGAACTAGTCTCACCAATCGGCGAAGACTCTAGCTTCATTGCGATCTCCAAGGCCTCCACCTGGGACTCAACCTTCTCCTGCATCAATGGTAACCAAATATGGGGCAACAGCACAGCAATGAACCATTCCTTGTGTTGTTCTGGATCTATAACAAAGCTCACTTGGTCTAATAAGGTCTTGAACTTCTGATCAAATTCCCAAACCGTTTTAGTCAGTTTCTACTTTATTTCTTTCAACTTGGTTATACATTGAGATTCAGATTTAGGTTTCTTAAATTCTGCTATGAGCGCAGCTTTAATTTCTGCGAGAGTTCTCAGCTGTATGGTAGAGTATTTCATAAACCAATGTAAAGCTCTGTCTCTAAAGGTGGTGATGACTTGTGCTTGCTTCACTGCATCATCCTGGATTTTTCTTACACTCCATATGACTTCACAAAGAAACCAATGCTGGTCAGGGTATTCTAAGCCAGTTCCTCTAAATATTGGTAGCTTCATATCTGTGTTTTCCATTGTGCTACTATGTGGTAGAGCACCGGTATTAGTGTGTGGCTGCTGTAAAGGGATCTGCGCAGTAAATACAAATGGGACTATTGGGAGAGATGGATTAGGCTGAGTCTTCTGCGGGGTGGGCTGAGTAGCCGGTGGTTTTTGAGATAAAGGTAGTGTGGTCTTTACACCTGGTGCATTCTTAGGCGTAAATGGTGGTACAACTTCGTTGTCAATGTTACAGGGGATCTTAGTATTAATATGGAGTCTAGAGCCTCCCATATTCTTGTTAATTTTATATCTCTTACCACTTCTAAGAGTATGTGTTTCTTCGTCAGAATCATTATATGTACTATTTATCATGACAAGCTTCAAGAATATTACTGCATTCTTAAAACACCTTTCTTAGCTAACAACATCTTAATGTAGAGACTGAGATTGTTCAAGAACTTACCTTGAAATACTCCGAAAAAGTTTGCTTCTGCTTGGCTGTAGGATTTGAGTGTGTCTACAGCAAATTTTGTTACGAAGCCTTCTAACATATGATTGACCCAATAGTCAACTGCGCGTGACAACGGGCTATCTAGCGCTTTGAGCTATGTTGTGAGCTCAGGATTCCATTCCGTGGGTACTCCTCCCTAGAAACAATTTTTCTTCTCTACAAGCCGCGAGATCCACACATGTAGCTCGTTTGGAAATGATGCCCAAAAAATCTTGTGAATGTCATCCAACAGATATCTATTCGACCACTCTGTGTCGCTTAGATGCAGATGTCTGTTCTCATGTCTGTTAAAATCTCTTATGGTGTTATCCCACCAGGCCTAGATTTCTGTCTTTTCAGGATGCCAATAGTCAGATCCTTCGGGGAGCTGATATTCTTCTTCACACATCGTGATTGCAACTCATCATGGATTCTAGTGCGGAAACGAAACCATTTGTTGGCTTAAACTGAACCAGTGGTTTCAAAGTAGACCCAGGTTCTTTGCGGTTCTCTGTTTTGACAAACAAAACCCCTTCGCACCGACCCTTTCAGCAACAACCTGCGAGCCGGTTGAGGTCTCACCCGAGGTGTATCTTATGGGGTACTGTAGAATCAGGTTTCCATAGTAAATGATGAGTTTTTTTATATGAACGAGCTGCGCAATGCAGGACAGAAGGAGTGCACTGCGGGGCAAAGTGATGCGGTACGCAGCAGGGTCTATGCTGTGAAGGAAACACCGCGTACTTCACTTAAAGACTTCTTACTGCTGCAAGTTCTCTACTAGAACTGCGAGTCCACCACATTGATTCTTTACTTGGAAGATCTTGAAAACGATAAGGCATTAAAATGAATATCACTCGTCCATTCATTCAGGCACTTACTGGTTATCTTTCTAGCATTCATTCAAGAACTTGGATCTGTACAACGTCAACTGAAATGATAGACATGACTAACTGTGTTGTGTTCCTTCACTATGTTTAAGAAAGTATTTAAGCTTAAATGACTGATTCACAATCTTAACATATAATTAAAATGTTCGACATTCATCTGTTCACATGGAACTTAGCATATCATTCCCAAACTTCTCCTATTGGTAAATGCATATAAAAGTTCTCCTACTATAGCATGCAAGGAAACATTCAAACATTCATTCTATAGGTAATACAGAGATTCATTCATTCATAACATCATCGCATAACATAGGATTTAACGTGGTTCACTTCCCTGGATGGAAAGCTACGTCCACAAGAACGGTTGGTAATATATTTCTTTCAAAAAGGAATGGCGCAACCGTTCTTAGTCTACGCACTCAGCTGCAGATTCTCCTTTCTCTCGGTTAGGTTTTTGCGCACATAGCTGCAGAGCCTTTACAATATTCTTAGATTAGAGAGATTTTACAATACAAAACATTATCTCAATATTACTCTAACAACTAGCATCTAGACCCCAAAAATAGAGCAACTCCATCCCATACAAAATTGTCTTCTTAAATAGATCATGCCCGAAGGTCATTTATGTACAATGTCGAAGACCTAGAACCGAAAACCCTAAGGGTTTCCAAAACTGCATCGGTTTTCCAAACCGGCTTGCTGGCTCCTAGTAGTATCTGTTTGATCCTGGTGGATCTCCATGTCCTCATCCTATCGCTATCGGCCTTCCTGTTGCATGCGTGCCTACATGCTGCTTCTGCAAAACTGTTTCTCTCTAACGGTTTTACCTTCTTAGCATGCAAAATGTTGCTTTCCTTAACAATCCATGCATGGCCGCCTTTCTTGATTTTCCTATGTCCGCCGCTCGGCAATCCTGGAATATCTTTCCAAAAATGGATACTACCGATCCAACCGGTACTTGCAGTTGATACTTGTCTAGCACACCGCTTTGTTGGCTCCATGTGGCCTCCTAACTCCACAACACTACTTCGGTGTAGTACCGGTCTTCATGTCATGGCCAAAACTTCGATGGTACGTGCAACTCCGCAGTCTGATCCAAAGTTGGATGTTGCGCACAACTTCGCTGCATCCTCAATACTTAGCCAAAATTGTATTTCTGAGCTGTGCTCAAGTCAGATTTCCCTACATGTCTCAAAAAGGTGTTTCCAAAACTTTGTCTCAACCTGGGCCCAACAATGAATATACTACAGCAATTACAGAAGAACACCGACTGCAGGTGTTAGATATAGCATTGCGCGACACACCTACTAGATGGTGGGCCGCGCATAAGCAGACACTGAAAACATGGGATCAATGCAGAATTAAGATGCAAATCTGCTTTGCTGACAAGGTCACCCTATCATTCGAGAAATACAATGGACAGACGGATCCAAGAGAACACATTCAGGCCTGTTCAGAAGCATGGAAGGGAAGGCCATAGAAAAAATGGGTACATCTGTTTGCACACACACTGCAAGAGCCAATTCCAAAGAAGTGGTACCTATATATGGAGCTGCGCAGAGGCACAGTGGACTAGTCTATTCTAACTGCGAGCTTCCAATAGGACTTCAATTTCAAAGATGAACATCCAAGCATCAATGATGCATTGCAAGTTCTTAAGGAAAAATTATTTGCACCAAACCACACTCAGGGAAATATAACCCTAGAAGAATTCTTTGGAGCTAACAGTGTACCTGCACGCCTACAGCCCGAATGGGAGGAGCAGCTAGAACATGCCCTTGATTGTTATCACCTTAATGGAGAACCCGAGGATAAAGCCAATAGTGATGAGGACAACCCGCGCAATATACAAATACCTGAGTCAGAGGGCTCTCGCGAGGTAGAAGGAACTCCACTGGAAATTCTAGATATGAGTGGACCTGTCAAAACAAGAAAAGTGAACATTGGCACCAGCGCACAGCCAAGGTTTGCAGCTATTGGAGATTATTGGGATGAATATACAGTTGAAGAGGTTGTGAGTATACTACAGGAATATCAAGAATTATTCCTGACCAAGTTCACAGAGATGAAAGGCATTCTGGGAGACTTAGGAGTGATGAAAATCCCTCTTAAGCCTGGCGCGAAGCCTGTGAAACAAAGACCATATAGACTAAACCCGCGCTACAAAGAACGAGTCAAGGAAGAACTCGATAAGATGCTCGATGCAGGAATCATTGAGCCAATTGACGAATCTAAGTGGATAAGCCCGATGGTTATCCAAGATAAGAAAACAAAGGTTGAAATCAGGATCTATGTAGATTTGAGAAAGCTGAATGACGCTTCCATGCATGACTCATTTCCTACACCTTTTACAGATGAAGTGCTAGACAATGTTGGAGGGAATGAGGTGTATTCTTTTACTGATGGATTCTCTGGCTATCATCAAATTAGGATTGATTATGAAGATAGGCACAAGATGACTTTTGCTACAGAATGGGGGTCGTTCCAGTACACAGTGATGCCTTTCGGTCTGAAGAATGCACCCGCCATATTTTCTAGAGTGGTCGTCGCAGCATTTAAGGATTTTATCCACAAGTTTTTAGAGGTTTACTTTGATGATTGGACCATTTTCGGTTTATTGAAGAACCATGCCGTGAACCTAAGGATGATGCTGGAAAAATGCAGGCAGCATCAGATCTCGTTGAACTTGAAGAAGTGCATTTTCTGTGTTCCCTATGGAATCTTGTTGGGACACATTGTGTGCAAATAGGGCTTGATGGTTGATCCTGCGAAGATCGCAGTCATTGTAAACTTGCCTACGCCCAATTCAGTTAAGCAGCTGCGCACTACGCTAGGGAATATAGGATATTACAGGAAATTCATCAAGGGGTATGTGCAGATAGTTGCAGCTATGGAGAAGCTGCTGAAGAAAGATGTACCATTCATTTGGAATGAGGACTGTGACAAAGTATTTGACACATTGAAATAAAATATGGTCACTGTGCCGATCCTAGTCTTCCCAGACTGGGAGAAGCCATTTCACATACATGTGGATGCTTCATGTATAGCATTGGGCATCATTCTTGCTCAGCTTGGAGAGGGAGGTATTGATCATCCCATTGCATTTTCCAGTAGAAAGTTGTCTTCTACCGAGAAGAATTACACCACCACTGAAAGAGAAGGACTTGCCATGGTCTATGCGCTGTAGAAATTCAGACATTACTTGCTTGGTGCACATTTTTCCATGTTCACTAATGATTCTGCTTTGAAATAATTGGTCAATAAGCTAGTGTTAGGGGGGCGCATATGCAGATAGTTACTACTCTCTTAGGAGTATGACTTTGAAATTGTTGTTAAGCCAGGCAGGTTGAATTTAGGACCTGATCATCTATCAAGGATCGAGTCTCGAGAGGACCTACGAGTCTAGAGGACAATCTGCCTGATCCACAGCTATTTTCTATACAAATTGCCGATGATTATTATTAGGACATCATTGACTTTCTGACTACTGGGTTCACACCCATAGATCTCACTATGGAGCAAAAGAAGCAACTTGTAGTCCGCGCAACAGACTTCACTATAATCGCAGGTCAGTTATACAAGTTGGGACTGGATGAATTCCTGCGTAGATACATATTAGAACATGAGAAACCATTCATACTGGTTGATGCACATTCATGAGTCGCAGGAGGCCATTATGCAGGAAGAGCTACCACGTAGAAGATATTGCGTACAGGCCTATGGTGGCCTACGATTCATAAAGATTCAAAGCAACATTGCCAAACCTGCAATGTGTGTCAAAGGACAGGGAAGCCGTCGCGCAGGGACGAAATTTCATTACATCCACAGTTAACACTGCATGCATTTGAGAAATGGGCTATTGATTTTGTGGGTCCCATTAACCCACCAGGGAAGAGAACTGGCATGAGGTACATCATTACTGCTACAGATTACCTCACTAGATGGGAAGAAGCAAAGCCAGTAAAAGATTGTAGCGCAGCTACAACGGCAGAGTTTATATATGAAAATTTCCTTACAAGGTTTGGATGCCCGAAGATATTGATGAGTGATCAAGGCACTCATTTTCTGAATAAGACCATTGAGGCTTTGACCAAAGAGTTCCACATTCATGATTAGCGCAGCACACCTTATCATCCACTAGAGAATGGAACCGTTGAAGCATTTAACAAAGTATTGGAGAATGCATTAACCAAGATATGCAACATTCATCGAGACAATTGGGACCTGCGCATTTCCTCTGTATTATGGGCATACAGGACTACATGCAAGAAACTCACTGGGCGTACCCATTTCATGTTGGCCTACGGACAAGAAGCAATAATTCCAATGGATTACATCATCCCCAACTTGAGAATAGCTGCATTTACAGGCATGGCAGACCGCACAGCTCTAGAAGAAAGGCTACTACACTTGGTTAGTCTGGAAAAAGATCGCTTCGTCGCAAGCTTCCACCAACAAGTTCAAAAAGAACGTGAAAAAGCATGGCATGACTGCCACATCAAGAACAATTCCTTCCAGGTAGGTGATCTAGTCCTCATGTATGATAGCAAGTTTATGAATTTTTCTGGAAAATTTAAGATGCATTGGATTGGCCCATATACAGTAATGCATGTTACTAACGGTGGCACAATTAAGTTAGCCACCTTAGCGGGAGACACCTTGCCCAGTTTGATAAATGGAAGCAAACTAAATCTTTACCGCGATAGCCTTGCTTCGCAGAGTCCAGTATGATCCAAGAAGGTGTACCACACAGCACTGCCGAAGCTGCACAGAAAAAAAAAAAAGAGGGGGGAAAGGAATAGCTGCGCCAAGATGAATAGACCAATTGAAGGTGCGCAACACAGGAAAACATAAGGGTGAGAAATCCATGCCGTAAAACTCAGAACTAACAAACAGGTCACGACAAGGAATGATGACCGCAGCAGCTATTAGCAGAGTATTAAATCGTTAATCAAAGGCACACTACCAGCCAGATCACACATTTATGGAAAACCCTATCCAGTCAGGCACCATAAAGGCTGAATTGACTAGGGTCATAACGGGATCCGCTCGACGGATTTGGAAGTTAAAAGTTTAACCAGCTATCAGACAGCCTTGCACTGTCGACCCACCCCACCAATTAAAGAAAGTATAGATGACACGATGTAAAGAACGGTGGAAAGAGATCAATGACCTGGAGGAGTCTAATCCCATGGGACTAGCACTTAATTCCTAATCTAGTCATTCTCGGTGTATTCAATACCGGATTAGACGCAGATCTCGATAGGATTAGCTAAAGTTACTACAACATTTATTTCCTGGGTGATTCATTAACAGCCATAAAATCCAGGCATGCCCTATAACTACCCATCCACTTGTCCTTATGGAAATTTACTGTGAAATTCAAATTTTAACAAGTGTGAAGAGCTTAAGAGCCGAAGTAGCAAGAGTACTGATTTTCATTGCGTTTATGTCCAACGAGCCGAACTTAGAAGAGATCTTGGGTGCATTCAAGTGTTCTAGCATCAGCGGAATCATGAAGCCTCCACATAAGAAAGCCACAGCAAAAAATCCGACCCCATCTCAGAGCTCGAAGCCGAGCCAGCCGAAGCAACAACAAAAGAAGGATAAGGAGTTGATGATAGTGCCACAGAAACCAGAGGCACCAACTACTCCGAAGTAGGTTCCACAAGGGAACCCACCTCCCCCAGTATGGGTTATTCCTGAGTATGTCAGCCCCAAGAAGGATGATGCCCCGGCGCTGCTACTTCAAAAGAACCCACGCTATGAAATTCCAATGCCGCCAATACTGAAGCGCATGAAACAGAGAGATGATCTACTGGGAAGGATTATGGACTACAAGTTGACTAATTTCAACCTTCAGGATGCTGAGAGATTTCCTCATCTCTAGGTTGACCAATATATGTGCAGTGTTGACAATCCAGCCATAAACAAGGCAGAAATTGTGCCTATGGACTATTCGGTTCCGCTACACAACGCCGGCCTGCTTAACCTGTTGCGCATCCCACATTTTGGGCGCAGCAAGGGATATAAAGTTGTGGTGCATACCCTCCTTTATTGCATGCACCAGAGATATATCTGGTTAGATTTCAAAGTCAATATTACTGTGGATCTCATTGCTAGGATCACAAGGTTGAGCAAGAAGGGTGATGACCCTTCCAAAGAGTTTGTGGGAAAGAAAAATGATCAAGAACTCGCTGCCAATATCAAGAGCACATTTAATTTGAACAGAGGAACCAGGGGGTATGAAACTGACCCCATTCCAATTGGACCTCTACGGTTCGGAATTCAGCTACTGGAAGGACGACTTCTACGGAAATCCAGACCTGCACAAGCACTAGCTTCGGTTGTTGCCTTCGCTGCAAAAGCTATGGATGGCCACGAACACAATTGGGTGAACTTCTTGCTGAATGAGCTATTATTAGACATCGAGGATGTACAGAATAAGGGTATTCCCTTTTACTTTAATTGGCTACTGGTCCTCATCGCCTTTGTGGGATGGAGAGAACCCAAGTATCGGTGCGGCCTACCAGTAGTGCAGGATGATTTCCGCGCAGTGCGGTTTGCAAACATGTGGCCCTCTACCAATCTGGAGAAGTAGCAGGTTAATAAACTACAATTCTTCACATTTCTCGAGCAGCTATGCACTGTGATAGAGAATACCCCGTGCATCACGAGAGAAGTGATGACCCAGTACAAACCGTTCTTACTTTTTGAAGCCGGGCTTCATTCAATTCTCATTAAACTGTGCCTAAATGTCGAAAAATGGTTTGAGGGACAGTACCATCTAGGAGTCCCAATGATTGAGCTCATTATAGAAGAATGTCCCGAGGAATGGAAAGAGCATGCCCCAGAATCGCTCATCACCCCATTAGATGAAGAAGAAGTAGAATACCGCAAAGAGGATGCGAAAGTTCAAAGTGCTTCAACTTCGAAGCTTGCACAGGAAGCAGGCAGAACAACAAAAGCACCACAAGTTGGCGACAAGAGGAAAGAGCTGAGCACTGGAAGCGCTGAGAAGCTACCGCCGAAGAACAAAGTTAAGGCCAAGAAATAACCATTGGATAGAATCTTGCATGATGATGACTATGAGATGATAGCATCTCAGACAGTTGTGCACCTAGAAGATTTCCTTGGCTTTACGGGAAGACAGGAAGAGCCGGATCAGGCGCAGGTCCAAGACAACATTGACAAACTGACTAGTTTGGTCTTGAGGATGGAGCAAGTCCATCATGATTTTGCTTGGGAGACCGACCGACATGACCATATAGGGGAACCAAGTGACACGATGCACATAAAACCCAACTTCGCAATGCGGGCACGCATCGTGAAGATTGCATCTGTGTCCATTCTATTCCCCACATATGATATGACAAAAACCGTGAGACGGTTGCAGTAGTTGGAGCTAAACATAGCTATGATTCCAGCTGGAGGGTTGCACTATTTGCACACCCAGATCTCCCATGAGATGCATGAGTGGGACATCGTTTCACACAATCAGTGCCTACAACATGAAGAAAATTACCGAATAATACAAGCAGAATGCGAGAACAAAGAGAGAGAGCTTCAATGCACATAGGCAACAGAGTGCAGGATCAGAGGGGCAGTGTCGGCTGTCTGTGCGAAGCTCACCGCAATCGAGGAAGAACAAGAAATAGAGGTAGTCATCCTACAAATAAGTGCTGCTATGACCAGTTTACAAGAATAGATGAGGGAGCTAGAGATCTCCCATGAGGATGAAGTCGAAAGGATGAAGGCTTCCCACCAAACATAAATAGAAGAGCTAGCAGCATGGCAGCCAGTGGACACAAATAGGCAAGAAGAAGAAACAAGAGCAAAATAAATAAGAGCTTCACTGCAGAGTATCTGCACAGCAGTACCACAGTGCCAAATCTTGGCAAATGACATCTCCAATGTGTGGAGCATACTACAAGAAAGTGCAGAGTTGCACAGTATCCACAAAGAAAGAAAAGAAAAGAAACAAGAATTGGATGCCACAAAAGCGTGCATGAAGGAATTTCTGGTCCGTCAGAAAAGGGTGGACTTCGAGCAGACCAAGGCATTATGGAGGGAACTCGAGGCCTTAAGGATGAAGGAGGTTGAAACCTCTGCAAGAATAAAACCACTAATGGAAGAAGCACTTACTTTGACCAATGACATTGAGGCAAAGTTGCAGGAACTTCAAGCATTGGAAGATCATATCAAGGGCGAAACTTCAGAAACTGCTTCGTAGGAAAGGCTTGATAAAGTAAAGGAATGTAAGCAGGAAGTGAAATAGGTAGTCGCACAGCTGAGCAAGACTGTTGAAGAATTCACTGCACGGGCAGGAATTCAAAAGAAGCACAGATGGAGCAACTGGACTAGAGTGGCTCGAGACGAGCCACAAGTAAGTGTTAGGGGCCTATTGGGCGTGGCCCAAGTGGGTACCAATTTTGTTGAAACACAATTTTGAGCTGCGCAGTAGAAAGCATGATAGTGTTGAGTGCGCAGCTTGCTGGGCATATCTAGTTGCACAGCCATGCTGATGCATAGGACCCACACGGCAGCAAGTTTCCGTAAGAAGACATAAGAAAAGGTCGAGCGAGGAAGCGACCTATTTTTGGTAAAGCGCCAGACGAAGGAAGGAGAAAGAGACTTGTTGGAATAGTGGTGGCAAGCAGTTGAGAAGCTAGGCTACTATGGTGACAGAGACAGGTAGGCCCAGAAGAGGTAGAAAGAGACAGGCCACGATGCAATTGTAACTATTTGAGGACTGCGGTTTTCAGAGGAGCGTGCGAGCCAAGAGAGGCCCTGTAGGATGGCCTGAAGCAGGCGGAGTAAGCTGTCGATGGTGACAGTCAGGATGGCAGTTAGCCATGCCATGTTTTGGAAACTTAAGGGTTTTTTCTTGCGAAATTGTAATTCATGACCTCCGAGCATGATCTATAAATAAGGCATTTTTGTATAGGGAAGGGTTACTCTTCATTTTGGAATAGTATTAGAATTTTGAGAAAACCAATTGGAAAGGCTCTGTAGTTGTGTGGGCAGAGACCTATCTGAGAGAGAAGAGAGTTTGTAGCTAAGTGCATAGACCAAGAACGGTTGTGCCCTTCCCAAAGATCAATATTAACAACCGTTCTTGTGGACGTAGGCTCCATTTGGGGGGTGAACCATGTTAAATATTGTGTAGTGAAATTCTCTATATGTTTGTGCTTTGTTCTGTTTGTTTGCTTACTGTGTATGTTTGAACTCTCAATTATTAGTGGTTGGTTAATGCTTTATATGTATTCGTCGTAGGAGAAGAACGGGGAAAACGTTAATTTTGAGCATTAATTCAACATACTCTAAGATCTTTACTGAGAAAATAACATGTACATCATATCAATCATATCAAGCATGTATCAAGCATATCAACCAATCACATAAGACAATGGACACACAGAGTTTCACTGGGGAAAACCATAAAGGTTAAAAACCCTACAACTTCCTCAGAGATAGAGAGAGCAATGATACAACCAAACTACAAGAGATAGTCTTCTCCTAGCAGTTGATCCTCCTCCTCACATGTGCGCCACTTTTCGAGTGAAGGAAGAGTGAGTAATGAGATAATCAAATAGAGATCTCCCAATATCTATTGATACTTGTCCTGTCCTTCCCAATAAACCACTGGGGCTGACTTGTCTAGCTTAGCCTAATAACCTATGGCTAACTTAATCAAGGCCGACCCCACACATGGTGGTGTAATAACCCATCGGTAAGTTACGACACTTGCGACACTTGTCAATACAAATGACGGCACTTCCGTATAGAGGAATAATAACATCTCTATAGGAGTACAATATACATAGATGAAATACATAAGTGAAATACATTCCAAAGTTACATATACATCAACACTCTCTCTTAACTAGGAAGGTATTTCTCGACACAGATCTGCTAGCACAAGTCTTCTTCTCTGGATCATCATCAGCGAATCATCGTCCTCGAATCATCATCATCGTCACTACTGCTGCTATCTCAATCAATCTCCGATCTACTCGTCATAGGAAGTTCTATAGAGCCAGTCCTTTTTCATACTGGATGTAGGCCTACCACCTATAGGTCTTCATCACTTGCCATACTGTGGAATCCTCAAGACTTATTACGTGCATCAACAAAACCTCGAAAGAGAATCTCAGGCATTTTACGAGCACACAGCTCAACCTATCGGATCTCCCAGGATCTTTTACATGTGACTGTCACAAAACCTTAAAGAGTGTCCTGCCGAGCAAGATCTCTAAAGAGCATCTGAGGCCTTTTTCATCTGGTCTAGATCTCTAGGACTTATTACATGTGACCCCTACCACAAAACCTTAAAAGAGTGTCTTTCCAAGCAAGATCTCTAAAGAGCATCTGAGACCTTTTTCATCCTGTCCAGATCTCCAAGACTTATGACATGTGGTCCCCACAAAACCTTAAAATAGTGTCTTGCCAACCAAGATCTCTAAAGAGCATCTGAGGCCTTTTTCATCCTGTTCACATCTCCAGGACTTATTACATGTGGTCTAGCAAAACCTTAAAAGAGTGTCTTGCCAAGAAAGATCTCTAGAGAGCATTTGAGGCCTTTTTCATCCTGTCCAGATCTCCAAGACTTATTACATGCTACCCTTGCACAACCTGTTCATGGCCACAGAGTATCAACATGATACTCACCATACATCATCCTGATGTACACATGATCATCCTGATCATCATCACTACATCATCCTAATGCATGACATCTGGAGAAACATCCTGAAGCTCGTCATCCATGATCATCCTGATCATTCAATGCATCCACCTGATGCATACACAGTATCTGTTAACACCCAAAAAGTGCTCACTAGCTCATTCCTTTATTCACATGACCCATTTGTCCACGTTTTCCACCATTTGAGCCTTTAAAACCATTAAAAGGTCACCAAAAAGACCATAATACACCTTTTTCCCCTCAAAATATGTATTTTTCCTCAAAAAACACAAAAAACCCTCTAAAAGGGTCCAAAATTCCCAAAAAATATTAAAAGGGAATAAAAATATAAAAAATATTCAAAAAAGGAAAAAGGGGGAAAAAGAGACCTAAACCATGTTGGTTTCTTTTGTCTTTTTCCTGGGGTTTGGAGAAGAGAAGAGACCGATTGGAGACTGGAACAATGGCCCCTTGGAAGCTGGAAAAACTGAAAAAATACATGGCCTCAAAATGAATGAGGAATAATCTCTAATTATGGACGAGGTGGGCATACCCATGCTCGTATCAAGACATATACATAACAATTAGGCCCAAGAAGGGGGACCTGAACAATACATAAAAACTGTTGGTACATCATAATTGTCCAGAGGGGACACCATGTTGGGATGTACTCATGATCATGCCATGGTTGATCTCAATAACTAATACACTGGAAAAAGCAACAATCGTTTTGAATAAGGAATCAGAAGGGTTGATGAATTGCTGAAACTGAAGGTGTCCAACATCTGTAGGGACTCAATTAGACTCTCAAATGTGATAGAGTCAGTAAATGAGTCAACTTCTAAGGACTATTTGTAACTGTATACTATATTCCCCATCATCATATCATCACTTCAGTATGCCACCATGGCCCACAGCCTCATGGTATACCCCCCGCCAGTAGTTGCTCAATGCCATATTGATCCCTCTCTGAGACAACATCTGCACCACATTGACACCTCTGAGTTAGGGGGCATAATAGATTACCTCGACCCTAGGATAGGGGGCATGATCAATCATTTTGACCCTTCCCAATCACATCTATCTCGGTATTTCAATGACCCCATCGTTCAAACCAACACATATGTGATCCGCAATCATAAACCCCATGCACATAGCATGGGGGCAGGTCATTAACACTGCTAACTTTTTCACATGCGTGATATCAACCATTTTTGAGGTCACATATCACTTGTATATTTGATTTGATTTGATACATCTATTATTCTTCCCCCGCGGGTCATCATTTCTCCCCACCAATACATCCTTGGCTTGGTCGGCTCACCTTTATTTGTAGCCATTTTTTAACCTAGTTATTTCCTTTGACCATTATGGAGTCCTTATGACCTCCATTTTTCACACCATTTGCACCGCCGGATTCATATTTTCGAGCCCGTGATGATGCTTGAGACCATTTCTTGCTCTCACCACCAGTTTTTTTGGGCATTTTTCCCATGCCCCTCGTCACCTCGAGTTGCATGCCACATCGGCTGTGGTCCATTTTTTAGGATTTTTATATCGCCGGATTCAGTTTTCCGCACTTATGACGATGCTTGAGATCATTTCTCGCTCTCACCACCATATTTTTTGGGTATTTTTTCCACGCCACTCGTCACCTCGATTTGCGTGCCACATTGGTCGTGGTCCATTTTTTATGAGTTTTATATCGCCAGATTCAGTTTTCCGTGCTCGTGACGATGCTTGAGATTGTTTCTCGCTCTCACCCCCATAATTTTTGAGCAATTTCTCAAAATGCCACTCATCACCTCGGTTTGCGTGCCACATCGGCCATGGTCCATTTTTTACAAGTTTTATATCGCTGGATTCAATTTTCTGCGCTCGTGAAGATGCTTGAGATCATTTCTCACTCTCACCCCAATAATTTTCGGGCATTTTCTCAAAACACCACTCATTGCCTTGATTTGCGTGTCACATCAAATGTTGCCCATTTTTTACGATCTTTATGTCGCCAGATTCATTTTTCCACGCTCGTGACGATGCTCGAGATCATTCCTCACTCTCACCAATACCTTTTTCTTTGGTATAATTTTATCCCTTTTTCGGGCCAAGCAATTCTTTTACGAAAAAGGCAATTAGGGAGTTTCTGTTAAGCTCTTTTCTGACTCCTAAAACAATGAAAATATCACCGAGCAACCTTGCTTCCTTTCATGCTTGCTAAAAGTATCTAAAAGGGCATCTACCTGGTATGAGTTTACCCCTTTTCTGGACCTTGTAGACTAATTATGAAAAATGAATACTCTAGTCACATCGGCTAGAAGAGTTCTCCATCTGCATCATTTTACACTTTTTCGGGCCTTGGAGACTAACATATGAAAAAGAACACCAATGGAGTCTACTTACCGCTTTCAGACTCTCTAAAATTGAAAGCAACCACGAGCAATCATAGTCTTGGGCTCATATAAATCCACAGGACGATACTCCACCACGAATGTAGAGTCTTCTTATCATTTTCAGACTCCTTAAAAATGAAAGCACTCACGAGCATGAATAGTCCTGGGATTGCAAAATCCATAGGACAGTACCATTTCAGAGAAAACTTTTATCCCTTCTTGGAGCTCATTAAAACCATGAAGAAAGACCCAACGGTACTTTTCAGTACCACAACAGATCATCTCTACTCATACGACAACTTCCCCAGTATGGTTGCCTTTGTTCAGAGCATTTTGCAATATGTCACCCTGAGAGCCTCCCAATAGCATCCATCAGCTTTTCCCCTAGAGTCACTCCAGTCTGCAATACATACCCCTGATCCCTTAAAGCTATGATCCTCACACCTAAAAGTCAGTTTCCTATGCTTCCAGGTCAACCATGTCATCATGCTTTGAACAAAGAGTCCTCCCACTCTATGACTCCAGTTTTTTCCACATCCCCACAGTATGTCAGTCCTACCATCAATACTAATCACATTTTTGTTGTACACCTCGCACTCCTATCAAGGAAATATCATTTCCTTGGTAGTTGTCGGTCTCCCTCTGTCTACGCTAACCAAATCTATTGCAGAGGATAGACCCAGAGGTGCCTGTGCCTTGGAATTATCACCATTTGTGATGAGTGCCTACAGATCATTTCGAAAGGAGTCCTCAGTACCTCTCCAAATGATTGTTTCTCACATGCTCAACTTCAACACCTTGATCACATCGTTGAGACTCATACAGGGTATCGGTCCTTTCAGTTATTTGTTGAAGACCCCAGATATCACCTGACTCTACCACATTGGAGAAGCCTAATTAAGGAAACAACCAGTTTCATTTTCCTATGGATATTCGGTTTGTGCTTGGTGACAATTTTCAGATGTACCGCAGTTCTATACTCCCTTGAGTATATAGTTACAAGTACTCCTCAGAAGTTGACTCATTTACTGACTCTATCACATTTGAGAGTCTAATTGAGTCCCTATAGATGTTGGACACCTTCAGTTTCAACAATTCATCAATCCTTCCGATACCGTATTCATAACGATTGTTTCTTTTTCCAGTGTATCAGTTACTGAGATCAGCCATGGCATGATCATGAGTACATCCTAGCATGGTGTCCCGTCTGGACCATTACGATGTACCAACAGTTTTTATGTATTATTTAGGTCCCCCTTCTTGGACCTAATTGTTATGTATATGTCTTGATACGAGCATGGGTATGCCCGCCTCATCCATAATCAGAGATTATTCCTCATTCATTTTGAGGCCATGTGTTTTTTTAGTTTTTGCAGCTTCCAAGGAGTCGTTGTTCCAGTATCCAATCAGTCTCTTCTCTTCTCCAAACCCTAGGAAAAAGACAAAAGAACTATGATGTCTATCAGCCATATGATGAGCTCCTGCCCTCACACATCAAGGGGCAATCCGTTAACACCCAAAAAGTGCTCACTAACTCATTCCCTTATTCACATGACCCAGTTGTCCACTTTTTCCACCATTTGAGCCTCTAAAACCATTAAAAGGTCACCAAAAAGACCATAATACACCTTTTCCCCCTCAAAATATGTATTTTTCCTCAAAAAACACTCAAAAAGGGTCCAAAATTCCCAAAAAATATTAAAAGGGAATAAAAATATAAAAAATATTCAATAAAGGAAAAAGGGGGGAAAAGAGACCTAAACCATGTTGGTTAATACCATTGGTTTCCTTAAACCATAATGGTATTCCCCATCACCAAAATATATAAAAAGGTGATAGGGGCTCCTAACTTTTCATCCACATTTCATCCTATCCTTATGCTGCCAAATTCCCTTTGAGAGCCATTGCCTCCCATTTCGAGTTTGAAGATCCCGATTGAAGCTTTGGAGAAGAAGAGACCATTGGATATTGGAGCTTCTAAACCTTGGAGTTGCTCAACACCCATCATCCTCAGCATTTGAGGTAATACAAAATCAAATATTTTTTTTAAGTTATTGTTCTTCCATAGATCTTATTGCTTATGTTTTGAAATCTAGTTTTTTATTCATTTGAACATGTTAATATTCGATCTGATTATATTAGTTTATTCATAGTTGTTTTTGTTTTATATTGAAACTGCTATTACAAGTTAATAGTTGCATCTTTGCATATGCTTGGTTGAAAAACCAAGAACACTATCTGCCTAATACATATCATCATACATGATCTATCTGATCATACAATATATCCACCTGATACATATACAAATATAAGATCCACCTGATCATACCTGATACATATCAACATACATGATCCACCTGATCATACAACGTATCCACCTGATACATTCACAGATACATATACATGATCCAACTGATCATATCCAGCATCCAAGATGATGCATATGAATATACATGATCCAACTGATGATAAAAATCATCCAACATGATGCATATACATATACATGATCCAACTGATCATAACAAGCATCCGACATGATACATATACAGAGTAGTAACTGGAGCATCGTCTTGATGCTCATCATCCAGCGCTTACATCCATGGCCATGGGAAGGATCCTCCTCTCACCATGCTTGGAATGGATTCCAGCAAATGTGTCCATCACTTCTTCCTCGAAGTATCGTTAATCTGAAGAACACCAAGCCTCTCCTAAAGTACTCAAACTTCACTCTAGCTAGTGGTTTCGTCAGCACATCTGCAACATGCTCATCCGTCGCAACATACAGGAGCTTCACTGCTCCTCTCTGTACCATATCCTTGATATAGTGATATTCGATCTCAATGTGTTTCGACTTGTCATGGAACACCAGTTTATCAAACAGCTTCACACAACTCTGGTTGTCACAAAAGATACCAATAGCCTCCAGCGAGAGATCAAATAACTCAGACAATAGTTTCCAGAGCCATATTCCCTCACAACTAGATGAACATGCTGCAACATACTCTGCCTTGGCTGTACTTAGTGCTACGCAAGGTTGCTTCCTACTAAACCAAGAGATCACACCTGATCCCATACTAAAGCAACACCTAGATGTGCTCTTCCTATCTGCAACACTGCCTGCCCAATCTGAATCAACATAACCCTGCAGGTTAAACTTTTGATTCACATCATACCTGAGCCCATAATCAATTGTACCCTTTAGGTACCTCAGAATATGCTTTATAGCAACTAGGAAAACACCTCTGGGATCCGCTAGGAACTGGCTCAATGTGTTCACTGTAAAGCAAATATATGGTCTAGTGTTCATCAGGTACATCAAGGACCTAATCATCCGACGATACACAACGAGATCAATCGGATCAGATGAAGCATCACACAGAAACTTTGGGTTCAATGCCATAGGTTTGGCCATGGCTTTGCAGCCCATCATCCCGAACCTCTTTAGTATCTCTACTGCATATTTCCCTTATCCAAGGAAGATCCCATCTACACTTTGCCACACCTCCATGCTTAGAAAATAATGCATCATCCCCAAGTCCTTCATCTCGAACTTGGCAGCAAGCTTCCTCTTGGTATCGGCAATCAATCCATCCTCACCTGTTACAAACAGGTCATCCACATACAAGACTAGTATCATAGGATTTCCTTCCTCAACCTTGTAGTAAAGGTTGGAATCTGCTTTACTCTTAGTAAACCCCAAACTAGATAGAAAGATGTCTATCCTACCATACCAAGTCCTAGGAGCTTGCTTCAATCCATACAAGGCTTTCTTCAGTCTGCACACATATGACTCCCTTTCATGTGTCTCAAAACCAAGTGGTTGCTCCACATACACTTCCTCCTCGACTACACCATTCAAGAAAGCTGTCTTGACATACATCTAGTGTATCTTCCATTTCATCACTACAGCCAGAGCAAGTACTGATCTGATGGAGGTGTATCTAGCTACAGGAGCAAAAATTTCTTCACACTCTATTCCCTCTTTCTAAGAGAAGCCACGAGCTACAAATCTTGCTTTGTGTTTCTCCATGCTACCATCTGTAGCATGCTTGATCTTATAGATCCACTTGGAAGTCACAACTTACTTCCCTTCAGGTCTTGGGACTGCATCCCAAACATCATTCTTCACGATCGACGGATCATCATATTCTTTCGTCACTTCATCCCGGATCCTAGGAACTTCAATATCTTCAATAGATAGTGTTGTTGCTGGAACAAATGTTGTAGTCCTTCCTTTGTAGGTGATGGTATACGATCTTTCCTACAATACAAATTCAAATGCATGATTAGAAACTTCTCATATTTTTCAGAACAAAATCTTATACATAAAAATATATATGTCATACAGTCATGCAATTATCTTAGCCAATGCTTCAATACAACATTCATCCATATCAGTAACTTTCTAGATGCCTTCCATCTCAACAAGAACATTGTTAAGAGTTTGCACTACTCCCAACATGTCAACAAAGAGGTTTCATTCTAGATAAGTAGCAATGGAATGTTGTATAGTTCCATAGGCCACTTACCCATCACATGCATATTAGTAGTATACTGTTCATTAATGTAATTATTCTAATATGCTTAATACACAACCTAAGTCTAGGAACATAAGCATATACATCATTGAACAACATTATTTAAACAAATAGAATATACAAGAAATGACAATTCAAATACTTATCTTTGTTTGTTTGTTGGGTGGACTCCCTCTGAATCTTTGCTTCCTTGCAGAAGCTGCTAGAGTCCAACTTTGGAGTAGCTTCTTCTACTCCTTTCTGTAAGGAGTGGTCAACTCCCTCTTAATCCATGAATCACTGCATAGTTTCTTGAAATCACCTGAACTGAATTCTATGCCATTGTCGGATCTGAATGTCTTGATTTTCTTGTTAGTTTGATTTTCCATCAAGGCTTTGAATTCCTTGAACTTATCGAATACTTCATCTTTGTTCTTCAAGAGATAAGTCCAAGTCTTCCCAGAGAAATCATCAATGAAAGAACCATAGTATACATACCCACTCAAATAACTGGATGACACCGGACTATATACATCAGAGTGGATAATTTCCAAAATTCTTTATGCCTTGCTTTCACTGTTTGGAAATGCCTTCTTAATGTTCTTTCCTTTTGCACATCCTTTGCAAACACCTTCATGCTTTGAATTGATTTCAGGAAGGCCTTCTACAACTTTTCTTGCAATTTCTAGTCCTATATAGTGCACATGTGCAAGCCTTCTATTCCAAAGTTCACTTGGCTCCATGGGTTCATGTACCATGGCATGTTCAGGTTGTCCCTTCAATTTGTACAACCCTCCCTCTTGTTCTCCAATCACTACTACATCATCTATAGTTTTACCCTTTGGCCACATTAGGACTTGGCCATCTACAAATGCAACCCTCATGCCTTTGGCATCCAATGCAAATATGGAGAGTAGGTTCTTCTTGAGCCCAGGTACATATAGAACATCTTTCATCTTCAAATACTTCCCAGAGTCTAGATTGTAAGAGGCTTCACCACTTCCTTTGATAGGATATTGATAGTCATCCCCAAGTTTCACCTTATGGGGTGACTCATGTTCATATAGATTTGCAAATGATTCTTTAAACCCAGTCATGTGTTTGGAAGCACCACTATCAATAAGCCAATCATTACATCCATGAGAGATAGTATCTATGAGAGAAGAGATTAGAACATATTCATCTTCACTAGATGAGTCATCAGTTTCTGCTCTAGCCTTCTTCTTGGGATGTTCATCATCCTCGGTAGCATGAGCATGATATATCTTCTTGTTTCCCTTCTTCTTGTTGTTGGAGTTGTTGTCCCTTTTGTTCTTGGGACAATCTACAGCAATGTGTCCCTTCTCGTGACATGTGAAGCATCTCAGATCCTTCTTACCCTTTTTAAAAGGTTTCTTGTGATGAGAGTGCTCCTTCTTGGGATTGCTTCTTTTGGTGTGAGCTGTGAGAGCTTGATCTTCACTTCGCATCTTTTCTTCTTGGGCTACAAGCCTAGCTTCTTATTGTGAACATTCCTCCCACAGTCTACTGAAGGAGATCAACTTCATTCTTGCACATATTCCTTGAATGAAGAAATCCCATGACCTAGGTAGGCCATTCAGAGTGGTCATGACAATTTCACCATTCTCCACCATTTCATCCACAGCTTCAAGTTGTTCCTTGATCTGAGAGACCTTGGAGAAATAGGATTGAATGGTCTCTCCATTATGAAGATTTACCCCTTTCAATTGGTTCCATAGAGTCATCTTCCGATTTATGTTCTTCCCTTCAAACAGCTTGGTCAAATAGTCAAACATTGCCTTGGGTGTCTTTAGAGATGACACATGTGGAATGAGATGGTCCTTGATAGAATCAACAATGATTCTCTTTGCCTTGACCAAGTTCTTCTTGTGAAGAGCCTTAGCCTCTTCTCCCTCTGGGACAGGGACCTCTTCACTTATATAAGTGTCCAACTCATTTTCTTCCAAGATTAACCCAATCTTATACTTCCATGCTCGGAAGTTGTCATCCCCTTCAAGCTTATCCTCAAGCTTGGTGTGGTGAGACATCTTTAAAGATTACTTCAAATAGAAATAGAAAAGATTTAGGTCTTACCATTTGATTTGCTAAAAACTGGATCTGGTCCCGGATTAGGGTTTGTTAGAGAAACCCTCAAAATTCAAAATGTGAATTTCAAACTTTTGAAAGGATAGAAAGATGCACCTTGATGAGCTAATCAGCCTGGTATATTCAGAATTTGAGATATGTAAAGTTTCACCCTTCATAAATTCATTTTAGTCTTCCCGGATTCACTAGGAGGACCCTGAATTAGGGTTTGCGTTTCCCGGAGCTTCACCCAACCAAAAATCTCGATCCAATGCTCTAAACTTCGATTTTTCCAAAGAGATTCTAGCTATGTCTTCAGATTTAAGAAATTCCTATTTTTGTTGAAACCCTAATGTTTAGGGCCAAAACTAAAAGTGCTCAAAATTGAATTCTAATTGGCCAAGTAGATTCTCCTTGATGAGTAGAGTAAATCTACCTTACTTCTTTTCCAAAATCTATGGAGAGAAACCTAATAAACAAGAAACCCTAGTTTCTACCACTGCACAATGTCTTCTCCTCAGGGAAGCTCTGATCCCATGTTATTTATTTAGCATTAATTCAACATACTTTAGGATCTTTACTAAGAGAATAACATGTACAGCATATCAATCGTATCAAGCATGTATCAAGCATATCAACCAATCACATAAGACAATGGACACACAGAGTTTCACTGGGGAAAACCATAAAGGTGAAAAACCCCACAACTTCCTTAGAGATAAAGAGAGCAATGATACAACCAAAGTACAACAAAAGTACAAGAGATAGTCTTCTCCTAGCAGCTGATCCTCCTCCTCACATGTGCACCACTTTCCAAGTGAAGGAAGAGTGAGTAATGAGATAATCAAATACAGATCTCTCGATCTCTATTTATACTTGTCCTATCTTGCCTAATAAACCAGTGGGGCTGACTTGTCTAGGTTAGCCTAATAACCCATGATTAACTTAATCAGGGCCGACCCCACACATGGTGGTCTAATAACCCATCGGCAAGTTACGATACTTGTCAATACAAATGACGACACTTCCGTATAGAGGAATAATAACATCTCTATAGGAGTACAATATACATAGATGAAATACATAGGTGAAATACATTCTGAAGTTACATATACATCAACAGATAATATGTTAAGTGTTTTACGAATGGATAATTGATGAATGTGAGCTTGTCTAAGTAAGTGAATGTATCAGCCGTGGATAAACATGTATGCAAGTAATGAATTGTTATATACTTATGTTAATGTATAATATTGGAGGGGCGCAGGACTGATAGCTTGTTTGATTACACCAAGTATAAGGTTAAATAATCACTGGTAGTAATCAAAAGGAATAAGTACCAAGTAAACCCTTAACGCAATTACCGTCGAAGTGAAGCTACATAAGTCTGTTGCACTATTCCATTGAACGAGTAAGGTCAACCCACACTATCCATGGATGTGCTAGGTGCAAAGCTTGCCAGCTGAAGAAGTATCAACCCACGACGAGGACAGTCATCGCACAGCCCTCAGTCATAGCACAATTCCATAGTGCATTGCACAGTGGGTTTGTCCCATCAACTCGTCGCCTTGTTGTAGAAACCTGATTCTGTAGCACCCCCATAGCTTCGCCTCGGGTGAGACCTCGACCTACGCTCAAGTTGTTTCGGAAAGGGCTGGTGAAAAAGGGGTTTTGTTGGTTAAAGCTAGAACCGCAAAGAACCTAGGTCTATATTGGAAAACCTCGAGATCAGTTACTTACGCCAACACCCACACTTTCATTTCTGAAATTTCAAGATGATTGGAAAATGCAGCTTGGGGTAGAATACACCAAGAATTAGTTTGCTTGTGATTTATTTGATGGATTGATTCATGATGATGCTTATCATATTCTTAATGATGTTAGTTATTATAAGGATAGGATATTTTTAGTTTCAGAATCCATACTCAAGAAGAAGATTCTTGAAGCTTCCCATGATGTTCCTTTAGCAGGACATCTGAGGTTTGTGAAAACTTACAGGAATGTTAGGGAAAGGTTCACATGGAAGGGGCTGAAGAAAGAAGTGATGGAATATGTCAGATCATGTGTGGCATGTCAGAAAAATAAAGTATAACATACTCATCCAGTAGGGATCCTACAACCACTCCCCATTCCTGAGCAAAAATGAGAGATCATATCAATGGATTTCATCACAGGGCTACCAAAAAGCCAAGGTAAAGAAAATATTTTTGTTGTGGTTGATAGGTTGACTAAATATGCACATTTATTTTCTGTCACAACTAATATTTCAGCCATCCAAGTGGCTGAAATTTTCATAAAAGAAGTATTCAAACTTCATGACATACCCAAGTCCATCGTCAGTGATAAGGAGAGTAAGTTTACTAGCAATTTTTGGCAAGAACTGTTCAAGCTAGTAGGGACAAGTTTGGACATGAGCACTAGCTACCATCCACAGACTGATGGACAAATAGAGAGAGTAAAACAATGGCTAGAAGGGTACTTATGAAACTATGTGTCTGGTCAACAAAAGTCATGGACCACTTGGATCCACCTGGGAGAATTTTGTTACAACACCACTTTTCATCTTTCGATTGGTATGACTCATTTTAAATCTCTTTATGGATATGATGCACTTACTTTTACTAATATGGAATTTGGTGATTGTAAGACACTGAAAGAAAAGGATGGGCTCCAATAGAGCCAAGACATACTTAGGACTCTCAAGGACAACTTGCATGTAGCACAGAATCGACAAAAGGTGCAGGTAGACAAGCATAGAGTTGAGTGAGCTTTCCATGTTCGAGATCTGGTATATTTGAGGTTGCAGCCCTATAAGAAGTCAAAATTGAATCCTAAAGGGGATGAGAAGTTGCATCCAAGGTTCTATGGCCCCTACCAATTTTTGAGAAATATCTGTGAAGTGAATTACGAGCTAGATTTGTCTCCAAAAATCCGGATTCACAATGTTTTCCATTTGTCCTATTTGAAGAAAGCGGTAGGGTAGCGAGTCAAAGCTTCACCAGAATTGCCACCACTTGATGATGAAGGGAATTTGGTGCTGATCCCTGAGAATATTTTGGAATTCAGAGAAAAGAAGCTAACGAGCAAAATCCTTAAATAATTTTTGGTACAGGGGAAAGGACTACCTAGTGAGGATTCTACTTGTGAAGGAGAACACATATTACAACATCCTAGTTTGAAATTGCTTGAGGACAAGCAATATTGGGTGGGGAGGAATGTCATGTCCTCACAACAATGAGAATTGGAACAATTTTCTAACTCAACCAATCCCCTGGGTTGAGTAGGAAGATGGTTCAACTTTGACTGATTATTCAAGTACCTCAGTGCTTGGTGGTGTGTGTATAACATAAATTCCCTGGGCAACAAATAATGCCTCCACTTCTTTAATGCTTGGACAATAGTATAGAAATCCTGTTCATAGAACGAATATTTTCACTTTGCTTCATCCAAATTTTCGCTGAAGAATGCAATTGGTCAGCCCTCCTGGCTCAACACTGTGCCAATTGCCATTCCACTCGTGTCACAATTGAGTTGGAAAACTTTATCGAAATCTAGGAGAGATAACACTAGGATCTCTGTCACCTTTTGCTTCAAATTGTCGAAGGCCTTCTGGGTAGCTTTCATCCACCTGAACTCCCCTTTTTTCATGCACTCTGTCAACGGTGCACATAATTGACTGAATCCTATGATGAAATTCCAGTAGAAACAAGAAAGTCCATGAAAAATCCGCACTCCTGTCGTACTTGTCGGTTCTGGCTACTCCAATATAGCCTTCACTTTTTCTGGGTCCATAACTAACCCTTTACCCGATATTATGAATCCCAAGTACACCAGTTCTTCCTTCATGAAGAATCATTTCTGCAGGTTCACCATCAACTTCTCTTCCTGCAGCTTTTGCAACAATTGTTGGATGTGCTCCAAATGTTCGCCTTTGGTTCGACTAAATATCATGATGTCGTCGAGGTACACTATGATGATATTTCCCAAGAATGGATTCAGTACTTTGTTCATCAATTACATGATTGTACTAGGTGAATTAGTAAATCCAAAGGGAATGACTAACCACTCATATAGCCCTTCCTTCATCTTGAAGGATGTCTTTTATTCATCATCTTCTCTGATCTTGATCTGGTGATACCCACTCTTCAGGCCAATTTTGGTGAAGTATCTTGCTCCACTCAAGAAATCCATCAAGTCATCCATCCTTGGGAATGGAAACCTATACTTGATCGTGATCTTGTTGATAGATCTAGATTCTGTACACATCCTCCATTCTTCACTTTTATTCGGTGCTAGTACAGCTGGTACTGCACATGGGATCATAATTTCTCTAATTAATCCCTTGTCCAACAGCTCCTGGACTTGTCGATTGAGTTCCTAACCCTCTGTCGAAGTCATTCTATGTGGTTCCTTGTTTGGAAAAATCAATCCTTGAATCAATTCGATCAGATGGGATATGCTTCTCGTTGGTGGCAATCCCATCAGTGCCTCATTGAACATTATTCTCTTAAAATCGTCGAGCATCTCTTCAAATTCTACCGGAACTCTCTCTGTCATTGTCCTTTCAACACAACGTCCTTTCAGAATGATAGCGAAACATACCAACTGTTTCTCCTACTCTACTAGGAACTCCTTCGCTGAGCACATCAGCACTCGCTTCTCCCAATAGTTTCTTTCTCTCTGCTTGCAGCAGGTGTGATCCTCCTGCTTTGGCTTCAGCATCCTCCACGTGCCATTTTCCCACACTAACACTGTGTTAGCTTGACCATCATAGATCGTATTCCGATCATATTGTCATGGCATCCCTAACAACAAATGATAAGTATCCATTGGGATTACGTCACACAATACACTGTCTTCAAGTTTCCCAACTTTAAAGTTGATCATGAACTGCATGGTTACCTTCACATGATGTCCTTTATGTTACCAGGATATCTTGTATGGATTTAGGTGTTGTTGACATCTCAAACCCGACTTGTTGATGACCTCCATCGAGACTAAATTATCTGTACTTCCACCATCAACAATGGTCTTACAACATCTTTCAGTGATCAAAACTTTGGTATGAAAGATGGCCTTTTGCTGTGCTGGCTCCTTCTCTGCACTTTGGTTGTCCTGGACCAACGTTCTCCTGGCCGTCATGTTTCAATCATTTCCTCGACCATCTTCACCACTATCAGATGTCGAAACAATCTTCTCTCTGCCATGGTCATCTCGTTGACATCTGGATTTAAACTCCTCTTCCACATGTAGATTCTTCGAGCATTCATAAGCTTTGTGTCCCACTCCGTGACACTTATAAAAGACTGTAGCTAGTCTGTTAGATCCTTTCTTCTTTTCTAGACCATTTTGACCAAACGAACCCCAACCTCGGGTCTCTCTACCATACCATTGGTTTCCCTGTGCTTTCTCTCTGGTTGTTGTCCCTTCTGCACATTGGTCATCTTCGACGGCTTCTCTTCTAGTTCTACTACTTTGTCCCTTTGCAGAAATAGTATTCACACCTCGACCAGTAATCCTTCCTCTAGTCGATGTGGTTCTTCTCAAGAGCTTTTCTTCCGCCTTCAGAGCTAACTGGTAGGCTTCACCAACCGCTTTGAACCTAGATAGGCTCAACTCGTCTTGTATAGCATATTTCAAGCCATGCACATATCTGGTTACTTCATCTTCTCCTTCATCGGTTTGACTGGATCTTATCGGCAGTCTGTAGAACTCTTTTGTGTATTCCTTCACGGTCATCTCTTTTTGTCAGAAGGTTGTGTAACTTCATAAACAAGAAAATTGCATAGTTGCTAGGCAGGAACTTCCCTTTCATCTTGGCAACCATTCTGTCCCAAGACTTAATTTTCTCCTTTCCGTTCTTGACTCTATTAGCCTGTACATTGCCTCACCACAATGAGGCATAACCCTTCAAACTCAAACATGTAGTTTTAACACTTTTAGGATCCTCTATTTTCTCTATGTCGAAGTATTTCTCCATTTCTCTTAACCAGTCTATCAAGTCTTCTCGCTCCAAACTTCCTGAGCAGGTATGTCCATCCAACTTTGTCTTACCCCTCATCTCTATTAGTAGCTTGATCAATTTATATTCTAGTTCTTCTTCCACTGCTTCTCAAGCTTCCACTTCCTCGACCTCTTCGAAACTATGGTCAAGTGCATCAGGAATGCATCCACGTCTAGGGATTTCTTTGATCGTTGTGACCTCATTGGTCAAACTTCTCATTTTTTGCATGAACTCATCAAAAATTTCACAATCAACTATAATTCCTGCACCTCGCTCTCTTCATCCTACCCATCGGACATCTACACCTCTTTGTGCCATTCTTTCAATTGCAGCTAAAATTTCCTCTCATCCAATTGCAACCGTACTTTCACCACTCACGCACAAATCTACCCAACCGTAGCTGGAGTTGTTCACACACTCATGGGCTCTTCCTACTCATAGGATTATGCTTCTCTGATACCACTTGATGCAAGGGTAGATCGGTCGGACCCTCTTGCTTAACTATAAGACACAGCAAACAAACCACTACTCACAAATAGTAGATGTGAACTGGAAATTCCAAGAAGTTGGCTTCTATTACTTGAATCAATTACAAAGTTACATGTAATATAATAAACAAGTCAGCCTTATCCTGTTACAATATATAGAATTAAATCTTTGTTTTCTTAGTGTGTTTCTCATTGTGTGTGTGATCCTCTCCTTCTTCTTTTCCTCTACTTGAACGAAAGAATGATTGATGAGATATCCCTTCTTCTGTGCCTCCACACCAGTCTTCTACTCTACGTTGCTACTGTTCCCGAGGTCCACTTTGACTGGATTCCCGGAGACGTCCTTCTATTCCCACCACTTGACTTCTAACCTGATGGATCCTACAGTTTTCAGCACCCTCTGACCATCCTGCACAACCTCCCCCTATGGAAAAACCTGGCCTGGTCTCAACCACCTTCTTAACTGCCAATAAATTCCTCAACAACCCACAACGATTGTTGCCTTGAATACTGCACCTCTTTGACTTTGCTATGGTTGTCGGTCTTATCACTGTCCTCTTTGACATGTCGACCATCCTGTGCTTTGTCAGTCCTAGACTTAGATTAACTTATTGGATTTAATTAATCTCCATGGCTGCCAGTCCACCCCATCCTCCTTGCTTGGCCTTTTCCGCTTTTGTTGGTGTCAATGTTCCAGTTTCAACTCCTTCATCTTCTTCTCCTGCCGATGTCGACCTTTCCTCCTATCAACCATACTTTCATAGCTTCTTGCTCAACTAGATGGCTTCAACTGCCAATTTCCTTCACACCAGTGGTCGTCAACAATCCCCCTAGCCAACCTTCTTTTGTCAATCAACTTCGATTGTTTTTCCTAGGTCCCAATGCCACTACATCATGGGAGATTTGGTATATTGTGTGACGGTGACTATAAGATATCTTAAGAGAAGATAAATCCAAATATTTACCCAAATTACTTTATGATTTTTTTAGTTATGTAGCATGAAAAGGTTTATGGGAATAAACTCCTTTTATTTTGGAAAAAAATCTCATTACATAGCATGAAAAGGTCTATGGGAAGAAAATCCTTTTATTTTGGAAAAATATCTCATTAAGCCAAAACCAAAAGTATTATAAAAGGTTTAAAATAATAATTAATTCTTTTAACTTGGATTTTAGGAAAAGCTTAAACAAAAGGTGACTCAACATAGGATCATAAGGTTAAACCTTAAGTCAATAGGATAGACACGAGCTCAATAAAAATTCAAGGATTTGGAAAAACGATAACCCAAAAGACCATAATTCATTCAAATAATAGCCATGTATTGTGGTAGGAGGTTAATAGAAGACCTGAGGAAATGGGAAGCTTGGGAAAAAATGTTATTGGATTGTGGGCTTCCGAAAACGCTTCCCTTAGATTTTGCAATCGATGCACTACCGGAAACCAAAAATTTGATGTATAGAATTTGGTGCTAATAGCTCCAAACAATGTAACCACTAGAATTTGCAGTTGAGATCCTTGGCTATATGGCACACAGTTCCAAGCATTATGTTACTGGTCATCGTTTTTAAATGTTAGTTTTTCACAATTTAATTCAATATGATCTAGGATCTTATCTGAGAGAACAACATGCACAGCATATCAAACATAAGAGACAAGAGACACAAATCATTTCACCGGATAAACCATAAAGTAGAAAACCCTGCAACTTCCTCAGAGATAGAATGAGCAATAATACAAAACCACAAAACAAGAATATGGTCTCCAACAGCTTCCTCCACCTCCACTTGTGCGAACTTCTCTCTCTCTCTCACTTGTACGAATGAGTGAGTGATTGAATGATCAAATAGAGAGGATGCTCCTCTCTATTTATACTATACTTTCACTTTCCTTTTTCCCTAATTGGGCCGACTTCTCCTAGGAGAGTCTAATAACCCATTACAAGTTAACTATGGGCCAACCCCACTAGGGGAGTCTAATAACCCACTCAAATACAATAATAACTTTCCTGGTTAGAGGAATGAAACCTCTCCATCGGAAGTACAATGACATATGAATAGAATATAAAATATACAAGTGAAATACATTTTGAAGTTACAAATACATCAACACTCCATCTTAACTATGAAGGTATTCTCTTGATACAGTTCATCAACACAAGTATTCGTCACTAGATCAACATCAAAGATGGATCATCATTAAAGTTGGATCATCATCATCACTACTGCTGCTATCTCAACCATCAATATACAATCTACTATTCATAGGAAGTTCTATAGAGCCATCCCTTTTTCATGTTGGATGTAGGCCTAGCCTCCATGTAGGTCTTCATCATCTCTGTGAGCAAGCCATCCAGTAGGTACATCTTAGGACTTATTATATGCCTCTGCAAAACCTGCAAGATCTCCCAGGAATGATTATATGCTACTGCAAAACCCGAAGGAGCATCGTAGGAATGATTATATGCCACTTGCAAAACCTGCAAGATATCCTAGGACTGATTATATGCCACTGCAAAACCTGGAGGAGCATCCCACGACTGATTATATGCCACTTCCAAAACCTGCAAGATCTCCCAAGACTAATTATATGCCATAGCAAAACCTGAAGGAGCATCCTAGGACTGATTATATTTCTATGCAAAACCTGTGTACCCTAATATCACCTCATCATCTTCATATCATCTCATCGTCAATGGAGCACAGCCCAGATGCACATAACATAACACTTACACTCACCGGCATGGGAGGACTAACCTACCACCATCTGTGAAAGACTCGGCAATTACATCAATGACCATGGGAGGACTAACCTACCACCTTGTCGAAAAAGATCGGCGATTACATCAACGACCATGGGAGGACTAACCTACCACCATGTCGGAAAATCCCGACAATTACATCAACGACCATGGGAGGACTAACCTACCACCATGTCGGAAAATCCGATGTGCATCTGCTTATTCCAGACTCATCACTTCCCCTTGGAAGGAACCTTGATCTGAAGTACACCAAGCTTCTCTCTGAAGTATTGTAATATACTAGCCAATATTTGACCAAGATATTGTCTTCCACTCAGAGTTTTAATAAAAACTTTCTAGCAATTTTTAAGGCCAAATTCTGAAACTGAGCAGGATGTAAGTGATGGGGATTGAAACTCTGAATGGGGATGGTAGGAATGATATTAGGTTCTATAATTTAGGTGGATGCATGTGCAGCAAGAACAAAATAAGTTCTTGGAAAAATTCCTTGACACAAGGTACTAGAGCCATTCACTTTTCAGCAATAGAGCAACTCCATCGCGTACTTCGAGGCTTCTTGGGCTTCTAGCATATGCCGACAAGACTAGGTCAAGGTTATCAAAGTTTATAGCAGAGGTATATCAGTAGAAAAAACTTATATCATGCATAGGAATAATGTCTAGGTGAACTTGGGAGGTTTTGGAGATATTGGGAGGCCAAAAGCACTCTGTGGACTACTGAGCCAGTTACATTCCTGGCTTTCCCAAATAGAGTTAAATGCATCCAAATTCTTATTGCAGGGACTAGTATGGATATTATACTGATTTATCAACCTCCTCCAACTGATAGAATGAAAAATGGGTCCTTGGAATAGATTTAGCAGTAAATATGGTGAAAATAGTCTAGAATAAGCACCCAACTAGCTACTCTTGCATTTTAATTCATCAAACTGCTCGAATAAATGATAAAACCTGTTCAGATATTAACTGATGTTCGGATATATAACATTCATCCAATATAAGTTGAAATACAGGTTCATAACACTTTCTTTCTCATTATCAGATTGCCTTCCAAAGTACAGTGCCTCACATACTAGATTTTCATTATAATAGTGGGAGAATGAAGATGAGAAGAAGGAAATTACTTTGTCTCTATTTTGAAGTGGATTGTCAGACCATATATAGGTCATATGCCTGATATGGATGCACTCTGATATCCTAATATTCATTGGGGCACATTCACCAATACTAGCTCTCTTCTCCAAGAGAAACTCCTCCAAATCTAGTTGATGTTGAGAGAATGATTAAGAAGAGAAGGATAGATCATATCTGAAGTTGGTTTCTGATATTGGGAATCTTTGATATCTGCAAAAATGGCCGAACTAACTCTCCTTCAACCCCTGGGTGCATTCAATGGATCTATCTTCTTCAATTGGTGAAACTTCTCCAAAACTAGCTCCAAATCTCCTATATAAATGATCTCCTCTTCAAGCTGACTGTGAATCTTCAATGGTGGAATGATATGAATTTTATTGGCTGCAATAACATATTCTAGACCTACATATTACTCACTGAAACTCATGGGTCCTTGGGGCACATCACCTAGTAAGAACTTTTGAGGCACATCATTAAACCAAGAGAGGTTGAGAGCTCTCAATGCAAAAATACAAATGACAAAAGTTGTGAAATGGAGTTGGAATCCTTATTTTATAGAATTCATGTTGACTTGTTGAGCAAGTTACTTGGTTTGGTGACCTGTGAGAATAGGTCACCCATGAGTGGTGATACTTTTCTTGCTTTACTTTGCTTTGGCTTTCCTTCTTTTCCCTCTTTGTCTGACTTTCCTTATTTTCTGAACTTTCTTCCTTTTCATACTTTCTGGATTTCTGGATTTATGTTGCTTTTCCTGAAATATTCTTCTTTTCTCATTTTTGGCATCATTTTTGGACTCTAGTGCTTACTTGACTTCTACTCCAAGTAATTCCTCCAATCTTATCCACTAATTCGAATTGGTGGGCCAATTTCTCCATTTATTTAGCATAACAAATAAAATATTCATAAATGAGGATTATTAATAAAATTAATTAATTCCTTCTCCAAAATTCAAAACCATTAATTATTTAATTAAACTCATAAGCCTGGCTCAAAACTCCCCAATTAATTAATAATTCATCTTAGATACTTAGTTTGGGATTTAATATCTTCTGGGGGGGCACCTTATCCGTTTAATCACCCAAATACACCCTTAGGAATATTGCATAAGATAATTTTCACATTCACCCATTAATTAATTAATTAATTCCTAGGTGACTTAGGCCAAAATCACCCCCATGGACCATAGAAAAAATTGGGGACATGACAGTCCTCCCTTCCCAAGATTGCTTGTCCTCAAGCAATGTTAGGATTCCACCAAGCTTTTGTTGTACCACTCTGATTATAAGTGTTCACGTCCACTGAAAATTCTTAAAATTAAACTTGGGGACTTCAAAAAGATCTAAAAAAAATGCAAGATGACTATGAAGAATAAACTGCACTGCAAACTCTATCTGCACTAAATCGCGAACAAAAATCTTAACCCAGTTAAGATAACTGAGTAGAATTCCTGGGTCCCACTACTTCCTCTGTATGGACCCAACTTTTTATGCTACCTTTGGAAAGTTGTCACTACAATGAACTCTTTGATCCCATGGTCCTTGATGGATACCATCTATCATCACTATTACTTGTGTCAACTTTTCACTCCAGGGTATGCCAGGATCCATCTAGCAAGATGGAAGTGTGCCACTCCCAATGCAAAACTGAATAGCTATGAGACTTATCCAGCAAACATAGAACTTCTTGGGAGCATGCAAATTAGAATGCATCACTTGTGTAAGTGTAATGGAGATATCTAATGGCTGCATGATATATCTTTGTTGCTTCTCACAATTCAAGACAATGTCAGTTATAACAAAAAATTTATTGTAGAAACAAGAAAACCTTTTACCTCCCAAGGTCTTCATTGCAATGATGCCTCTACCCATCCAACCAATGGATGAATAAGTACTTTTATTTGATGAACCATATGGAATGTTTTCAGCCATATTTTTGTCTTCCTCAAATAAAGAGATCTCATGATCTCTATGGAACTCTACAGGTGCTCCCCTCTTCATCCAATGGCTCAACTCTCTGCCATTGATCCAAGGGTGCAAAAATCCATCAATTGACCCACACATTGAAGGTAAGTGTAGATCTGATGTATTTTGGTCGAAAGTGACTGCACACAAATTCATGGGCTACCTCAACTACTGTGGGTTACGGAACATGTCATCGGCCTCAATTCTAGGATCCTTATGCTCATAATGTGACACAAAAAGGAAGAATCCTTTTACCCAATTTTCATTCCCAAAATTTGGGGCTGAATGTAAAGTGGGGAATGAAGGATGGTTAGCCATGCTTTTGGACATTTCATCCACTGAAGTTGTGGATGTATCCTCTCCATTGATGGCTGACCCATCTATGGTGAACTCATTTGCCTCTTCCTTTGAAGATGGACTTTCTTTAATGAACCTCCCAGGTTCATTCTGGAAAAAATCATGTGCTTGTTTTTCATCCACTTTTTCTACACATTATTCAAGAACATACCAAATAGACTACTCCTCATGGTCCACCCACTCATGAGGTCCCTCCATGGAATTTTTTATGACATTTATCCAAAAGGGATGACTCTCAGGAAAAATTGAAGATTCAGTCAATTCTTGCCACTCTTGTTCGAATTATTCTATCTTCATTTTGTTAAGATTTAATATGCTAAGACAAAAAATAGCAGCATTACATTCCATTTCACAATAATAGATATACAGGATCACTGAAGAAACAACAAGCACAGCATAAACACAAGAGACACAGATTTATCCGGGAAACCCTCATGGGGTAGAAAACCCAACAAAGCTTCCTCAATATAGATGACCAGCAAATACAAAAGATGTAACCCTGAGCATAAGCTCCTCCTTCTCCATAGCAGACCTCTCTCTCATAAGTGCGCCACTCTCAAGTGAGTGAGTGTGTGTTAAATGAGGAATACACCTCCTCTATTTATACACTACTCCGACTTGTCTTTTACACAAATCATGTAGGCTCGTATTTAACCATTGGGTTAAATACCCCATTAAAACTAACTGGGCTGACCCCACTAGGGTGGTCTAACAACCCTTTGACCCACATAACACATACAGGGCCAACCCCCACTAGGGAAGTCTAATAACCCAAGTTACCACATTCCGATGGAGGAATAAACATCTCCGGATATACAATATGATCTTCATGGAGGAATGAAACATCTCCGAAATAATAAAGTACAAATATAATATTCTTAGAAGTTACAATATCTCAACACTCCCCCTTAACGAGAAGGATATTATAACAGCATCTGCAGGAGCAAGGAGTCATCAACATGATACATCTATAAATCATTGGAAGCTTTCTCAACATCATCAGTAACTCAACTAGTTACTGGAACATCTTCAATACTGGAACATCAACATCTTTAGTACTGAGTCCTTATCTTCTGCAGCACTCAAACAGCTACATCAACATCAATATATGAATCCTCACGATCGTCAGCATCGTCATCATACGATCATTAGCATCGTCATCACACGAACATCAGCATCGTCATCACACGATCATTAGCATCGTCATCACACAATCATCAACATCGTCATCTAGATTAACATGATCAGCATTGTCACATCATCTCGATCTATAGCATCTGGTTCATCACGATCTGCAGCATCTAGTTCATCATGATCTACAACATCTGGATCATCTCAATCTACATGATCAACATCATCGTCATCTAGATCAACACAATCAGCAGCATCGTCATCTAGATCAACACGATCAGTAGCATCGTCATCTAGATCAATACGATCAGCAGCATCATCATCTAGATCAACAGTATTAGTATCCACACCAATACAAGTATCCACACAATACAAGTATAGACATCATCAATACAAGTATCCACATAATACAAGTATACACATCATCAATACAAGTATACACATCATCAATACAAGTATCCACACAATACAAGTATACACATCATCAATACAAGTATTCACACAATAGCAGCATACCCTGCAACACACACGATCATATTACAGGATGATCAATCCTGCTCTCTTTATGACATAGGTCCATGGATGATGCAATCCTGTCATGTACCTTTTGAATCGAGGTCCAAGGACGATCCAGTCCTACCATGTCCCTTTTGAATCGAGGTCTAGGGACGATCCAGTCCTATCATGTACCTTTTGAACCGAGGTCCAAGGACGATACAGTCCTATCATTCAATTCTCGAAGACCTCATGTCTACAGCTCAATTCAAAGGACCAAAGTCCGAGGACGATCCAATCCCCTACCTGTTCATTCAGGACTTTATTTTCGGAGACATACATCTACGGTTCAATTCAAAGGACCAAAGTCCGAGGATGATCCAATCCCCTTACCTGTTCATTCAGGACTTTATTTTTGGAGACATCTTGTCTACGACTCAATTCAAAGGACCAAAGTTTGAGGATGATCCAATCCCCTTACCTGTTCATTCAGGACTTTAGTTTTGGAGACATCTTGTCTACGGCTCAATTAAAAGGACCAAAGTCCGAGGATGATCCAATCCCCTTACCTGTTCATTCAGGACTTTATTTTCGGATACATCTTGTCTATGGATCAATTCAAAGGACCAAAGTCCGAGGATGATCCAATCCCCTTACCTGTTCATTCAGGACTTTATTTTCGGAGACATCTTGTCTACGGCTCAATTGAAAGGACCAAAGTCTGAGGATGATCCAATCCCCTTACCTGTTCATTCAGGACTTTATTTTCGGAGAAATCTTGTCTACGGCTCAATTCAGGACTAAAGTCCAGGGATGATCCAATCCCCACATGTCCACGAAGGACTTCATTCTCGAAGACAATTGTCTACGGATCCTTTTAGAACATGTGTTCAAGGATGATGCAATCCCCTTGTCAACTTAGACCCTGTCTAAGGACCATCCACCAACCTCTCTATTGGCATCACCAATATAGGTAACCACATCATCGATCTCTCTGTCGATGCAGGTAATCTCATCATAAGTGACCACATCACTCCCCCTTTCGAGGAGAGTCCTTCTGAACTACACCAAGCTTGTCTCGGAAATATTCAAACTTTTACTTGAGGTAGAGGTTTCGTTAGTACATCGGCAACTTGTTCACTTGAGGTAGAGGTTTGGTTAGTACATCGGCAATTTGTTCACTTGAGGTAGAGGTTTGGTTAGTACATCGGCAACTTGTTCACTTGAGGTAGAGGTTTGGTTAGTACATCGACAACTTGTTACAAATTCGAACTTTATAGTTCCTTTCTGCGTCATATCTTGTATATAGAAATGTCAGATCTCTATGTGCTTTGACTTATCATGGAACACTGAATTCTCTGTCATCTTGATACAACTTTGTTTGTCACATAGGATCATATTTGGGTCTATCTCTAAGTCAAACAATCCTGAAGCCATACTTCTTCACAACTAGTAGAGAAAGCAGCCATATATTCCACTTGTGCTGAGAGCCATACTGGACTGCTTCCTGCTAAACCACAAGATCATGGCTGATCCCAGACAATAACATCCTCTCGATGTGCTCTACCTGTCTGATACACTTTCTTCTCAATCAACATATGTGTAACCATCTGAAGTCATGATCTCCAAAATAGCATAGATCAAATTTTATCGTATCCTTTAGGTACCTCATCACATTCTTTGCAACTATCAGGTGAACACATCTAGTTTCCACTAGATATTGACTCAAGGTGTTCACAACAAGCCTTATATCTGACCTGGTATTCGTTAGATACATCAAATGAGTCAATAATTTGTCTGTATAGAGTTATATCCACTAACTCTGATGATTCATCCACTAACAGCTTCAAGTTGGAATCCATGAGAGTGGCCATTCCAACACATCAAGTCCTTTTAATATTTATCGGCGTATTTTCCCTGGTTGAGAAAGATTCCTTCTGAGCCTTGCCATACTTCCAGACCTAGGAAGTAATGCATCAATCTGAGATCTTTCATTTTCATTTCTATTTCTCATTCCTTGTAAGAAATAGATCATCCTAATAATGGTATGATAGGTTCATCATCCACAACCTTAAGGTAAATGTTAGGATCAGCTTTACTTCTGGTAAAGCCCAAGCTTTGTCAAGAAGCTGTCAATTCTCATTCATTCACACTCTGCATTGAATGATCTTTTGCATATCTATCTGTTCCATCTCTCGTCAGATGGGTCTACGAATATGAACCTCAATATCATTTGAACTCAGTGGTGAGTTCCTTCTTGCATCCATGTCATCTGTGTATAGAAGCCATATTCAACCTTGTAGCAAAGGTTGAGATCCACATCACCCATGATTAAGCTCATCAATTGACTACCAATCCTGGGTACCCATACAGAACCTGATTCACACTTCTTCTTTAATTACACCATTAAGAGAATGGTCTTATCTATCCACTTGGAGCAAACATCTTATCATGATTCTCTTCCTCTTTCTAAGAGAATCTTCTAGCCATGAGCCTTCTATATTTTGTTTGATTTGTAAATATTCTTGTTGAACATCCATCACTTGTTCGGTGTTCATTATTCTTCATGATATTTCCTACAAAACAAAATTAAGTACATGATTAGTAACACTTCATAATCATGAAATCATGTTGACATGATAACCTATTATGCATACAAATATCATTTACATAGTTATGCAACTATCTTGACCAATACTTTGGCACAACACTTTTCCATATCCTGTATGCATACAGTGGCTATCTAGATGCCTTCTATCTCTACCAGAACATACTATCGAGAGTGTGCACAGCTCTCAGCATGTCAGCAAAGAGGTTTCATTCTAGACAAGCAATAATGGAATGTTTGTCCAACTTACCAATCATATGCATATTAGTAGTATATTGTTCAATGCTCTATGAATGCTTACACTCAGCATGATATATTCTAGGAATACAAATATGCATACAAGCAATATCATTTACTATTTCAAATAAAAACTCAAATACTTATCTTTTATGTTTGTGTGGTTCCCTCCCGCTTGATCTTCTATATGTCTTTTGAACTTCTATTCATTCTGTACCACTGTGCATGCTCAAGTGTGCACTAGTGTCATCCTCATGATCTCATACACAAACATACATTCATTAGTATATTCTCAATATTATCAAAACATTATAATTCTAAATAATCTTGAATATATATAGTCATGATCATTAGTATTCATGGTTTCAAGGAAGTCTTCTTTTACTCATGTATATTCTTGTTTGATCATAGTACTCTTATGGTTAGTTAAATCATCAAGATAAGAGACCTAATATGCATAAACCCTTGATTACTAACTTTATGAATAGGCATAACCAATCATACCTAGTATACTTATATAAGGGATCCTAGCACAAGGAAAGATTCTAACTTGACATAGGAAAACATACCTGGATTAGTATACCTGCTTAGTTATGTCTAACATACCTAAACAATATCTTCTTTGTTTTCTTCAATGATTTAGATATCCTATGCTGGAACCTGCATATCTCATAGGTTAAGCATAATAGAACAAAGTCATACATACCTTGTAAGTAGAACTTCTATGTGATAAAATATTGTGGATGAGTCTTTCTCTTCATGTTATCATGGTCATGGAACTTGATTTGTCTTTCGTGATGTACCTGTATCTTGTTAGCAGACAACATCAACCTCATACAATACCATAGTGCATTAGTACAATCATATAGCCCTAAACAATGAATGTCTTCTATCATTCACATGCATTCATATTGTTACTAGGGTGATAAGACAATTCTAACATTAATCAAGATTGTACTGACCTGAATAATATGAGGACAAACATATTATGAACATAATCAAGAATCAGATTTCAAGACATACCTGTATCTCCTTAAGTCATACCTGTCGAGACTTCTTGTAGTCTTCTTATGTAAGGCCTTAGCCTCAAATCCCCCTGAAACTTGATCTGGAGCTTGATTAGGGTTTGTTAGAGAAACCCTAAAAATTCAATCTTTGGCTTTCACACTTCTGAATGGATGGAAGGATGTGTCTTGCTAAGCTGATCAAACTAGCATACTTCAATTTTGAAATCTTCAAAATTTGACCCCTCAAAATTGCCTTCGAAACTTATGGATCTTCTGGACAGGATCCCGAACTAGGGTTTGATGAAGCCCAGCCTTCTGCCCAATCAAAAGGTTTGATCCAAGGCTCTAAACTCTTATTTTTCTCAGGATCTTCCAGCCGTGGTTACAGACTTAAAAATTCCAACTTTTGCTGAAGCCCTAAGTTTCCATCTTTCCGATCAAAATCCCGAACTGGGGTTTGATCAAGCCCGGTCTTCTACCCAACCAAAAAATTCGATATTGGACTCTAAATTTTGATTTTCCTGAGTAGCATTCAGTCATGGATTCCGATTCCAAAAATTCTAACTTTCTTCGAAACCCTAAATTCCGAAAGCCATGAATGAAGGTGCTCCAAAAATAATTATGTTTTGATAGAAATATGTACCTGATTGTTTCTGTTGTAACTCCGAACTTTTCATTCCACAGGGTATGAAATTTTGTTTTGTGGTAGCCTGACCTGTCATCTTTCCATCTCGACAGGTCTGACCTCAATTGGATTTTCTGAGAGAGAGTTATGCCAAGTGTCGCAACGCGACCTGTTTATGGGATAAAACAGGAGAGTGACCTTTTAAGGCGAGCCACGTGTCACTCGTTCCACTTCGGCCTCTGAAAAAGTTTACTGAGATAGTACAGTCTTTGTACTACCTGTTACTTTTTACGAAATTTCATTTGGAGCTTCCTAGTCCAAGTTATGACCTTTTTACCTAGGTCACCTGATTTTTACTGAGATCTGGAAGAGGCAGAAACCCTAACTTGTACTCATCATAACTCACAAAGTACAACGAATTTGAGGGTGTTCTTTGGACAAAAGGTACCTGGGTATGTTATATATGACCTGTAAACTTTTTCGATCCTGAACCTTCTCAGAAATGGATTTATAGTGAAAGTTACACGATGACCAGTTTTTGCTATGTAAAACCCAAACCTTCAAATTATCGCAAGTGAAGCAAGTGTTGTAAATGCCATACATTGCCTTCCTTCAGGTTAGCTCTGATACCATGTTAAGATTTAATATGATAAGATAGAAAATAGCAGCATTTCATTCCATTTCACAATAATAGCATATACAGGATCACTGAAGAAACAACAAGCATAGCATAAACACAAGAGACACAGATTTATCCTAGGAAACCCTCATGGGGTAGAAAACCTAGCAAAGATTCCTCAATATAGATGACCAGCAAATACAAAAGATGTAACCCTGAGTATAAGCTCCTCCTTCTCCATAGCAGACCTCTCTCTCCTAAGTGCGCCACTCTCAATTGAGTGAGTGTGTGTTAAATGAGGACTACACCTCCTCTATTTATACACTACTCCGACTTGTCTTTTACACAAATCATGTAGGCTCATATTTAACCATTGGGTTAAATACCCCATTACAACTAACTGGGCCGACCCCACTAGGGTGTTCTAAAAACCCTTTGACCCACATAACACATACAGGGCCGACCCCCACTAGGGAAGTCTAATAACCCAAGTTACCACATTCCGACGGAGGAATAAACATCTCTGGATATACAATAAGATCTTCACGGAGGAATGAAACATCTCCGGAATAATAAAGTACAAAGATAATATTCTTAGAAGTTACAATATCTCAACACATTTGTGATTCTAAGAGGGCACTTTGAGTGTATCTAAAAGAATCTTGGGTGGCCAACAAATCACATTTGAGCTCGTAGTTCTCTTCTTCATATATGCAAATGCTTTCTTCATCATGCAGTGATGCTTTTCGCAACAACTCAACAAGCTCAAACATGTCATTTCTATCTAAAATCAATTGTGAGAAATTACCTTTGATTGCGGACATTGCTTTCTAGATATTCTCCATGGATTCAAAGGAAGATTGGTCTTCCATTAAATAAGTTTCCCAACACAACTTTGAAACTGAAGCATGTTTTTCATGGAGAATTTTTAGGGCCTCTTGGATCTGTTGTTCATCCATCTTCAGTGACCCTGCAAGAAGATGAGGTTCTTGCAAATGCTCCTCCTCTTCATTTTCCATCACCAGACCAATTTCATGCAGTGCACTCAAGGGTTTGAAATCTGATCCATATGTTGTTGCTGAAATATATTCATATTTTAGGTCCTCAAAAACATAATTTGGGCTGCAACTTAAGTGCTCATTCATCCTTGGTGAACTAGAAATATCTTCTCTCAAAGTTTCATCCTTCACACTGCATTCCTTTTTGACACCAAAATTCTAAAACTCATCACTAGGGGGCTCAACCATTCTGAAATTTTCACTAGAAGTGGCTGCCATATCAGATTGACACAATGACACATAAAAATCAGAAATTAATAATTCACCATGTGTCATGTTCTCCTCCTTATGTGGTGGAATTATGATGGCTTGTTCATCCACCCATTTCTCTACTTCGCACCCTGCTGAGATGTGCTCAATTTATGCTTCCTTGTGAGGCTCAAAAGGTGATTGTATATCTGAATTATGTTTCTTATTTGGATCAGATCTAAAATATGTCTCACCTTCATCAATCTGTCCCATTTCTTCTGCACTTATTTTTAAATCAACCATCAAAAGATCGAGAGTGATTTTACCTCCCTCATCACCAACAATCAAATGTTTGACTGCTATATATTCCACTGTGCATTGACCTTCTTCATCCACTTCTTGGAGTAATGGGGCACCAACAAGGTCTTCTTGGTCATTTCTTTCAAAGAAACTTGATATCTCTCCACATTGTGTGGTGCTCAGATCACAACCTTTGGACTTCCTTCTTGAAGGAAAACCAAACAGTCTCACAATGCTTGGCCCTACCAATGGCCTTGTTGAAACTTCCTTCTTGATTCCTTTTCCCTGAGATTGGGATGGACCCACATGTAGGGCTGCAAATTCATCTTTATTTTTTCCTACTTATTATCCACCCGAAGAACTAGGTGGTTCTTCGTTTACTCCCTTGATTTTTTCTGGCTGTGAGGACACATCTTCATCCCTCCCTTCCATCTTAAATCTTGCCTTGACTTCTTTGCACACACCATCAACCATATGTGCAATCCTTATTTTTCTATCACTATTGTAGGGTTCTTTGAACAACCTCTGAATCTCCAAATCATAATAGTCTCTAAAGGTGAGGGACTTCTGAACCTCCTTCTTCAAAGCAGAGTACTCCATGAAGTACTCATAGGATTTCTTTGGGTTCTCTCTATTGAGTATTCCTCCATAATCCCAAGTCATAGGTAGATCATTTCCTATGTTCTCTTCAAACATCTATTCAACAAGGAAATCATATTCAACTTTATGCAAATAGAAATTTCCAAAAGGGGTCGTCTCCTCTTCTTCATATGGCTCAAAAGAAAATTCTTCTTCTTCACTGGCTGGTAGGAGACACATTTTGCATATATCAGAAGATCTTCAATCTTCCTTCAATCAGTGAGATTCTTTCTTTCCATAGGGGTTGAGGAAAGTGCTCTGATACCATTGTAATATCCTAGCCAAGATCTGACCAAGATATTGTCTTCCACTCAGAGTTTAATAACTAGCAATTTTTAAGGCCAAATTCTCACACTAAGCAGGATGTAAGTGACGGGGATTGAAACTCCGAATGGGGATGGTAGGAATGAGATTAGATTCTGGAATTTAGGTGGATGAGTGTGCAGCAGCATCAAAATAGGTTATGGGAAGAATTCCTTGACATAAGGTACTAGAGCCATTCACTTTTTCAGCAATAGAGCAACTCCATTGCCTACTTCAAGGCTTCCTAGGATTCTAGCATATGCCAACAAGACTGGGTCAAGGTTATCAGAGTTTATAGCAGAGGTATATTAGTAAAAAAAAATTATATAATGCATAGGAATAATGTCTGGGTGAACTTGGGAGGTTTTGGAGAGATTGGGAGGCCAAAAGCACTCTGTGGATTGCTGAGCTAGTTAAATTCCTGGCTTTCCCAAATAGAGTTAAAGGCATCCAAATTCTTATTACCGGGATTGATATAGATATTATACTAATTTATCAACCTCCTCCAACTGATAGAATGCAAAATGGGTCCTCGGAATAGATTTAGCAGTAAATATGGTGAAACTAATCTAGAATAAGCACCCAACTAGCTAGTCTTGCATTCTAATTCATCAAACTGCTCCAATAAATGATAAACTTTGTTCTGATATTAAATAATGTTCTGATATATAACATTCAGCCAATATAAGTTGAAATATAGGTTCAGAACACTTTCTTTCTCATTATTAGATTTCCTTTGAAAGTACAGTAAAAAATGCTTGTATGGCTTTCTGAAATTCTTCCATGTCTCTCATGAAAGACTGCACCCGCAACTTCCAATAAATATTATTCATTAAGGCATGGGTGTCAGTGAGGGTTTGAAGGGATTCTTGGATTTTGAATTCATTCCTCTTCAGCGTCCCTTCAAGAAAATGAGGTTCTAGCAGATGAACCTTCCCTTCTTCTAGCTTCCTAGGATCAACTTGAGCTGATTCTGTTGAAGTTATGAAAATTGATCCATATTTTGGGGCTGCAAGATATTCATATTTCAGACCATGAATATCAGATCTTTGGCTGCAACTGGGGTTCTCATTTATCTCTAGTGCACCAGTAAGGATTTATCTCCAATTTTCAGCCCTCCCCAATTCAGGAGTCTCAACCCCGGGGGGTTCAACCAATCCCATATTATCCTCTAAATACCACTATAATATCCTAGTCAATATCTGACCAAGATATTTCCTTCCACTTCATATTTTAATAAAGATTGAATAGTAATTTTTTAGGCCAAATTCTCAGACTATGCATGATGTAAGTGACGGGGATTGAAACTCTGAATGGAGATTGTAGGAATGACATTAGGTTCTGGAATTTAGGTGGATGAGTGTGAAGCAGCAGAAAAATAATTTTTTAGCATAATTCCTTGACACAAAGTGCTAGGGCCATTCACTTTTCAGCAATAGAGAAACTCCATTGCCTACGTCGAGGCTTCCTAGGCTTCTAGCATATGCCAACAAGACTGGGTAGAGGTTATCAGAGTTTATAGAAGAGGTATATCAGTCAAAAAAACTTATATAATGCATAGGAATAATGTTTGGGTGAACTTGGGAGGTTTTGGAGAGATTGGGAGGCCAAAAGTACTTTGTGGACTACTGAGCTAGTTAATTTCCTGGATTTCACAAATAGAGTTAAATGCATCCAAGTTCTTATTACAGGGACTGATACGGATATTATACTAAGTTATCAACCTCCTCCAACTGATAGAATGCAAAATGGGTCCTCAAAATAGATTTAGCAATAGATATGGTGAAACTAGTCTAGAATAAGCACCCAACTAGCTAGTCTTGCATTCTAATTCATCAAACTGCTCCAATAAATGATAAAATATGTTATGATATTAACTAATGTTCTGATATATAACATTCATCCAATATAATTCAAAATATACATTCATAACACTTTATTTCTCATTATTGGATTGCCTTCCAAAGTACAGTGCCTCACAAGCTAGATTTTCATTACAATAGTGGGAGAATGAAGATGAGAAGAAGGAAATTACTTTGGATCTGTTTTGAAATGGATTATCAGACCATCTACAGGTCATATGTATGATATGGTTGCACTCTGATCTATTGATCTTCACTGGGGGTGCATTCACCAATACTAGCTCTCTTCTCCAAGAGAAACTCATCCAAATCTAATTGATGTTCAGAGAACGATTAAGAAGAGAAGGCTGGATCATATCTAAAGTTGGTTTCTGATATTGGGCATCTCTGATATCTACAAAAATGGATAAACTAACTCTCCTTCAACCCATGGGCACATTCACTGGATGTATCTTCTTCAACTGATGAAACTTATACAAAACTAGATCCAAATCTCCTGTAGAAATGATCTCCTCTTCAAGCTAATTGTGGATCTTCAATGGTGGAATGATATGAATTTTATTGGCTGCAATAACATATCCTAGACCTGCATGTTACTCACTGAAACTCATGGGGCCTTGGGGCACATCACCCAAGAAGAACTGTTGAGGCACATTACTCAACCAAGCGAGGCTCAGAGCTCTCAATGCAAAAATACAAATGACAAAAGTTGTGAAATGGAGTTGGAATCCTTATTTTATAGAATTCATGTTGACAGGTTGAGAAATTTACTTAGCTTGGTGACCTGTGAGAATAGGTCACCCATGAGTGGACATACTTTCTTTGCTTTGCTTTGCTTTGGCTTTCCTTCTTTTTCCTCTTTTTCTAACTTTCCTTCTTTTCTAAACTTTCCTGCTTTTCATACTTTCCTAATTTTTGGATTTATGTTGGTTTTCCTGAAATATTCCTCTTTTCTCATTTTTGGACTCAAGTGCTTACTTGAATTCTACTCCAAGTAATTCCTCCAACCTTATCCACTAATTCGAGTTGGTTGGCCAATTTATCCATTTATTCATCATAACAAATCAAATATTAATAAATGAGGATAATTAATAAAATTAATTAATTCCTTCTCCAAAATTCAAAACCATTAATTATTTAATTAAAATCATAACCCTGGCTCAAAACTCCCTAATTAATAAATAATTCATCTTAGATACTTAGTTTGGGGTTTAATATCTTATGGGGGGGCACCTTATCCATTTAATCACCCAAATACACCCTTAGGCATATTCCATAAGATAATTTCCACATTCACCCATTAATTAATTAATTAATGCCTAGGTGACTTAGGCCAAAATCACCCCCATGGACTATAGCAAAAATTGGGGACATGACAAGTATTCAAACTTCAATCTGGCCAACAGCTTGGTCAACACATCAGCTATCTACTCATCCATCGCAACATATTGGAGCTTCACTGATCCTCTCTACACCATATCTCTGATATAGTGGTAATTGATCTCAATGTGCTTCGACTTGTCATGGAACACCGGGTTCTCAGACAACTTCACACAACTCTGGTTGTCGCAATATATACAAGTCACATCCAACTAGATATCAAACAAATCAGATAGTATCTTCCTCATCCATACTTCCTCACAACTAGCCGAACAAGCTGTGACATACTCTAATTCAGCTGTACTCAGTGCCACACAGGACTACTTCCTTCTAAACCAAGAGATCACACCTGATCCCATACTGAAGCAGCCATCGGAATTGCTCTTCCTATCAATGGCACTGCCTGCCCAGTATGAATCAACATAACCATCCAGGTTAATCTTCTGATTTGCATCATACTTGAGCCCATAATTCACTGTACCCTTCAGGTACCTCAGAATATGCTTTGTAGCAATCAAGTGAACATGTCTCGGATCCATCATGAACTGGCTGAATGTGTTCACAACATAGCAAATATTTGGTCTCGTATTCTTCAAGTACATCAAGGACCCATTCATCTGACGATACAGCGTGGCATCAACCGACTCTAATGAAGCATCACTCAATAGTTTCAGGTTCGATGCCATAGGTGTGGCCATGGCCTTGCATTCCATCATCCTGAACCTCTTCAATATCTCTACTGCATACTTCCCTTTTCCAAGGAAGATTCCATCCGCACTCTGCCACACCTCCATGCCTAGAAAATAGTGCATCATAACAAATTCCTTCATCTTGAACTCAGCATCAAGCTTCATCTTCGTGTCAACAATCAACGCATCCTCACCTGTCATAAATGTATTGGAGAAAACTCACTATGGCTTGGGAATACCACAACAGACAGATGACTACCAAAAATCTACTCAATCCTCAAAACAATGCTATTATAAATGACAATGTTAAAACAATGGAGAAATGTAACCAACCTTGATCCAACATTTGATGTAAATCCCTATTGGAGCTTTCAATCCGCGCACATCCAAGCACTTGTAATTTGCAAATTAGTCTTGACAACCAATATCTAAAAAGTACATGTGATATATATAAATGACATTAAAATTATCAATAACAATGGTCCATAATATCATAAGCAAATGCAACCCAATGTATAATAAATGACATTCACACCATTAATGGACGAGAATATGAGTATTTCTATTAATGAACAAGAAGAAGTACAAAGTGATACGAATTCTTGCCAGCAACCAATCTTAACAAAGATCTAGATCAATCCACTTGTGCCTCCACCACTTCAATCCTCCATGAATGGAAAACTCAAACTAGAAAGGAGTTTGGAAGGTGAACATAAATGGTTCACAACTACAAGAATCAATAAGTGCAGACTCAAGATAGGGAAAAAATCCACTAGAGTGCCTTTACTATTCTCTTCTTCCTCCCGTCCATAAGCCATATGTGCTCAATATATAGTCCTCTCAAAGGTAGGTGAAAGGACTCATCAAGACGTTACTTGGGAAGATGGAGAGCCAAAGGTCACCCAATGACCTCTTTTTGGGAGTAAAAGGTAATAAAATAGTGGTTTTTACCATTTTACTTGATACCTGTGGGATATAGGGATGTAACTCGTGGGTACGCATGCTATAGTGATGCAACATGTGGGTAGGAACAAAAATAGGATAGACTGGTATCACTGAAGGATGAAAATGGATCTGAGTCACTGAAATGGATCCTACAGGCCAAAGAATGCTGATGCTCATAGGGTGGAGGATTTATGTGTAATAGATGCCCACTAATGTGTGAGTTCAAAGACTGAAATGTGTTACGATGGCCGAAATACATTATAAAACTCAGAAGTGGAGTGATGGACACACAAGTGGAAAGAACGGATCACTCGTCATAATACAATAGTATCTCTGAATACATGTCGGTATAGTACAACAATCTGATACAATGGCCATGAATAGGCAGTACATCAGTAGATACATGTCATAAGTGATAATAGCCATGATCCCTCTACAGTAGGATATGGTCTTGTGCTGAAAAGAAGACAACTGGTGCAAACTGGAGGTACAAACTGCTGAAATCTGAGAGGTGATATCTCAGATGTAAAGTCAAAGTCATATGTAGCATACTGAATGCCACAATCGCCTGGGGTCTTCTACACAAGTCTTCGATGGTGCAAGTCCCATCAAGTGAATAAAGGATTTGGGGTCGAACTTGATGAGACATCGTCTGATTACCGGTCATTGATGTATACCGTTAACAGATGCGAGATGACCCACCGATAATGAAAATGGACAGCAAGGCACAGAGCACAATCATTAGAGTGTGAATAAATGGGTTGAAGTCGAACACTAGGATGAATCCATCGATCAGGGGACATTGATGTATTCCCAAAACTGTCGATGGAAAGAGAACCTGCCACTAATGACTGCAAGCCTCAAGGTACTCAACTGAACTCTAAGCCTCAAGTCTCAGAATAAATGAGTTGAAGTCGACGGAACGAGACTCGCTGGAAGGAGGGCATTAAGGCATCCCCCATCAACCAGCACGAGGTACCAGCAATGCTAAAAGATTTGGAAGATCTCAAGTGAAATAGACTGACTCAATAAGGATGGACAACATGCAATAGTCAATATATCTGAGGAGTGGCTGACACTGGTTTCAGAACTTCCTTTGAACAAGAGCATGAGCAGATGGATAGACTCAGGCAACATAGACTTGACACAAACTATGCAATTCAGGAGGCATTACAAAGGGCTCCATAATGACTGGAAGCTTAACCAATCGGTGGAGAAAACTGAGAAACAAGTACAGCTCCTAAGGCCCAACTATAGTCCTGACTCATAATGTACGAAGTGGAATGAATGCTTTGTTCAAAGGTGACACAACAACTGCCAACAAGAAATAGTGACCATAATCCCGTCCGGATTTTTGGAATTTTTTTTTTTTTGTCTTTTCATATTTGGGAAAAGCTTGAAAAAGAATAAAATTGCTTATAGTACAACAAGTGAGGGAACGAGTGTCAAATAGCTAGCAGACTAGTCCCAAGTAGTGGAACATACCTATGATCAATGCAAGGAAGTGTGTGCAGGATGTGGACACTCGGGAGTGTGTTCCGTCAAGGTCAAAGGGTCATTAAATTGTGAAGGGAAAATATATAAGCTCTGCAGGGCTCGACAGGGAAAGTGCTCAGGCACCAGGCTAACAATTGAGTAAGCAGGAGCCGGCACAAGGCTCAAGCGGCAAGCAGGATGATGCAATGAAATCACAACATGATATAAGTGAAGGGAATCCTTAAGGGAGATGGCCAGCATAAGACAAAGTAGAGTATGAGTCTTCATCGCAACGTCATGGCGTGACTACAAAGGACTCCCAATCCTGAGGATAGGCAATTGCATGGGCAACAAAAGCATAATGGGGTTCTAACTAGGGTACCCATGTTCAGGAAAGCCCTACCGCCACATGACGACACTTCTATAACAGTGTGAAGGTTTCGTGTCAGTCACAAAGCGGGGTCGCACCTAGGGTTTATGAAAAGTGGTCAAAGGTCAAATGCATAATGCATGTGGAAATGGCATCTAACTTATATGCTAGGTGTGAAACGTACCTACCGTAGGTGTGAAATGGATCAGAACAACTCTCGTCGAGGAAATGTATTGAAAAAACATACTCCATGACATGATATTAGTTCATAACGGCCCAAAATGGACAAAACTATAGAAAAGTGGGTCCAGAAAATTATAAATAGTAATAAAATTTAATAATTTTCAATTCATTTTCACTATTCACCATTTTGGAGTTGAGTGGTAAGTTTGCACCTAAAACTTCAAGCGCTGATCGTGGGAGCTACGAGCAACCGTTCAATGAACCGTCTGGAGCAAGTTAGTGGTCACTGCCACACCTTTCATTTAAGTGTTTTTATTTTAATTTTGGTTGGTGGGATATTTTTTTTGGCCAAGCCCTACAAGGCTTCAGCGCTACCCGTGGGCTGTAAGTATGCAGGTCGTGGGTAGGGCATCAAACGCACAGTCAAAAAATTGACTTCCCGCGTCTACCCAGACCTGTCTACAATATAGCCTGCGGGTACAGCCATGAAGAAGTTTTTAAGCATGAAACTGACTAAAAATCTCTTGCTTTGCACTCCAGGATGGTTCTAGAGTGGAAGGAGAGAGAGCATGACCAGGTAGATGAGGCTGTGCGCAACGATTTGCAAGCACAACAAGAATTGCAAGCATGTGTCTTATATAAATACAGGAGTCTCAGGGGCTTAAGGGCCCAAAACCTACTACTCCGTCATCTAATCAACTACTGGGATGTGAATTCTCAACACTTCATCCTCAATGGGAAAATACTGACACTAGATGTAGAGGATATCTATTTCATTACAGGTTTGTCCCGTAGAGGAGAAGTGGCTAGTCTTCGGTCACAGACCGTGGGTGTTGGGATCACTGTGCAAGACTACATAGCGCGGTATTGTCCTGCCAACACACGACCAGTGCGAACTAAAGTGTCGGTCAATATCATAGTGGACTTGAGCACAAAGATCATAGTGGAAACTCTGGTGCGGATCATGGGATCCAAAGCACTACATCAAGCATCCAGACCGGTGATGTTCTACGCATCACAATGCTTGCAGCCTACTATATTCGACTGGTGTACTACTTTGCTGGTGTCTATGAAGACACAACTGACAGAATGCAAAGAAGGGAAGGCCAAAAACTTTGGGTATGGTAGAATCCTATACAATTTCTTCTTTGAGAGGGTTCCGGGACTTAGCCCGAGAGTGGATGTCTCTCCTCACAGTCTCCAAAATCCAGCCCTAGCCCAGTGGACTGAGATACTGACACGATAGGGTGGTGGCCGTCTGGCGTCACCATATACTGAGGAGTTCTTCCACTAGTGGAACCGGTAGATGATTGCTATCGAGGACTACGCCTATGTGGGGACAGACTTCAGATAGGACCGTGAGATGTTGCTCCCACCAGGTGCAGCTTTTGGAGACATCGGTGAATACTCTTTTGGTTTTGTGTTTTTTAATTTTTATGGATTTTTTTATTATAGTTGAAATGCAAAAAATATTTTTGGTGGTAATGTCATGTGCTAATGGGTGACTGTTTGCTCGTAGACAAAGGCCCAGTGAAACCCGAGGGCTTCCCGAGACATGGTCGTCGGGGTAGAGATGAGGTGGGAGCAGATGCTGCAGAAGGGCGCACACTACAGACGTTGCGGCGCAACATATCACGGATGGTTGCCCGAGTACCACTGATAGAGGTAGCCCGACTACCTGAGGCTATGTAGCGCCAGGTAGTGGGTGTTCTTGGTGAGTGGGTGCGGCTATTGCAGTGGATGGCCAACACAATATAGTACTACTATGAGACATATCCCATCGAGTCGGCAGCTAGACCTCCTCGGAGGGAGTAGATATCCCATGGTCTCATCACTTTTGTATCGATATGTATATTTTTGAGGGCTACGGGCTCCAGTCTTGTATGACACTACCATTTTTGGACATATTTATATATGTATACAACTTTGGTTCTCGGTTCTACTATATGTGTGTATGGTACAAATGTATGAATGTCTTTGTATTTATGTACTTCATGATGAATGTGACAAATGCCAATCTAATACATAGTTAGCGTATGCATCAAATATATAATTATGACTTCTCGGAATGTGAATATATGTAATGGAAACAAAATGTCTCTCCAAGAGTCGTACCTTAAGGAATATCCATAGGAATGTAGGGTCTCGTACATGGTACTACCCATTCAGCTGAGACACAACTAGTTGTGAATCCAGGCGGACTTCTAAAGACTGGATGTCATGTGAAATGGCATCCCGAAGTAGCTCAACAACGACACTATACACAGCCACATTGTTAGATGTAGGACCGAGACAAGCACCTCCTAAGGACACAACTAGATGGTCAGGTGAAAAGATAACCCAGGTAGCAGAAGCAAGCTGCTGCGTATGTTAGCTAGCACCATCCGCGAAACCTAAGAACATAGGACATCCCGCTGACATCTGTCAATCAAACAGAGGCTAATCAGTAGACCTGAAAACCAAAATGCAACCTAAACTATGTACAGAAGAACTATACAATAGTGTACAAAAGTATCAGCCTGAACCAGAGGCTCAAGCGTAATACCGCTTGAGGTAGAGCCCATTTCTAGGCTCCTTCAAGACAACTCCCTCGTAATCTTCTAACTCATACACTCCTTTTTCAAGGACATGCCTCACAATGTAAGGACCGTGCCACATGGGATTGAACTTGCCTGCCCCCAGAGGTTCTTTAGTTTGGTCATATAAGAGTACTAATTCACCTTCAACATATTTCCGAGGACGGACAGACCTATCATATTGAACCTTTACACGACGCTTGTTAACATCAATGGCCACAGCGGCATCTCGACGGTGTTCGTCAAGTTGCTCGAGGTGTACTAAACGTTGCTCAATCTCCGTCGTATCAGGGAGGATCTCTATGGCTAGCTTGAGTGAAGGAATCTCGCAATCAATCAGTAAAAGTGACTCCACACCATGAACTAAATGGAATGGTGAGAACTCGGTGGCAGTCTTAACTGTGGTACGATATGCCCACAAAGCAGGATATAACATGATATGTCAATTGGTCTTGCTTTGTTGGATGGTACGTTGGAGAACGGTCTTGAAAGACTTATTGACTGCTTCAACCTGACCATTCGCTTGAGGATAGTAGGAAGATGAGTGTTCCTGACGAAACCAAAGCTTGAGAGACAAATCCTCCATCATCTTATTTTGAAAGTGACTACCATGGTCAGTGACAATCTATTTTGAGATACTGAATCGAGTGATAATCTGGTTGAACACGAAATGGGCTGCAATAGCACCATCGGCTTTAACGGTAGGCATGGACTCAGTCCATTTGGATAAATAATCCATGGCCACAATAATATGATGATGCCCCCTAGCCGAAGATGGTTTGCAATCCATGAAATATACCCCTCACTTAATGAAGGGACCGACAGTGACGACCAGATGGAGGGGCACTGGATGTGAGTTTATGTTCTGAGAAAACACCTGGAAAGGGTGACATCTCTTCACGCTGTTAATACAATCTTTAAAGATAGTAGGCCAAAAATAACGTGCTCGCATAATACGTTGGGCTGTAGCAAGCCCGGATAAGTGACCACCACATGCCCCCACATGGCAATCATTAAGTACCTGTTCCGCTTCTTCGTGAGTCAAACAACGATGGAGGATGGAATCCTTTCCTCAGCGATACAAAGTGTCACCGACGATAGTATAATCTTTAGCGTGATGTCTCACACGCCGTCGCTCGTCTCGTGAATAATGCGGGGGAAACTTCAAAGTTTGGAGATATCTAATGACATCCCCATACCAAGGGTCTTCGGTCGAGATAAGAAATAAGTGTTCATCCACAAAGGAATCTTCATGAATGACATCCTCATCAAGTCATGGAAGGTCCAACATAAGCTCAGCGAACACCAATGATTTCACCTATTTTGCAGAAGCAAACTCGAGATCAAATTCTTGAAGGATCTCAATCCATTTATTATACTTACCCCCAATAAGGCTTCATGATAGAACGAACTGAAATGGATTGATATGAGCTACAACAATGGTTGTTCGAAGCAAAATGTAATGCCGTAACCGCTGGACTGTGTGAACAGTCGCAAGTGCCAACTTTTCTACGTGCGTGTACCTTAGTTCAGCGTCTACTAAATTTTGACTAAGATAATAAATAACATGCTCGAGGAGCGCATCATCTACCTGAACCAAGACCATGCCAATACTCTCTTGAGACGCGGCCACATAAAGAATGAAATCTCGTGTAAAGTCCAGCGGACTAAGCATAGGGGCATATACCAAAGCTTTCTTGAGGGTGTCAAAAGACTGTTGGGCTCTCTCATCCCAGATAAAAGGCATTTCTTTCTTCAATAGGTGTGTGAAACCTTTAGTAATACTGGCATAGTTAACTATAAACTGACACAGAAAAGTAGCTCTCCCTTGGAGGCTCTAAAGTTGAAACAAATTACGCGGAGGAGGCAACTGAAGTATTGCCTCAACTTTAAGAGGATCGAAACTATGAATCCTAGAAGGCGACCATTCCTAACAATGAAGATGCATTTGTTTGGATTCAATTGAATTTTGTAGTGGATACATCGTTCGAGAATCATACGGAGGTGCTTGGGGTGGTCCACTCTCTTTCAAGAATGGCCAGCAAGATCATCCAATAAAACTTCCATAATCTTCTTAAGATCGTGAAAGGCATAGGTCATGGCTCCCTAAAAAGTGGCTCTGACATTCTTGAGGCCGAAGGGCATTTTTCGGTACGCAAAAGTTCCCCATGGACAAATAAATGTCGTTTTATGTTGGTTCGCAGGTTTGATTTGAATCTGATTATAACCCGAGAATCCGTCCATGAATGAAAAAATCTCACTTCCCACACAAGCATCCAATATTTGATCAATGAATGGCGTGGAGAAGTTGTCTTTCGGACATGCACGACTCAAATATCTGAAATCAATGCATACATGGATCATTCCCTGCTTCTTATACACAGGAACGGGGTTTGACACCCATTCGGTAAGGGGAACGAGGTAGATGAAACCAGCTTTGAGTAGTTTCTCCACCTCTGCCTTAATAGCAGTTGCCTTCCTAGTGTTCACAGCACGTAAGCATTGTCGAACTGGTTTAGCATCAGGATACGTTTTAATCTCGTCTTCAACAATGCGGGGGTCTATACCTGGCATCTCCTCATATGACCAGGCAAAAGCTTCCCAGAGTTCATTAAACAAATCATTGTAAATAGTAATCTCCTCAGGAGTGCAATCATCACCGACGTAAACATTCTCAATCTTTATGGGAGTGCGGGAGATGTTGATCGAAGTGGTTGGGGAAATATTGGCCATATTCCTCTCCAAGAAAACATCATGCAACTGTAAAAGAGCAAGAGGGTGACCAACCATCTCAGCTAGAGTCATCCTAAACTCCTCCTGCTCAATGAGCTCAAGGTTGTGAAGGAAATAAGATCGATGGTGCATATCTTCCCTAGGCCTCTCACTACCACACATGGCTTCGAGGATAGCTTCATCTGATGGCAAAGTATCATCGAGGAAATTGTAAGAGAAAGATGAGTTGGCTGCCCAAACTGGCAGCGTAACGGGATCTTCTTCAATTGTCTGGGGAGAAGAGAGATCCGGATATGTAGTGGTTTGTTGGATGTGATCGTAAGTGAGTTTCGCTACAGATAAAGGCATAGACATCTTGACGTGTGCAATGTCTCCAGACATAGAATCCGCGAACGGAAAAATTCATGGATCACAACAATAAGAAGTCTAGAATGGCATACTATTCAAAGGAGGAGGTGCACTGTCGGAAATGGTTCCAATAAAATTCACAGGTGCAAAATGGTTAAAAGTTCCCATCAACGAGGGGTACATTCCAACACCTATGCTCCCAGTTGCCGACTGAGAATTAGAAACTTGCGGGACTACTGATCTTGTGGATGCTGTGGAAGGAGTGCCAACATAATCCAGCTGATCGATCGTCACAATATTGCCTTCATGGGGAAAGCAAATAACTCAAAATACAGTAGACGCGACAGCCTTCATAGCGTACATCCAATTCCGACCCAGCAAAAGGTTGTAGTCAATGGGCGCATCAACCACTTCGAATTCAATAGGCACGGACTTACCTCCCAAGGAGACAACATGGAAGGGATAATTCCATGCGGCGTAAAAGATCTACCGTCAAATGCAATGAGTGTAGTTCTAGACGCAAGTAGAGGAGGAGAGCCAAGATCTTTCCAACAAGTTAACGACATTACTAATGTGGAAGCACCTTCTTCAACCATGGTACGTTTGACAAAGCTCTTAAGGAAAACCACCTAGATTTGAAAAGCCATATGGTAAGGCAAGCGAGGTTGGGAATCAATAGTATCGAACTTGATAACACTAGGAATTCCCCCATCCTGAAATCCTAAGGCACTCAAAAGGGCATGCTTCTGAGAAGGACAAGCTTGCAAAACTTCAAGAGCTGACATGGCACACAGAGTTTGGCCCAAATATTCTATGATGGAGTAGTTCTGGGTAGCTCGAGCATTAGGATTATGCGTAGAGCACTTGAGAACACCTTTCGGTATCTGTGGCATAAGAAGGCTTCTTGATATGCAAGGAATTATCAGGAGGAGGGGGAGGCTCATTCCCCAAATTCGGTTGTGGTGCACCATAATCACGTTGACGAGTAGCAACAAAAACCTCCGACTGAACCATATTCACACATCCATAACCACTGGTATTGGAAGAAGACGTTGTCATTTCATTAGTACCATAACCAGTGGTGGGAGCATGAGAAGCCATGTTTTGGTGATGAGGTAGGGGATCCTTCAACACAGCTGGGCTCTATGCCAAATGATTCGATGCTTCTTCAATACGAGGACATAAGTGAGTAAGATGATCCTCCCCACAAAGCTTGCAAGGGAATTTCACCTTACGCCTAGGTTTACGATCCTCGCCAACATTACCGCCTTCCCGAGGAGGGTTGGCATTCTCTTTACGAGGAGTATTACAATTGCTTTTGTTGTTACTTCCATTATTTCCACCCCTACGATTATTTCTCCCCTTTTTCTTACCACCAGGTTGCTGGTTACCCGACAGTTTCGTTCATTGCACATTGTGTACATCAGACGACGGAGTGGAAGTGGACAAGGTGTGAACCTATTTGGGTGCAAACTGGTTTAGCAACAAATTTTGCATTTGATTAGCTACCAAGTCTACAGGGAAAGTGCATGCGGACCCCACGATGCCATCGGCATGTGGTTGATCCAGGTGGATATTGGTGGCCACCCACCTTTCCAACTGGCTCAAAACAGTTTTATGGCAATTTTGGTATTGTACTATTTTTAGCAGTTTTTCGGGTCCTGAACTTCCGGGGCCATTTTGAGGCCCTAAACGACCTTTTCCGGCAATTTGGGGGTCCAAATGGTTGCCTCCGGCATGCATTTGGCCCCAGTCAAAAGTTGTAAATCTCGGATAGAGCTTTCCAACGGGCTACCGAGCGCCCCAAACGGAGATCGTATGCAAAAGTTACGACCCCGGGAAGTTGATGTACTAACTTACCCAAACGGGGCCCACATGACTTTTGGCGCTTCATCTCCTAGGGTTAGGTTTTTGGATGTCTAGGGTTTTTGACATTCCTGTTTATTGTAAAAGGCCTTGAGAGCCTCATTGTAACCATCTTCTTGCGAAATGAGAGCAGCCGTCACATCTCTTCTCAGAGATAAGCCGCCACCATTCCAGCAAGCTTGTTTTCCGCTGCATTTTACAGTTCTAGCTTATTTCCTTATTGAATAGAAAACCAGTTTTACTGTATCTCTGTTATTTTGTGTTAAGCATCTGATAATAATCTGTATTCATTTCGTTCTGCTCATAAAATCCGGATCAGTGGTATCAGAGCGGTCTGCTCCTTGTCGTCTTAATGCATGTCCCCAACGAGGTCAGGGTACAAAGAATTGGGTCTCGAGCTTGTTTCTCTTGAGGACAAAAGCTCTCGCACGCCCAAGCGACCTCTCATGGCAGGAGAAAAGAAAGACGACGGGACAGGAGATCCTATCAAAATGTTGCTTGAGGAAGCCCTCACGCAGCAGAGGAACGAGATGATGGATAATTTCGCACAAATCCTTTGGCGACTACCAACAAGCGACGCATCTTCCTCGAGCGGAGGCGCCGCCCCCTTCAAGGTACAAATCAACTTTGATATCCCTATATTTGAAGGACAGATAGACGCAGATGCTGTAGATAAGTGGTTGAATCTACTAGAAGGGTATTTTTCAGTCCATAACTTTTCGAATAAAGAAAAGATTACTTTTGCGCTCCTCAAAGCCGTTCCCCATGTCAAAGATTGGTGGGAAACATTCTGCGAGCAAAAGGACACAGAAGAAGGCTCATTATTTTCAGTCACGGCCACCTGGGAATCCTTCAGGGATGCTATTAAGGAACAATACTACCCTGTTGGAAGTTATGACGATTTGTATACCAAATGGACCACACTGCGACAAGAAAGAGACCAAGCAGTTCCAGAGTTCACAAATATCTTCCATACCTTGCGCACCAAGCTGGGTATCAAAGATTTAGAGCGACATCTGGTGCTCAAGTATCGCAGTGGTTTGCATAGATACATCCAGACCGAAATGGAATTTCTGGACATCTCTTCCTTGGGCGTGGCCTACCGATATGCTGTCAAAATCGAGTAGAAGCTCAAACAAAAGACAACGGCAATTTGGGCCTGGGAACCCTTCACAGCAAAAGACAGGAAAGGGCAGCCCCAACCCACAGAATAAAGGACAGAGCAAAGATGGATAGCATCAGGACAACCAGTCCAAGCCGCAAGCAAAGAAGGACACCGAAAAAACAAAGAAAGATACCGGGAAGTGGTGCGACTTCCATAAGAGCCCTTGGCATAACACTGCTGATTGTCGCTGGTGGCTGAATTGAAAGCATCTGAATCAGATGCGGGTTCTGACTCTGAGTCCGAACTAGAAAGGGGAAGACGGATCATTGACGCGGAACCCAGTGCCACCGTTGCCACCACCAAGCTCCAGCCTGATGAACCAGACGAGCCAGAAGAAGGAGAACGCCTCTTCCATTCACAGATGTGGGTAAAAGGCACCCCGCTGCATTTCATCGTCGATAGCGGTAGCCAGAAGAATCTCATCTCAGCAGAGGTCATCAAGCGCCTGGCCCTACCGACAACGCCGCACCCACAACCCTACACCATTGGATGGCTCCGCAAAGGAAGCGATCTCCGCATCAGCCAACAGTGCCGACTGCCATACGGCATCAAGCCCTTCAAGGATGAGGTATTGTGTGATGTTGCTCCTCTTGAAGTTTCAGATGTTCTTTTGGGCCAACCTTATTTATGGAAACGTCATGCTGTATATGAGTCTAGGCCTCGTAGCGTTATTATTTCTTTGAACAGGAAATTGTACAGGATACCCGAGGCAGTCCCTCCTAGTGCTATTTCCTTGATCTCTGCCAAGCAATTCAGGAAGGTCATCTCTCAGACCGGGAAATTTGTCTTCTTCGTGATTCGCTCTCAGAGTGAAAGAAAGATCACAGCCACATCCCGGGCCTCCGCGACCGATCTATCCACACAACAGAAGCAAGTGGATAAGGTGGTGGAAGGATACTCAGATATCTTCTCCTCTCCGACCGGGGTATCTCTGCACTGCCAGGTCAAGCATCCCATCGATCTGACCCCAGGCGCACCGCTACCCAATGGGCCAGTCTATCGCCGCTCTCTGTTGGAAAACGAGGAGATAAAGAGGCAGATCCAAGAATTGCTCCACAAGGGGCACATCCGTCCCAGTTCATCACCTTGTGGGAGCCCAATCGTGCTGGTGCAGAAGAAAGATGGGACCTAGCGACTCTGCATTGATTACCGGGCCCTGAATAAAATCACAGTCCGTAACCGGTACCCGATTCCCCGAATCGATGACCTCCTTGATCAGCTCACGGGGGCCAAATACTTCAGTAAGATTGATCTGAAGTCGGGCTACCACCAGGTCCCAATAGAACAGATAGATGTATGGAAGACTGCCTTCAAGTCAAAAGAAGGTCTTTTTGAATGGCTTGTCATGCCTTTTGGTTTGACAAATGCTCCAGCAACTTTTATGAGGATGATGGACGATATCCTACGACCTTTCACCAACAATTTTGTAGTGGTGTATCTGGATGACATCCTCATCTACAGCAAGACTTGGGAGGAACACTTGCAGCATATTCAGCAGGTTCTACACACCCTGCAGAAGCACAAACTATATGCAAACTTGGAAAAATGCTCCTTCGGCATGGACAGGGTCCATTACTTAGGCTACATCGTTGATCAACATGGTGTGCATGTGGATCCAGCCAAGATCCAGGTCATCTGTGACTGGCCAGCCCCAACCACACTCACTGAACTTCGGAGCTTCTTGGGCCTCGCCAATTTCTATCGCCGGTTCATGCTAGGATTCTCTCATATCGCATGGGCCCTCAGTCAATTGACCAGGGGTGGTGGCAAGGAAAAATTTGTGTGGGGCCTGTCCCAACAACAAGCCTTCGATGACTTGAAGAAGCGTTTGTGCTCATCGTCGGTACTCTCATTACCGAACCTGCAACATCCCTTTGAGATCGAGACAGATGCTTCAGATTATGCTGTGGGTGCCGTTCTCACTCAACACGGCCACCCCGTGGCATATCATAGTGAGACACGATCGGATGTTGTTCGCAAGTACCCTACCTATGACAAAGAAATGTACTCCATTGTACAAGCCTGCCGCCAGTGGAGACATTACATTCTTGGGAAGGAGACAGTCATCCACACTGATCACAAGCCACTACAGTTCATGCAGACCCAAGGAAAGTTGCAGAATGACCGCCATCAGAAGTGGTCAACATATTTACAGCAGTTCCACCTCAACATCAAATATAAAACAGGGAGTACCAACCGAGTTGCTGACTGCCTCAGTCGACCTCCAGTCGCGGCACTTACCACGGTGCTAGACTCTTGTGCCCACGAGACCTCCGGATGGCCTAACCTCTACAAGACAGACCCTGACTTCTCCGCCACCTATCAAATGTTGGGCACCAACTCAGTGGTTGCTAATTTCCATCTTCAGGACGGGTTGTTGTGTCATCTGGGCCATCTCTGCGTTCCATCAAGCGAGCGTGCGAAGCTGATTTGGGAAGCTCACTATAGTCGGGTGGCAGGACACTTTGGCGTCGAAAAGACAGTGGCAGTGTTGCAGAAACATTTCTACTGGCCGAAACTTCGACAGGATGTCGGCAAGTATATCAGGTCCTGCACCGCTTGCGCTATTGCCAAACCGACCACTAAGAAACAGGGCCTATACACCCCTCTGCCTACTCCTGACAGGCCGTGGGAATCCATCTCAATGGACTACATGTCGGGCCTCCCGTCCACCAAGAGGGGAAACGACTGTGTTTTCGTGGTTGTTGATCGCTTTTCCAAGATGGTGATTCTATCCGCTTGCAAGAAGAACATCACAGCAGAAGCCACTGCCAAGCTCTTCTTTGAACGAGTATGGGTACATTTTGGGATCCCACAGACCATTATCTCAGACCGTGACAGTCGGTTCCTCAGCTCATTCTGGTCAAGCCTCTGGTCACTGCTGGATACCAAGCTCACCAAATCCACTGCCTTCCACCCCCAGACCGATGGACAAACGGAGGTCGTCAACCGGATGGTCGTACATATCCTGTGCATGTACAATTCAACACACCCCCGCACATGGGATGAGAGTCTCCCCTATGTCCAACATAGCTACAACCGAGCCTTGCATAGCTCAACTGGCCACAACTTCTTTCAGGTGGGGTTGGGATTCCAACCATTGGGCCCCATGGATGTTGCACTTCCCCTTGCGACCACCTCGGCCGACTTGTTCCCAGAAGCTGACAAAGCCGCCCGGTTCATTGAACGGATCCAGCATATCCGCCAACAGGTCCAGGATATTCTACAGAAGTATAATGCCAAGTACAAGCAGCACCATGATCAACATCGGGTGCCACATAAGTTTCAGGTGGGCGACAAAGTTTGGTTGCATTTGCAGAAAGAACGCCTTACAGGGCCCCATCGAAAGCTTCGCCCACTCCGTTATGGGCCGTACACCATCACCAAGGCGGTGGGTGACAATGCTTTTGAGCTCAACATTCCCCCCTTCCTGGGTCTGCATCCAGTCTTCAACGTGGCTCTCCTTCGGCCATATTTCCCACCACTATTAGACACCTCAGAGATAGCAGAGAAGTTGACACCAACAGAGCTCAACCTTGACTGCCTACAACAAGCATCCAGTGATCATATTGCAGACACACAGATCAAGGGCACTCGACATCAAAGGATCCAGCTTTATCGAGTTGTCAAAGTAGGGCAGCTCCTGCACCAAGGCAAGTGGCTCACCCAAGGCCAAATTCAGCAGAAATTTCCTCATCTGATGGGGGAACTCAACGCAATGGAGACCATTGCTTCCTAAGGAGGGAGGATTGATCCAGGTGGATATTGGTGGCCACCCACCTTTCCAACTGGCTCAAAACAGTTTTATGGCAATTTTGGTATTGTACTATTTTTAGCAGTTTTTCGGGTCCTGAACTTCCGGGGCCATTTTGAGGCCCTAAACGACCTTTTCCGGCAATTTGGGGGGCCAAATGGTTGCCGTCGGCATGCATTTGGCCCCATTCGAAAGTTGTAAACCTCGGATAGACCTTTCGAACGGGCTACCGAGCGCCCCAAACGGAGATCGTATGCAAAAGTTACGACCCCGGGAAGTTGATGTACTAACTTACCCAAACGGGGCCCACATGACTTTTGGCGCTTCATCTCCTAGGGTTAGGTTTTTGGATGTCTAGGGTTTTTGACATTCCTGTTTATTGTAAAAGGCCTTGAGAGCCTCATTGTAACCATCTTCTTGCGAAATGAGAGCAGCCGTCACATCTCTTCTCAGAGATAAGCCGCCACCATTCCAGCAAGCTTGTTTTCCGCTGCATTTTACAGTTCTAGCTTATTTCCTTATTGAATAGAAAACCAGTTTTACTGTATCTCTGTTATTTTGTGTTAAGCATATGATAATAATCTGTATTCATTTCGTTCTGCTCATAAAATCCGGATCAGTGGTATCAGAGCGGTCTGCTCCTTGTCGTCTTAATGCATGTCCCCAACGAGGTCAGGGTACAAAGAATTGGGTCTCGAGCTTGTTTCTCTTGAGGACAAAAGCTCTCGCACGCCCAAGCGACCTCTCATGGCAGGAGAAAAGAAAGACGACGGGACAGGAGATCCTATCAAAATGTTGCTTGAGGAAGCCCTCACGCAACAGAGGAACGAGATGATGGATAATTTCGCACAAATCCTTTGGCGACTACCAACAAGCGACGCATCTTCCTCGAGCGGAGGCGCCGCCCCCTTCAAGATACAAATCAACTTTGATATCCCTATATTTGAAGGACAGATAGACGCAGATGCTGTAGATAAGTGGTTGAATCTACTAGAAGGGTATTTTTCTGTCCATAACTTTTCGAATAAAGAAAAGATTACTTTTGCGCTCCTCAAAGCCGTTCCCCATGTCAAATATTGGTGGGAAACATTCTGCGAGCAAAAGGACACAGAAGAAGGCTCATTATTTTCAGTCACGGCCACCTGGGAATCCTTCAGGGATGCTATTAAGGAACAATACTACCCTATTGGAAGTTATGACGATTTGTATACCAAATGGACCACACTGCGACAAGAAAGAGACCAAGCAGTTCCAGAGTTCACAAATATCTTCCATACCTTGCGCACCAAGCTGGGTATCAAAGATTAAAAGCGACATCTGGTGCTCAACTATCGCAGTGGTTTGCATAGATACATCCAGACCGAAATGGAATTTCTGGACATCTCTTCCTTGGGCATGGCCTACCGATATGCTGTCAAAATCGAGCAGAAGCTCAAACAAAAGACACGGCAATTTGGGCCTGGGAACCCTTCACAGCAAAAGACAGGAAAGGGCAGCCCCAACCCACAGAATAAAGGACAGAGCAAAGATGGACAGCATCAGGACAACCAGTCCAAGCCGCAAGCAAAGAAGGACACCGAAAAAACAAAGAAATATACCGGGAAGTGGTGCGACTTCCATAAGAGCCCTTGGCATAACACTGCTGATTGTCGCTCAAAGCAGTCGCTGGTGGCTGAATTGAAAGCATCTGAATCAGATGCGGGTTCTGACTCTGAGTCCGAACTAGAAAGGGGAAGACGGATCATTGACGCGGAACCCAGTGCCACCGTTGCCACCACCAAGCTCCAGCCTGATGAACCAGACGAGCCAGAAGAAGGAGAACGCCTCTTCCATTCACAGATGTGGGTAAAAGGCACCCCGCTGCATTTCATCGTCGATAGCGGTAGCCAGAAGAATCTCATCTCAGCAGAGTTCATCAAGCGCCTGGCCCTACCGACAACGCCACACCCACAACCCTACACCATTGGATGGCTCCGCAAAGGAAGCGATCTCCGCGTCAGCCAACAGTGCCGAATGCCATACGGCATCAAGCCCTTCAAGGATGAGGTATTGTGTGATGTTGGTCCTCTTGAAGTTTCAGATGTTCTTTTGGGCCAACCTTATTTATGGAAACGTCATGCTGTATATGAGTCTAGGCCTCGTAGCGTTATTATTTCTTTGAACAGGAAATTGTACAGGATACCCGAGGCAGTCCCTCCTAGTGCTATTTCCTTGATCTCTGCCAAGCAATGCAGGAAGGTCATCTCTCAGACCGGGAAATTTGTCTTCTTCGTGATTCGCTCTCAGAGTGAAAGAAAGATCACAGCCACATCCCGGGCCTCCGCGACCGATCTATCCACACAACAGAAGCAAGTGGATAAGGTGGTGGAAGGATACTCAGATATCTTCTCCTCTCCGACGGGGGTACCTCTGCACTGCCAGGTCAAGCATCCCATCGATCTGACCCCAGGCGCACCGCTACCCAATGGGCCAGTCTATCGCCGCTCTCTGTTGGAAAACGAGGAGATAAAGAGGCAGATCCAAGAATTGCTCCACAAGGGACACATCCGTCCCAGTTCATCACCTTGTGGGAGCCCAATCGTGCTGGTGCAGAAGAAAGATGGGACCTAGCGACTCTGCATTGATTACCGGGCCCTGAATAAAATCACAGTCCGTAACCGGTACCCCGATTCCCCGAATCGATGACCTCCTTGATCAGCTCATGGGGGCCAAATACTTCAGTAAGATTGATCTGAAGTCGGGCTACCACTAGGTCCCAATAGAACAGACAGATGTATGGAAGACTGCCTTCAAGTCAAAAGAAGGTCTTTTTGAATGGCTTGTCATGCCTTTTGGTTTGACAAATGCTCCAGCAAATTTTATGAGGATGATGGACGATATCCTATGACCTTTCACCAACAATTTTGTAGTGGTGTATATGGATGACATCCTGATCTACAGCAAGACTTGGGAGGAACACTTGCAGCATATTCAACAGGTTCTGCACACCCTGCAGAAGCACAAACTATATGCAAACTTGGAAAAATGCTCCTTCGGCATGGACAGGGTCCATTACTTAGGCTACATCGTTGACCGACATGGTGTGCATGTGGATCCAGCCAAGATCCAGGTCATCCGTGACTGGCCAGCCCCAACCACACTCACTGAACTTCGGAGCTTCTTGGGCCTCGCCAATTTCTATCGCCGGTTCATGCTAGGATTCTCTCATATCGCATGGGCCCTCAGCCAAGTGACCAGGGGTGGTGGCAAGGAAAAATTTGTGTGGGGCCTGTCCCAACAACAAGCCTTCGATGACTTGAAGAAGTGTTTGTGCTCATCGCCGGTACTCTCATTACCGAACCTGCAACATCCCTTTGAGATCGAGACAGATGCTTCAGATTATGCTGTGGGTGCCGTTCTCACTCAACACGGCCACCCCGTGGCATATCATAGTGAGACACTATCGGATGCTGTTCGCAAGTACCCTACCTATGACAAAGAAATGTACTCCATTGTACAAGCCTGCCGCCAGTGGAGACATTACATTCTTGGGAAGGAGACAGTCATCCACACTGATCACAAGCCACTACAGTTCATGCAGACCCAAGGAAAGTTGCAGAATGACCGCCATCAGAAGTGGTCAACATATTTACAACAGTTCCACCTCAACATCAAATATAAAACAGGGAGTACCAACCGAGTTGCTGACTGCCTCAGTCGACCTCCAGTCGCGGCACTTACCACGGTGCTAGACTCTTGTGGCCACGAGACCTCCGGATGGCCTCACCTCTACAAGACAGACCCTGACTTCTCCGCCACCTATCAAATGTTGGGCACCAACTCAGTGGTTGCTAATTTCCATCTTCAGGACGGGTTGTTGTGTCATCTGGGCCATCTCTGCGTTCCATCAAGCGAGCGTGCGAAGCTGATTTGGGAAGCTCACTATAGTCGGGTGGCAGGACACTTTGGCGTCGAAAAGACAGTGGCAGTGTTGCAGAAACATTTCTACTGGCCGAAACTTCGACAGGATGTCGGCAAGTATATCAGGTCCTGCACCGCTTGCGCTATTGCCAAACCGACCACTAAGAAACAGGGCCTATACACCCCTCTGCCTACTCCTGACAGGCCGTGGGAATCCATCTCAATGGACTACATGTCGGGCCTCCCGTCCACCAAGAGGGGAAACGACTGTGTTTTCGTGGTTGTTGATCGCTTTTCCAAGATGGCGATTCTAGCCGCTTGCAAGAAGAACATCACAACAGAAGCCACTGCCAAGCTCTTCTTTGAACGAGTATGGGTACATTTTGGGATCCCACAGACCATTATCTCAGACCGTGACAGTCGGTTCCTCAGCTCATTCTGGTCAAGCCTCTGGTCACTGCTGGATACCAAGCTCACCAAATCCACTGCCTTCCACCCCCAGACCGATGGACAAACGGAGGTCGTCAACCGGATGGTCGTACATATCCTGCGCATGTACAATTCAACACACCCCCGCACATGGGATGAGAGTCTCCCCTATGTCCAACATAGCTACAACCGAGCCTTGCATAGCTCAACTGGCCACAGCCCCTTTCAGGTGGGGTTGGGATTCCAACCATTGGGCCCCATGGATGTTGCACTTCCCCTTGCGACCACCTCGGCCGACTTGTCCCCAGAAGCTGACAAAGCCGCCCGGTTCGTTGAACGGATCCAGCATATCCACCAACAGGTCCAGGATATTCTACAGAAGTCTAATGCCAAGTACAAGCAGCGCCATGATCAACATCGGGTGCCACATAAGTTTCAGGTGGGCGACAAAGTTTGGTTGCATTTGCAAAAAGAACGCCTTACAGGGCCCCATCAAAAGCTTCGCCCACTCCGTTATGGGCCGTACACCATCACCAAGGCGGTGGGTGACAATGCTTTTGAGCTCAACATTCCCCCCTTCCTGGGTCTGCATCCAGTCTTCAACGTGGCTCTCCTTCGGCCATATTTCCCACCACTATTAGACACCTCAAAGATAGCAGAGAAGTTGACACCAACAGAGCTCAACCCTGACTGCCTACAACAAGCATCCAATGATCATATTGCAGACACACAGATCAAGGGCACTCGACATCAAAGGATCCAGCTTTATCGAGTTGTCAAAGCAGGGCAGCTCCTGCACCAAGGCAAGTGGCTCACCCAAGGCCAAATTCAGCAGAAATTTCCTCATCTGATGGGGGAACTCAACGCAATGGAGACCATTGCTTCCTAAGGACGGAGGATTGATCCAGGTGGATATTGGTGGCCACCCACCTTTCCAACTGGCTCAAAACAGTTTTATGGCAATTTTGGTATTGTACTATTTTTATCAGTTTTTCGGGTCCTGAACTTCCGGGGCCATTTTGAGGCCCTAAACGACCTTTTCCGACAATTCGGGGGGCCAAATGGTTGCCTTTGGCATGCATTTGGACCCATTCGAAAGTTGTAAACCTCGGATAGGCCTTTCGAACGGGCTACCGAGCGCCCCAAACGGAGATCGTATGCAAAAGTTACGACCCCGGGAAGTTGATGTACTAACCTACCCAAACGGGGCCCACATGACTTTTGGCGCTTCATCTCCTAGGGTTAGGTTTTTGGATGTCTAGGGTTTTTGACATTCCTGTTTATTGTAAAAGGCCTTGAGAGCCTCATTGTAACCATCTTCTTGCGAAATGAGAGCAGCCGTCACATCTCTTCTCAGAGATAAGCCGCCACCATTCCAGCAAGCTTGTTTTCCGCTGCATTTTACAGTTCTAGCTTATTTCCTTATTGAATAGAAAACCAGTTTTACTGTATCTCTGTTATTTTGTGTTAAGCATCTGATAATAATCTGTATTCATTTCGTTCTGCTCATAAAATACGGATCAGTGGTATCAGAGCGGTCTGCTCCTTGTCGTCTTAATGCATGTCCCCAACGAGGTCAGGGTACAAAGAATTGGGTCTCGAGCTTGTTTCTCTTGAGGACAAAAGCTCTCGCACGCCCAAGCGACCTCTCATGGCAGGAGAAAAGAAAGACGACGGGACAGGAGATCCTATCAAAATGTTGCTTGAGGAAGCCCTCACGCAGCAGAGGAACGAGATGATGGATAATTTCGCGCAAATCCTTTGGCGACTACCAACAAGCGACGCATCTTCCTCGAGCGGAGGCGCCGCCCCCTTCAAGGTACAAATCAACTTTGATATCCCTATATTTGAAGGACAGATAGACGCAGATGCTGTAGATAAGTGGTTGAATCTACTAGAAGGGTATTTTTCTGTCCATAACTTTTCGAATAAAGAAAAGATTACTTTTGCGCTCCTCAAAGCCGTTCCCCATGTCAAAGATTGGTGGGAAAAATTCTGCGAGCAAAAGGACACAGAAGAAGGCTCATTATTTTCAATCACGGCCACCTGGGAATCCTTCAGGGATGCTATTAAGGAACAATACTACCCTGTTGGAAGTTATGACGATTTGCATACCAAATGGACCACACTGCGACAAGAAAGAGACCAAGCAGTTCCAGAGTTCACAAATATCTTCCATACCTTGCGCACCAAGATGGGTATCAAAGATTCAAAGCGACATCTGGTGCTCAAGTATCGCAGTGGTTTGCATAGATACATCCAGACCGAAATGGAATTTCTGGACATCTCTTCCTTGGGCGCGGCCTACCGATATGCTGTCAAAATCGAGCAGAAGCTCAAACAAAAGACACGGCAATTTGGGCCTGGGAACCCTTCACAGCAAAAGACAGGAAAGGGCAGCCCCAACCCACAGAATAAAGGACAGAGCAAAGATGGACAACATCAGGACAACCAGTCCAAGCCGCAAGCAAAGAAGGACACCGGAAAAACAAAGAAAGATACCGGGAAGTGGTGCGACTTCCATAAGAGCCCTTGGCATAACACTGCTGATTGCCGCTCAAAGCAGTCGCTGGTGGCTGAATTGAAAGCATCTGAATCAGATGCGGGTTCTGACTCTGAGTCCGAACCAGAAAGGGGAAGACGGATCATTGACGCGGAACCCAGTGCCACCGTTGCCACCACCAAGCTCCAGCCTGATGAACCAGACGAGCCAGAAGAAGGAGAACGCCTCTTCCATTCACAGATGTGGGTAAAAGGCACCCCGCTGCATTTCATCGTCGATAGCGGTAGCCAGAAGAATCTCATCTCTGCAGAGGTCATCAAGCGCCTGGCCCTACCGACAACGCCGCACCCACAACCCTACACCATTGGATGGCTCCGCAAAGGAAGCGATCTCCGCGTCAGGCAACAGTGCCGACTGCCATACGGCATCAAGCCCTTCAAGGATGAGGTATTGTGTGATGTTGCTCCTCTCGAAGTTTCAGATGTTCTTTTGGGCCAACCTTATTTATGGAAACGTCATGCTGTATATGAGTCTAGGCCTCGTAGTGTTATTATTTCTTTGAACAGGAAATTGTACAGGATACCCGAGGCAGTCCCTCCTAGTGCTATTTCCTTGATCTCTGCCAAGCAATGCAGGAAGGTCATCTCTCAGACCGGGAAATTTGTCTTCTTCGTGATTCGCTCTCAGAGTGAAAGAAAGATCACAGCCACATCCCGGGCCTCCGCGACCGATCTATCCACACAACAGAAGCAAGTGGATAAGGTGGTGGAAGGATACTCAGATATCTTCTCCTCTCCGACCGGGGTACCTCTACACTGCCAGGTCAAGCATCCCATCGATCTGACCCCCAGGCGCACCGCTACCCAATGGGCCAGTCTATCGCCGCTCTCTGTTGGAAAACGAGGAGATAAAGAGGCAGATCCAAGAATTGCTCCACAAGGGGCACATCCGTCCCAGTTCATCACCTTGTGGGAGCCCAATCGTGCTTGTGCAGAAGAAAGATGGGACCTAGTGACTCTGCATTGATTACCGGGCCTTGAATAAAATCACAGTCCGTAACCGGTACCCCGATTCCCCGAATCGATGACCTCCTTGATCAGCTCACGGGGGCCAAATACTCCAGTAAGATTGATCTGAAGTCGGGCTACCACCAGGTCCCAATAGAACAGACAGATGTATGGAAGACTGCCTTCAAGTCAAAAGAAGGTCTTTTTGAATGGCTGGTCATGCCTTTTGGTTTGACAAATGCTCCAGCAACTTTTATGAGGATGATGGACGATATCCTATGACCTTTCACCAACAATTTTGTAGTGGTGTATCTGGATGACATCCTCATCTACAGCAAGACTTGGGAGGAACACTTGCAGCATATTCAGCAGGTTCTGCACACCCTGCGGAAGCACAAACTATATGCAAACTTGGAAAAATGCTCCTTCGGCATGGACAAGGTCCATTACTTAGGCTACATCGTTGATCGACATGGTGTGCATGTGGATCCAGCCAAGATCCAGGTCATCCGTGACTGGCCAGCCCCAACCACACTCACTGAACTTCGGAGCTTCTTGGGCCTCGCCAATTTCTATCGCCGGTTCATGCTAGGATTCTCTCATATCGCATGGGCCCTCAGCCAAGTGACCAGGGGTGGTGGCAAGGCAAAATTTGTGTGGGGCCTGTCCCAACAACAAGCCTTCGATGACTTGAAGAAGCGTTTGTGCTCATCGCCGGTACTCTCATTACCGAACCTGCAACATCCCTTTGAGATCGAGACAGATGCTTCAGATTATGCTGTGGGTGCCGTTCTCACTCAACACGGCCACCCCGTGGCATATCATAGTGAGACACTATCGGATGCTGTTCGCAAGTACCCTACCTATGACAAAGAAATGTACTCCATTGTACAAGCCTGCCACCAGTGGAGACATTACATTCTTGGGAAGGAGACAGTCATCCACACTGATCACAAGCCACTACAGTTCATGCAGACCCAAGGAAAGTTGCAGAATGACCGCCATCAGAAGTGGTCAACATATTTACAGCAGTTCCACCTCAACATCAAATATAAAACAGGGAGTACCAACCGAGTTGCTGACTGCCTCAGTCGACCTCCAGTCGCGGCACTTACCACGGTGCTAGACTCTTGTGGCCATGAGACCTCCGGATGGCCTCACCTCTACAAGACAGACCCTGACTTCTCCGCCACCTATCAAATGTTGGGCACCAACTCAGTGGTTGCTAATTTCCATCTTCAGGACGGGTTGTATTGTCATCTGGGCCATCTCTGCGTTCCATCAAGCGAGCGTGCGAAGCTGATTTGGGAAGCTCACTATAGTCGGGTGGAAGGACACTTTGGCGTCGAAAATACAGTGGCAGTGTTGCAGAAACATTTCTACTGGCCGAAACTTCGACAGGATGTCGGCAAGAATATCAGGTCCTGCACTGCTTGCGCTATTGCCAAACCGACCACTAAGAAACAGGGCCTATACACCCCTATGCCTACTCCTGACAGGCCGTGGGAATCCATCTCAATGGACTACATGTCGGGCCTCCCATCCACCAAGAGGGGAAACGATTGTGTTTTCGTGGTTGTTGATCGCTTTTCCAAGATGGCGATTCTAGCCGCTTGCAAGAAGAACATCACAGCAGAAGCCACTGCCAAGCTCTTCTTTGAACGAGTATGGGTACATTTTGGGATCCCACAGGCCATTATATCAGACCGTGACAGTCGGTTCCTCAGCTCATTCTTGTCAAGCCTCTGGTCACTGCTGGATACCAAGCTCACCAAATCCACTGCCTTCCACCCCCAGACCGATGGACAAACGGAGGTCGTCAACCGGATGGTCGTACATATCCTGCGCATGTATAATTCAACACACCCCCGCACATGGGATGAGAGTCTCCCCTATGTCCAACATAGCTACAACCGAGCCTTGCATAACTCAACTGGCCACAGCCCCTTTCAGGTGGGGTTGGGATTCCAACCATTGGGCCCCATGGATGTTTCACTTCCCCTTGCGACCACCTCGGCCGACTTGTCCCCAGAAGCTGACAAAGCCGCCCGGTTCATTGAACGGATCCAGCATATCCGCCAACAGGTCCAGGATATTCTACAGAAGTCTAATGCCAAGTACAAGCAGCGCCATGATCAACATCGGGTGCCACATAAGTTTCAGGTGGGCGACAAAGTTTGGTTGCATTTGCAGAAAGAACGCCTTACAGGGAGGGCCCCATCGAAAGCTTCGCCCACTCCGTTATGGGCCGTACACCATCACCAAGGCGGTGGGTGACAATGCTTTTGAGCTCAACATTCCCCCCTTCCTGGGTCTGCATCCAATCTTCAACGTGGCTCTCCTTCGGCCATATTTCCCACCACTATTAGACACCTCAGAGATAGCAGAGAAGTTGACACCAACAGAGCTCAACCCTGACTGCCTACAACAAGCATCCAGTGATCATATTGCAGACACACAGATCAAGGGCACTCGACATCAAAGGATCCAGCTTTATCGAGTTGTCAAAGCAGGGCAGCTCCTGCACCAAGGCAAGTGGCTCACCCAAGGCCAAATTCAGCAGAAATTTCCTCATCTGATGGGGGAACTCAACACAATGGAGACCATTGCTTCCTAAGGAGGGAGGATTGATCCAGGTGGATATTGGTCGCCACCCACTTTTCCAACTGGCTCAAAACAGTTTTATGGCAATTTTGGTATTGTACTATTTTTAGCAGTTTTTCGGGTCCTGAACTTCCGGGGCCATTTTGAGGCCCTAAACGACCTTTTCCGGCAATTTGGGGGGCCAAATGGTTGCCCCCGGCATGCATTTGGCCCTAGTCGAAAGTTGTAAATCTCGGATAGACCTTTCCAACGGGCTACCGAGCACCCCAAACGGAGATCGTATGCAAAAGTTACGACCCCGGGAAGTTGATGTACTAACTTACCCACACGGGGCCCACATGACTTTTGGCGCTTCATCTCCTAGGGTTAGGTTTTTGGATGTCTAGGGTTTTTGACATTCCTGTTTATTGTAAAAGGCCTTGAGAGCCTCATTGTAACCATCTTCTTGCGAAATGAGAGCAGCCGTCACATCTCTTCTCAGAGATAAGCCGCCACCATTCTAGCAAGCTTGTTTTCCGCTGCATTTTACAGTTCTAGCTTATTTCCTTATTGAATAGAAAACCAGTTTTACTGTATCTCTGTTATTTTGTGTTAAGCATCTGATAATAATCTGTATTCATTTCGTTATGCTCATAAAATCCGGATCAGTGGTCCAGGAAATGACGTGGGCTCATGTCTTGTTCTCGGTGCGTCAGGAATAATGTCATACAAAATGCCAAACTGAGAATAAAGTACATCTAACTGCTAGACTTTCAAGATAGCTTGTTCCTCAGTCATAATGGCAGACATTGAAACATACTTAGCAATATATGGAAGTAAAGACTTAAGGAACCATTCCAACAGGAACTCTGGAGGAATGTTAGCTTTCACTAATATCTTCCGCCGATGCCACTTTTGAACATGGTCAGAAATATGTGTGGCCTTATTCTGATGGAAGGTGGACAACAACTCAGTACCATTATCATAGCGAATCGACATCTAGAAATGGTCTAAGAAAACCAAAGCAATCTCGTTGAATCCCCTATAGGTGTTTCTGGGAAACTCCACATACCACTTCGCGACTGCTCCCGTGAGGGTGCGTTGAAATAGGCGTAATCGAATGGAATCATGATTCAAAGAGTTGGAGGAGCACCAAAGGTGAAATGTCGTGACATGATCTCCCGGGTCCTCACCACCTTTCCCCTCAAAATTTGGAATGTACGAAGGGAGCTTGGTAGGGACCAGGGGCCAAGTAGGGTCGTGACAAACCAGATCATTTGTGGGCTTCAAAAGATCCAGGAGATTCAAGCGTGCAAGGAACAGGAGCTGCGGCTGGAAAGCTTGATTATAAGCTCCCTTAAAAGGTTGATTGAATGGAACTGTTTTATACGATGGACCAAAAGCTTGACCATGAGGATTAAACTATTGATACTGAGGACCTCACGGCCCATAAGATGGATAACCTCCCCCTGCCTGACCCATTTGAGAGTAAGCAAGTATATGTGCATTTTGAGCACCATATTGGGGTGGTCAGTGATACTGGTGGCCAGCACCAACTGTGTTGTAGTAAGGGTTTCCACCATGGGTGTGGGGCATGTATGTACTATTCATAGTGGGAACCGTGTTGTATTGACCGTAATGGTATGGTATGTTCCCACACCCAATATTAGGATTAGCTTGAGCAGTCGTGTGATGACCATAAGCATGAGAAGTATTCCCAAGTCCAATATGGGCGTGACCAATAGCAGGGTTGGTGGTGTGATGTCCATATGGATATGAAATATTCCCACCCCCTACATTACTATTAGTAGTGGCGGAAGTGGACGCAAAAGTATGCAGTATGTGTCCACCCCTGTGGTTGGGAGGAATGGTATCATATGCGAAAGTGGTCCTAGGTTGACGAGTAGCGACATGTGTATTAGGTGGTGGATGGCGAGTCGTGTTTCAGACAACATTCCGACTAGGTTGGGTATTCCTAGGAGGTGGTTGCGTTCCAACATTAGCATGGTTAGGAATCTGACCAGTCTCCTTACTATGTGAGTGGGTGGATAACGTAGTGCCCCCAGTGGGTATAGTATGGATAACACTTTGACTAGTGCTAGCATGAGTACCAACCACAGTGGAAGGTTCGACAGTATTGTGACTAGGCATACCAAAAGAGAGTGTAGTGGGGTTGACCATAGGGCCGGAATCATCATGAGTCTCACGCCTCCTATATCTAGAATAGTGTGGAAACAAAGGAACGAAAGGCTTGTCCTGTTCTTCCTCCTCGGGTAAGTCGGGCATCCCGTAAAGATAATTATCCATATTTGAAGTATCAAATGGATCCCGGTCAAGTGGATTAGGCCAAATAGAACTAGGTTGAGTTGCAGGTGGATCACCTCCCTAGTCCTCACAAGGAGTCTTGGGATCAGAAGTATGTTCAACTCTACCCGAAGGAGTAGAAAGGTCTTTCCCGATATCGGGATGTGTAGCCATGTAATCCTCAACGTAAGTCACGTAAGAATCTGAAGACTCAGAGGGAGCCCTCCGGCGTCCTCCAGTAATACGTTGTGTAACCAAAGCTGGATTTAAACCAGCCAAACGACGGGACCGGTGGAGAGTAGGGATCCGCACCACGTTCTCTCTGGAGAGAGACACAGGGTCTCCTAAGGCCAACTATCGATAAAAAATAGTAAATCAAAAGCATACACCTAGAGAATCTACAGCCAAGAGCAAACAAACAGAGTGTCTAAATGAGCTCCCGACACTAGAGACGATATGTCTCGCCTAGGAGAGGCTTGAGACTCCCAAACTATAGCCGGAGGTAACATAATCAGTTATAGAGACACCCAGGCTTCACTGTGTTGACAGGGTCAAGTCCACTGCATCAACACAATTGTGCTGTCCAATCCCTATCTGACTCAGGACACAACAGCATAACCACTGCAAGTACCCTGTGCGGTAGCTAGGTAAGGCAACTATGTCTACCGCAATATAACCAATGCTCAGGGGGACATTCGCAGGTGGGATCCGTCGTATGGGCAAGGTAGCTAATCCCGAAGCACAAGAGGATGAACCTCCGGTACCCCCAGATACAAACAAATCCTAAATATATCTCCCACGTTCAGCTGGTATCAGAGGGATATCTCCTCAACCAACCTCTCGTGACCTCGTGCTTCACTCTGGTTTGAGTAGAGCTTTCCTAAGAACACTGATCTATACCATGGATTCCTCCACTCCCTGGTCAGACACCTAATGCTTTGTTTAGTAGTCTTGGATTGTTAACTCACAATGATCTATTCCAAGACTCTAAACCTATGTTAGTGGGTGTACTCTATAAATAAAATAAGTCTAATCAATTTTATGATTAAGCGTTAATTTTAGTGGCTGTGATTACTCAAGGGATATGGTCATAAAACTAGTGATGTGTAGACTCAATAGTATGCAACATCGTCCAATCCTAGACTCATCTATCCAATAAAACAATGTCACTAATATGCAAAATCAACCAACAATTCTGAAATAAATATGCAAACTTTTATCTTTTCAATGCACAAGTAGAACCTAAAATGAAGGCAACAAGCACTCAATGCAAAATGCAGTACATGGAGATAAAAATTTTTGTATTTTCTCTTATAAACAGAAAGGAAAATGCAAAAAACTAATGAATATTTTTGTATTTTTTCAATATATATGGAAAGAAAAAATGCAAGAAAAATCCTACTATTCAGTCACTGAAGTGCCGAGAAGATCACTAAGACAACCCAATGGATCCTAAACAGCAAGACTCAACCAAAAGGAAGAGATCAAAAGGAAGAAACCAATGTATCAAGAAACCCGGGTATAATTTCTTGAACTCTTCTGATGTGAATTCTCCACCATTGTCTGACCGAAAAATATTGATTCTCTTCTCTGTGTGGTTCTCGATGAAGGATTTGAATTCCTTGAACTTACTGAATACTTCATATTTTCTCTTTAAGAAATGTATCCATGTCTTCCTAGAAAAATCATCAATGAAAGAAACATAATATACATACCCACTCAAAGAGCTGGATGACATCGGACCGAATACATCGGAGTGGATGATTTCCAAGATTCCTTTTGCCTTGCTTTCGCTACTTGGAAATGTCTTTGTTGTGTTCTTTTGTTTTGCACATCCTTTGCAAAGGCCTTCATGATTTGCATGGATTTTTGGAAGACCTTCAATGGATTTGCTTGCAAGAGGTGGTGCTCTATAGTGCACATGTGCAAGCCTTCTATGACATAGTTTACTAGGCTCCGTGGATTCATGGACCACAGATTGTTCTGGTTGGCCCTTCAATTTCTATAACCATCCCTCTTGCTCTCCAAACACCACTGCATCATACATAGTCTTTCCTTTTGGACACATAAGAACTTGGCCATCTACAAATGCAACCCTCATACCTTTTAAATTCAATGCAGATATGGAGAGAAAGTTCTTCTTGATTCTTGGCACAAACAAGACATCTTTCATCTTCATAGACTTTACAAAATCTAGCTTATAAGAAGTTTCAACACTTCCTTTTATAGGATATTGGTAGTCATCCCCAAGTTTTAATTTTTGGGGTGACTCATGTTCAGATAGGTTCATAAAGGATTCCTTAAATCTTGTCATAATATGCTTGGAAGCCTCACTATCTATAATCCAATCATTGCTACCATGTGTAACAGTTTCTGTGAGGGAAGAAATCAAGACATACTCTTGATCGCTTGAAGAATCTTCACTTTCTTCTTTGGCCCTCTTCCTGGGAAGTTCATCATCCTCTGCAGTGTGAGAATGATGTCTTCTCTTGGTGTTCTTCCTCTCGTGGGAGCTTCTTTTGTTCCTGGGACAATCTCTAGAGTAGTGTCCCTTCTCATCACAAGTATAACATCTAATGTGAGAAAGATCTGTCATAGACCCTCCAAAGTTCTCTCTCCAGTTTTGGTGGTGGTGTTTACCCTTTTTGTGATGAGGATGCTCCCTCTTTTTGTTATTCTTCCTAGTGTGTGTTGTGAGAGCCTTGTCTTCATTACCCATATTTTCTTCTCGAGCTACAATTCGAGCTTCTTCCGGTGAGCACTCCTCCCACAGCCTACTGAATGTGATGAGCTTCTTCCTAGCACAAATTCCTTGAATGAAGGAATCCCATGACCTAGGGAGACCATTCAAGGTGTTCATCACTATTTCTCCATTTTCTATGTCTTTTCCCATAGCTTCAATTTGTTCTTTTATCTGAGAGACTCTTGTAAGGTAAGACTGCATGGTCCTTGTATTTTGAATCTTCACATTCTTCAATTGGTTTCACAATGGCATCTTCTGATTTATATTCTTTCCTTCAAATAGCTTGGACAAAGAATCAAACATCTCCTTGGGCGTCTTTAGAGATGAAACATGTGGTATGAGATGGTCCTTGATAGAATCTGCAATGATCCTCCTGGCCTTGACCAAGTTCTTCTTATGAAAGGCCTTAGCCTCATCTCCCTTTGGAACTGGAACCTCTTCACTTATGTAGGTATCCAATTCATTTTCTTCTAGGAGTAACCCAATCCTATACTTCCATGCTCGAAAGTTATCAGCCCCTTCAAGCCTATCCTCAAGCTTGGTGTGGTGAGACATCTTTAATGAGAAACTCAAATGGAAATATAAGATTTAGATCTTACCACTTGATTACAGAAACTAGATCTGGAGCTGGTTAGGGTTTGATAGAGAAACCCTAAAATTTCAAACTTGGAATTTGAAACTTTTTCTTAACAGGAAAATGTAATTGACTGAGGTGAGCAAGCTAGTATGCTTAGATTTTGAAAGCTCCAAAAATTGACCCCTCAAAAGTGACATGTGAATTTTGGATCTGCAACTTCTGTCAAATTCTAGTTTTCTAGTTTTCTCATTTTTCTTGTCCATAATTCAAACTAGGGTTTGAAAATTCTCGAGGTTCTACCCAAACAAAAAGTTTGATATTCGTCTCTAAATTTAGATTTTGCTGAGGAGAATAATCCTATGCTCAGATCACTCCAAAATTCCACTTCTGTCAAAATCCCTAATTTTCCGCAGCATTGATAGGCAAAAAACTGAAAATGCTAGGAATCCAATTCTGTTTCGACAGAAAGATGCGCCTTCATTAGGAAAGTTAGACTAGTCTCCTTCCCATGACGATCTGTGGAAAGAGACCCAAAAATTAAGAATCCCTAGCTTCCGCAGCTACATAGTGTCTTCTTCTCATGTTAGATCTGATACCATGTTAGTTTTTCACAATGTAATTCAATATGATTTAGGATCTTATCTAAGAGAACAACATGCACAACATATTAAACATAAGAGACAAGATACACAAAGCATTTCACTGGGGAAATCATAAAGGAGAAAACTACGCAACTTCCTCAGAGATAGAATGAGCAATAATACAAATTCCCAAAACAAGAAAATGGTCTCCAATAGCTTCCTCCTCCTCCACTTGTGCGAACTTCTCTCTCTCTCACTTGTACGAATGAGTGAGTGAGTGAATGATCAAATAGAGAGGATGCTCCTCTCTATTTATACTTTACTTTCACTTTCCTTTTACCCTAACTAGGTCGACTTCTCCTAGGAAATTCTAATAACCCATTGCGACTTAACTCTAGGCCGACCCCACTAGGGGAGTCTAATAACCCACTCAAATACAATAATAGCTTTCCCGATCGGAGGAATGAAACCTGTCTGTCGGAAGTACAATGACATATGAATACAATATAAAATATACAAGTGAAATACATTCTGAAGTTACCAATACATCAACATTAAACATGTTAGAGCAATAATCAAGTGGATGCACACGCATCGATTATCCCCTTTAATTTTTTCAATGCAAGACAAACAATTGGTCGAGATAAGCATACTTGAAATTGTAGACACGAATAATAGTGATGCACAAGTCTCCTTGTGAGTAAATTCAATTTGAGGTTATCTTGAGATAGAAAAATTTCACTCTTAATAAAAGTAAAACTGGAGTTAACCTACAAAAGAGACCAATTGCATGATGAAGAAGGTAGTTATAATTTTTTCTACCACATTGTATCAGCCGTGGAAGTTATTGAGATGCTTTCCGAGTGTCTCAATAAATCTGTCACAAGCATCCCACTTGTCACTGCTTGAACAGTATGGTAATAAAAAATAATAATTAAATAAACTTTAGTTATTGATTTTGGAAGTCTCACACTAAACTCTTACAACAAAGGATTGATCAACTATCTTTAAAGTGCCTCCTCCCAACAACCCAATCTGAGTGTACGGGAGGTGATAGATACAATTTGTAGACACAAACCCAGTTCCATCCTGGATAGGTTTGACATGCAGCCTCATCTTGTGCTTGCGCCTTTTAACACTTGAGTTCAAATTTTAGCAGCTCCACCACAATTCCTCTCTTTCTGGTACCTTTACCTTAAATTCCTTGTTATTAATTATTGGTGGTGCTACTTCCTAAATCTCTTTATCCCATGTTACGTTGTAGGTATGGAAATTTAATTATAGTGAAGAACTACTTCCTTTTCCTTTCCATAACGTTGTTTTATTTGAGAAGATATGTTATGTTCCCAAAGTGCATTGATGGGATAAAATTTGACAGTGCCTTCCATTGCTCCCCCTTCCAAAAGTGGTTACGACCATCTAAAAAAATTCCTTTTTTTTCAGGAATAATTTATCTGATCAATACTCTCCCTAGTCTAAGTAAACATCATACATTTAACATTTACTAGAGATACAAGTTTGAAATTGTTAAGAGGATATCTAGCATCTATTTGTAAAAGATAATACAGGACCTGTATGGAGAGAGAGATGGCCTTCCTTTTTCTACAATCGTTGTGATGATTCATAAGAACAAGTTCATTTGATCATTAGAAGAAACTGTAAACATAATATATATATAAAAGAAAAATATAATATGTAATTACACAGATCAATGTTTATATCTTAGAATTTGGGGTGTATTATTATTTATGTTTTTCCTAAATTGAAGGAGGATGGGACAAGTGTACTTTGGTCATCATTCAAAATTAGAAATAAACAATTATAAAAAAAAGAAACATAAATATAATTGGTACTTGAACTTATACATGGATTATCTCTTTAGCTTCACACATATTAATTATGTAAAATTGCTCCAAATATACCAATGCTTCCATACTCAAGGTATCCATTCTAACTTAAAGCACGCCCAACCCCAATATGATCTTCAGCTTCACGCATCTATATGCATAAAACTCCTCCAAAGATACCACATATACATACTTGGAAGCACTTCTTAGTGAGAGCGCCCGGACATTTAGTATTAGAAGTTTTTCCCATTGCACAAACTCTTGTATGTTCTTCAGCTTCACACAACCAATGCATAAAAATCCTCCAAAAATACCAATGTTTCCATACTTGGTAGCACTTCTAAAGAAGAGCACCCACTACACTTACCAGCGGAAGATTTGTATAATACCCCAACCTTCTTATGCTCTTCAACTTCACAACATTCTCTTCGAGCCAAAATCCAATCGTCTCTCATGAGTGTTCACTACTCTTCTACTAAAAAAGAAGACATCATTTTAATCAATCAACAAGAGCATTATCCAACTCAAATCCAAAATTCTTTCATGTAACTTATGACTCTTTTACCCAAGTTGTAGCTACAACTAGCTACAACTTATAATTGTAGTTTACACTGCATCTTTTGTAGGTATCCTACGGACCATGCCCACCTGAAATGATCAAACCTATATGGATTTTATAGAGAAGAGTTCATATAAACGCCAACTACTCACGACAGTGGATTAGAGACTCCATTTGAAAGGAAATCTACCCTGAAGAAATGAATATTTCAAGAGCTGAAATTCAATGAAGAACTTCCATGTCTTAAGTCATCAAATGATTATGTGCCTTGTAGAGTCATCATGTCAAATTTGTCTGCATACCATGGAATTTTTTGTGTCCTGCGATAAATACGCATTCAAAAGTAGATTAGCTTGTCTATCCATTGGTAATAGCCTGCGTTCGGAAGTAGCTTAGCTTGTCTGTCTTTTGGCAATAGCTAATGGTTTCTTTAATGTATCCATTTGTCTTAAGTTTGAGAGTCCCATAGTCAAATTGTATAGGTAGTGTGACATTGTTATACGTCCTAATTTTGATAGTCACAAATTGTAAAGGTAGAGTGCCGTTGCTATACTTCTTAATTTTGAGTGCCACGGTCAAATTGTATATGTAGTATGCCATTGCTATGTTGGTGAGACATCTCAGTAGTTGGTGTTTTTTTTAATTATTTAAAGCTGCTATGCACAAGCTAAATCTCAATGCATACTCTTACTTTGAGATATGATATTGTTTTTGTTTTACTAATTGTTTTGTATAATATTTTAATTGTTATTATTAACAAAAAAGTATGATATATTTTTTCATATATTTATAAATAGTTTAAAACTGTTTAAAACAATGGCACTGTTATACATAAGATTTTTATGACTTTTCGGCATGTTTATTTATATTATACTTTTTGTTCCCATACGAGTGGAGGCGAATAAATCAGAATTGTGATATTTTCTTATCGAACAAGATAGTCATGTCCGAAGTATTATTCGGAGTAAAATTTTATTGCATTTTGTTTCGGTTGTGTTTACTCTAGTTTGAGGATTATCCACTATTAAATGGATATGCATAGGAGTAGTGATATGTTTTTAAACATAGAAACTGCAATTTCATATATACATAGATATGTTTTGGTATCTTTCATATATATTTGAAATGCAATTGTATTTCTGTTTTGCATATTATGTAGTTATAATAACAAATGTGTATTTTTTTATTATTTTTTCTATGCTTATGAGTACGGATTCATATTATTTTATTTAATATTATTTTATCCTATGCATTTATATTTCTTTACTTTTATAAATTTAATTTATGAGAAATTTTAATTACTTTATTTTAATTTCCAATTTCCAATTCCTAAATTTATAAATATATAAATAATACTTCTTGAGGTATTCAGTTACAATGAATGCATCACTTCTTATAATAACTTGCAATGAATGTACCATTAACAATTCTTCATCTCTTCTCCATGTTAACTCTTGTTGTGATAAGATAGAGCTTTAGATGTTTACCCAAATATTCTTGTTGTTCCTAAGGAGTCTAGGGAAGGGAAACTTCGTTTGAATAAAATGGAGATGACTTCTTTTACTAGTCTAGATTCCCTTTCTTATTATGCAATTGGCATAAATAATAAATGTTGGCTAGGGATGATGTCAACCCATTCATAAGAGATATAATTTAAGTAGAGTGCAGCACAATCATCTTTGAAACAACTAATGCAACAGATACATGAATAGTTTTTTATGACATGCCAAGGTATAATAGATGTTGATTAGGGATGATGTCAACCCATTCATAAGAGATATAATTCAAGTAGAGTACAACACAACGATATTTGACACAACTAATGCAACATATACATGAATAGTTGTTGATGACATGCCAAGGTAAATCGTCAAATTTATTTTCTACTTATTATTTTCTACGTCTAAGAGAGTTTGTGCATTTTTCCTGCAAGAAAAATAAACCAATTGGTTTTATCCCCAAAGAATACAAACATGTAAATACCAAAGAATAATTTAAAATTAATCACTCACACACACACACACACATATTGTGATGTGTAATGAAAATAATGTTATGTTGGGTATCAAGAGGAATAATTGTGATTGATAAAATAGAAGCATGTGAGAGCAAACTAGAGAATCCATTTGTCTTCTGAATAATTCTACATTGTATATTTGGTGGCAATAAAATATGAATCTATTCATTTTTACAGTTGTCTCCACTTGATCAACATATTACGTCTCTAGACTTGTAGCAATACTAAGTGGGTGGCAATTCAACTAAGGATCTGGAATGATGAAATTTGCAGTGTCAATAGGAATCCCAAACTTCCTCCACATAAAATCCTCAAGGAATCCTCATGATTGGTCCTAAAAACCAAGTTTTACAGGTTTTAGTACTAACGTTTGAAGTCCTTGAGGATTGTAGGACCATGAGATATCTCCAGATGACTGATTTTCAAAAAACAACATTAGCAAAAAATCTAGAAATGACTAGTATTATCAATTCGGATGACAATTAAATTTGCTCTTCATGGGAATTGGTCAATGTAGAAAGGTGGTGTTTGGTCCAATGGCATGCCTATCCTCTAGCTTGCATCATTACTTTTATAATCACAATAGTCCCAAGCCCATTACTAAGAAAAATATGTAAGAAGTTGGTTAGCAATGCTCACCATCCTTAGCAAATAAATGTTGATGCTCAACAAAAAAATTATGTTCTCTTTCAATGGGCATGGTAGTGATCCCATGGTTAAAAGAATTATAAGAAAAAAAATGATGCACCATTTCTTCTTTATCTAGCACTTATCACGTCGCACGTGTTTTCTAAACTTAAGCAAGTCTGTTGATGTAACTCTTTCCATTCCTTATGCTTATTCCATGATTTTTTGAGAATTTTTCAACATATTCTCGATCATGTGATTAACTTGATGTATAGGAACCTTTTTGTCTTTCCATATTGATCTTTGCTAGAAATATTTGTGCATTTTTTTCAGCATATTCGTGATTGCATGATTGACTTGATAACCAGGAGCCTTTTTGTTTTTCTATATCGTGCTTTGCTAGGAAAATATGTGTATCAAATGAAAGAAGGTTGATCTCTCTCCTTATTTTTCTTATTCAAGGATACCTCCCTAAGATGAATATGCCCTTTTGAATCATGCTCTTCAATCATGTGACCACGTGATTTTATTTCTCATGTGGATGTTTCTTTTAACGGTTGTTTAGGATAATAGTTTCTAAATTAGTGGACACTCTCCACTAGACATCTTCAAATCATTTTTTACAATATCCAATTGTCTGACAACATTGGGATTTGTGTTTGTCAAATAATTTTTGTTGAGTAAGGGACTATGTGTGTACACTTTGCAATCTTCCTAAACCTTGTTTGTTGCAAGTCAAATGGGAATAATTTTTTCATATGGTGTTATATATATGTTATTTCCAAATACACTACTTATGTGTAAGCTTGTTTCTCTATTGTGGCTTGCTTCTCTATTGTGGTATTTGTGTAAGCTTGGCCACCTTTATGCTTGTGCACAGTGTTAGATTTTTAGAATTTACTTCAATCTGATCTAGCATCTTAACTGGGAGAACAACATGTACAACATATCTACAGCATATCAATCATGGACACAATAATGCAAGCACACAAGAGACACAGATTTTACTTGGGGAAAACCATAAAGGTGAAAAACCCCAATAAATTCCTCAAAGATAGATAGAGCAATGATACAACCAGAATACAAGAGATAGTCTTCTCCTAATAGCAGAGCCTCCTCCTCCACAAGTGCGCCACTCTCCACAGTGTGAGTGAGAGAATAGAATGATGAAATAGAGATCTCCCGATCTCTATTTATACTAGGCTTGACTTGCCTAATAACCTTTATTAGGTCGGCCTTAACTTAACCACATAACATAATGCTGACTGGGATGACCCCCACTAGGGTGGTCTAATAACCCTTTGACCCACATGGCCGACCCCCAATAGGTTGGTCTAATAACCCATCAAGTATAAGTTACAACACTTACAATATAAATGACGACACTTCCGTATAGATGAATAATAACATCTCTATAGAAATACAAAAACTTCTGTATAGAGGAATAATGCCATCTCTATAGGAGTACAAAATACATATATGAAATACATGGGTGAAATACATTCCGAAGTTACATATACATCAACACTCCCTCTTAACTAGGAAGGTATTTCTCGACGCAGGTCTGCTAGCACAAGTCTTCTTCTCTGGATCATCATCAGCGAATCATCATCCTCGAATCATGGTCATCGTCACTGCTGCTGCTATCTCAATCAATCTCTAAATCTACTCATCATAGGAAGTTCTACATAGCCAGTCCTTTTTCATACTGGATGTAGGCCCCTGCAGGTCTTCATCATCACTGGTCATATTGTGGAATCCTTAGGACTTATTACGTGCGTCACAAAACCTTAAAAGAGTCTCTTGACTAGCAAGAACCCTAAAGAGCATCTAAGGCCTTTTTCATCCTGTCCAGATCTCCAAGAATTATTACATGTGACTGTCACAAAACCTTAAAAGAGTGTCCCAGGAACATTTATGTGCATAGCACGATCGGCAAGTACTCTAAAGAGCATCCCAGGAACATTTATGTGCCTAAGCATGACCGATAAGATCTCCAGCACTGATTACATGTGACCTCTGCTACAAACCCTCGAAAGAGCATCCCAAGACTTATTACGGGCACACAGCCCAACCTATCAGATCTCCCAGTTCTTACATGTAGCATCCCACCACAAACCCTCGAAAGAGCATCCCAGGACTTATTACAAGCACACAGCCCAACCTATTGGATCTCCCAGGTCTTACATGTGGTCCACTATCTCAAACCCTCGAAAGAGCATCCTAGGTTATTATGGGTACACAACTCCAACCTATAGGATCTCCCAGGTCTTACATGTGATACACAGTTGCAGTCCTTTTTCATACTGGATGTGACCTAGAACAAATCTAGGATTTCCTTTGCACAACCTATCCACGGCCACAGAGTATCAACCTGATACTCAACATACATCATCCTGATGTACACATGATCATCCTGATCATCAACACTACAACATCCTGCTGCATGTCATCTAGAGCAACATCTTGAAGCTCGTCATCTATGATCATCTTGATCATACAATGCATCCAACTGATGCATACCAAGTATCTACCTGATACATATCATCATACATGATCCACCTGATCATAGAGTGTATCCACCTGACACAAATACAAATACATGATCCACCTTATCATACCTGATACATATACAGATACATGGTCCAAGCATCCAACACGATGCATATACAAATACATATAAATGATCCAACTGATCATATCCAGCATCCAACATGATGCATACATACATATACATATAAATGATCCAACTGATCATATCCAACATCATCCTGATGCATATACAGAGCAGTAACTGGAGCATCGTCTGGATGCTCGTCATCCATGATCCTCCTTATCATCATAGCATCGTCCTCTTCAGATCATCTCATCATCCATGAAGCACATCCCAGATGCACATCATCCAACACTTACGCCACCGACATGGGAGAACACATCTACCACCATTCGGAGAAGGCTCCAGCCCTTACTTCTTCACCATGGGAGAAAACATCTACCACCATGTGAAAAATGGCTTCAGCCCTTACATCTACACCATGGGAGAACACATCTACCACCATGTTAGAATGGCTCAGCAATTACATCACAACCATGGGAGAACACATCAACCGTGTCAGAAAAGCTCATGTGCATCTGCATCTTCTGGACTCATCACTTCCCTTTGGAAGGAACCTCGATCTGAAGTGCACCAAGCCTCTCTCTGAAGTACTCAAACTGCACTCTGGACAACAGCTTGGTTAATACATCTGCAACCTGCTCATCCATCACAACATACTCTGCTTCAGCTGTACTTAATGCTACGCAGGACTGCTTCCTGCTAAACCAAGAGATCACACCAAATCCTATACTGTAGCAGCACCCAGGAGTGCTCTTCTTATCTGCAGCACTGCCTGCCCAATCTGAATCAACATAACCCTACGGGTTAAGCTTTTGATTCGCATCATACTTGAGCCCATAGTCAACTGTACCCTTCAGGTACCTCAGAATATGATTTACAGCAACCAGGTGAACACTCCTCGGATCATGGCATTCTTCCCAGATCCTAGGAACTTCAATATCTTCAATATTTTCAATAGATAACTTTGTTGCTAAACAAATGTTGTAGTCCTTCTTTTGTAGGTGATGGTATACGATCTTTCCTACACAACAAGTTAAATTGCATGATTAGAAAACATCTTATTGTTTTTAGAACAAATTCTTACACATAAAGAAATATGTCATACAGTCATGCAATTATCTTAGCCAATGCTTCAATACAACATTTTTCCATATTCTGTAACTTTCTAGATGCCTTCCAATCTCTACCAGAACGTTGTTAAGATTGTGCACGACTCCTAACATGTCAGCAAAGAGGTTTCATTCTAGATAATTAGCAATGGAATGTTGTACAGTGCCATAGGCCACTTCCCCATGTATATTAGTAGTATATTGTGCAACTATTCTAATATGCATAATACACAACCTAATTCTAGGAACATAAGCATATACATCATTGAATAACATTATGTAAGAAATGACAATTCAAATACTTATCTTTGTTTGGTTGCTGGGTGGACTCCCTCTGAATCTTTGCAACTCCATTCTGATGTGGATTGTGAGAAGTGGTCAACTCCCTCTGAATATCTGCATCCTTGCAGAAACTACTGAAGTGTGCTCCTTTGCTTTCTTGCAGGAACAACTGGAATGTGCTCCCTCTTGATCTTTGCTTCCTAGATTACCTATCCTTGAACTTATATCCATACTTAATCACTATGCATGCTTATTAGTATCATCTTGATGTCTCATACATAATCACACATTTATTAGTATAATCTTAATACTATCAAAACACAATAATCTTAAACATGTGTAGTCATGATCATTCACAAATAATAAACATTAGTATTCAAGGTTTCATGGAAGTCTTCTTTTACTCATGCATATTCTTATTTGATCATAGGACTCTTCTGATTAGTTAAATCATCAATGCATAAACCCGTGATTACTCAAACATATACCTTAATGATTATTCTGGTTAGTCATATCATCAATTATGGTAAGAAACATAATATGCATACAACCATGACTATTCAAACCTATGACTTCATGAATAATCATTATCAACAACACAACAGTATAAGATCCTAACACAAGGTAGGATTCTAGCTTGATATAGGAAAAACATGCATGGATTAGCATGCTAGCTAGTTATGTCTAACATACCCGCATAATGTCTTCCAGTTCTCTTCAATGACTTGTGCTAGTAACTTGCATGTCTCATAAGTTATCCATTGTAGAACCAAGTTATACATACCTCATAAGTATATCTTCTAAGAGATCCATGACAATGGATGAATCTTTGTCTTCATGTCATCATGATCATATGTTCTTGAACTATAACATGATTTTTCTTTCTTGGTATACCTTTCATGTTAGCGGACAACATAAACCTCATACAACACCATAATGCATTAGTACAATCATAAGTGTCAACACCCTAACCAATGAATATCTTCTATCATGCATTCATAATTTTATTAAGGTGATACGACAAGTCTAAATTTAAACAAGATTGTACTAACCGTAATAATATGAAGACAAACATACCATAGACTTAATCATGAGCAAATCTTGAAACATACCTGGATAAGTCATACCTATCGAGATTGCTTGTAATCTTCTTATGTAAGGCCTTAGCCTCATCTCCCTCTGAAACAGGAACTTCTTCACTTATGCAGGTGACCAATCCATCCTCTTCTAGGATTAAACCAATCCACTTGATTTCTAGGAACTTGATGAGGAGATGTAATAGGGTTTGTCAAAGAAACCCCAAAAATTCAAAATTTGAATTTAAAACTTCTGAAAGGATATAAATATGCACCTTGATGAGTTGATCAAGCTGGTATATTCAGAATTTGAAAACTGCAAAGTTTCACTCAATTTTTCCTTTGAAACTTCCTGATTCACTGGACGTGACCCCGAACTAGGGTTTGATGAAGCCCACTCTTCTGCCCAATCAAAAGGTTTGATCCAAAGCTCTAAGCTTTTGTTTTTCTAAGGAGCTTCCAGACGTGGTCACAAATTTCAAAATTCCCATTTTTGCAGAAGCCCTAATTTTCCACTTTTCCAATCAAAGTCTTGAACTAGGGTCTGATCAAGACTGGTCTTCTACCCAACCAAAAATTCTGATCTTGGTCTCTAAATTTCTATTTTGATGAGTATCATTCATCCATAGTCTTCGATTACAAAAATTCCAACTTTCTCCGAAACCCTAAATTCCGGAAGCCATGAATGAAGGTGCTCAAAAATAATTATGTTATGACAGAAATATGTACCTGATTGTTTCTGGTGTAACTCCGAACTTTACGATCCATAGGGTCTAAAATATTTTCTTGAGATAGCCCGACCTGTCATCTTTCCATCTCGACAGGTCTAACCCCAATTGTATTCTTTGAGAGAGTTATGCCAAGTGTTGCAATGTGAACTGTTTATGAGATAAAACAGGAGAGCAAACTTCTACGGCGTGCCACGTGTCACTAGTTCAACTTCGACCTCTAAAAACATTTTTTGAGATAGTAGAGCCTATGTACTACATGTCACTTTTTATTAAATTTCATTTGGATCTTCCTAGCCCAATTTATGACCTTTTTTCCAAGGTCACCTGTTTATGACTGAGATCTGGAAGAGGTAGAAACCCTATATTGTACAGATCATAAATCACAAAGTACAACGAATTAGAAGTTGTCCTTTGGACACAAGGTACATGGAGATCTGATCTTCGACCTGTAAAAGTTTCAGATCTGAAAACTTTGCTAAAATGGATTTATAGCTAAAGTGCTACGATGACTGGTTCTTGCTATATCAAGCCCTAGCATCGTAAGTGCAACAAGTGTCATACATGCAATATCATGCCTTCTTTCAGGCTAGCTCTAATACCATGTTATATTTTTAGAATTTACTTCAATCTGATCTAGGATCTTAACTAAGAGAACAACATGTACAACATAACAATCATGGACACAATATTGCAAACACACAAGAGACACAGATTTTACTTGGGGAAAACCATAAAGGTGAAAAACTCCAATAACTTCCTCAGAGATAGATAGAGCAATGATACAACAAGAATACAAGAGATAGTCTTCTCCTAACAGTAGAGCCTCCTCCTCCACAAGTGCGCCACTCTCCACAGTGTGAGTGAGATAATAGAATGATTAAATAGAGATCTCCCGATCTCTATTTATACTAGACTTGACTTGCCTAATAACCTTTACTAGGTCGGCCTCAACTTAACCACATAACATAATGCTGACTGGGATGACCCCCACTAGGGTGGTCTAATAACCCTTTGACCCACATGGCCGACCCCCAATAGGGTGGTCTAATAACCAATCAAGTATAAGTTACGACACTTACAATATAAATGACGACACTTTTGTATAGAGGAATAATAACATCTCTATAGTAATACAAACACTTCCGTATAGAGGAATAATGCCATCTCTATAGGAGTACAAAATACATATATGAAATACATGGGTGAAATACATTCCGAAGTTACATATACATCAACACACAGTTGAAGGAGTTAGGTGATGCTCTACCTCTAATTTTGTTTTCATGTAATCTCCTTTCTACCGAAGGATAAATCCACTACTATTGTATTTTTGTTTCATATGTAATATGAATTTTTATTTTGTAGAAAAAAATAACAAATGCAAGTGAAAGTTTTCAACATCCTCAAACCAAAAAAAAAAAAAAAAAAAAAAAAAAACCAATGCATTTGGTCATTCTTGACTCCACTTGACCATCAAATTGATTCTTACATAGACAAAGTATAGACCAATCAAATCATTTTTTTCTTTGAACACATATCTCTCCATATTTATGGATACATATGGAGAAGACCCTTCCTCTTGATATTAAGATATTAAGACATGAGCTTAGAATGCCTAAGTTTTTGGATCAAGTACATGGGATCGTAATTTGGTATATTGTTTATATGATCCTTCTTGTAAAATTGTTATATTTGGTTAAGGTTTTATTCGTGATTTGTTAGGATTGTTTCCACTACTTCTTATTGCTAATTCTTCTACGAATGAGTCTTAACCTATTATAGTGGATCTTTATATATCACAGTTTGAAGTACTTTCCCTTATTGATGGACCTTATATAGAGACTTCTTTTGAATTGTTGTCGAATTGGAAGGACTCATGTTATGATGCACATTTGGCAATGCATTTTGCACATTGGGCCTTTCTAGTTTTAGGATGTGTTGATATTGATCCTATCACATTCGGAGATGTCTATGTTATAGGAGTTCATTGATTTATAGTGAAATACTTGGTTGGTTATGCAAGGCATACTTCTTAGTGATGTGAGAAATACTTCCCACCATATTCTGTAGATGATTCTATGGATGATTCTCAATATGCTTTGGTGGATCCTTCTTCTATACCATTGACAGAGGCCACCTTTACCACCTTGTTGAATTGTGTTGGTGTGACATATATGCCTTTACGGTAAAGTGCAAGCATATAATTTATGAGATATGTGACTTTACAATTTTGTAAAAATAAAACTGGGTGTATGACAACCTTCCATGTGTTGGTTACCAAGTTTTTAGTATACGTAGTGAGTTTTGATTATAAGTACTGAATGAAGGTGAGTTCAACAATTTTATGATTTCTTGCATTTCCTTTCATTGTCATTGGATTAGTATAATCTTGTAATGATTTTATGGTTATGGTGTTTAGCAATTTTGAAGTATACCCTGTGGATCTAGTATATGATCAATGTTAATTATCTTTAAACGAGGGACTTAAATCCCAATTTCTTCGCCAACATAGGTCTTGTATGAAATTACTTATGTATATTTTTGTGGTTAGATATCTTTGGGGTCTCTTCAAATAGTTCCAAAATTTATAAGGAGTTGTAGGATTATTATGGTATATTTTTGTGCTTATCAATGTGTTTTGAAAAATAAATTGGATTTTAGGCATGCTTGTCTTTGGATATTATTGTCTTTTCTTAGAATTACAAATGATGCAAAATGGGTGTTCATATTTCTCCTCTCCCCAATTCTGAAAGGGTGCTATCTCAATGGAAGAGCGCCTTCCTTACAAGTAGGAGGTTGGTGGTTCGATTCCTACATTCCCTATTGATATTGCAATATTGGTATTTTTAATAAAATATATTTTATTATGATTTATTATGGCTATAGAGGGGATTTCTAACCATATTTTTATGTTTCTACGAGGGGGGTTCTATACCTCCTTCATATGTCACTAAGAGGGGGTATGTCACTACGAGGGGGGTTCGAAATTGCACATGTATGTTACAATGAGGGGGGTTTAGAACCGCCCTCGTAGGTAACTACAAGGGGCGTTTAGAACTACCCTCATAGGTACCTATGAGGGGGGTTTGTAAACGCCATCGTAGGTACCTACAGGGGTCGTTTGTAGCATCCCGCAAAGGTTTGTACTGAGGAATTTTAGGGGGCTTTTGAACTGCCCCCATAGGTGTGTACGGGGGGGGTTTAGAACTACCCCTAAAAGTCAGTTTTTTTTTCGGGGGGGGGAGAACTGCCTCCAAAAGTCACTTTAACATTGGTTTTGATCTCTTCCAAAACCTCCCTTAAAATTCCAAACTTTTAGCATCGATGCTATTGGGGGCATTTTTGTTAAGACAACCCCCAAAGGTTTGTAAGATGAATTTTTAGGGGGGGGTTAGAACCGCCCCCGTAGGTACCTATGTGGGGGGTTTGTAACTGCCCCTATAGGTTTGTAATAAGGAATTTTAGGGGGGTTTTGGAACTGCCCCCATAGGTGTCTATGAGGGGGGTTTAGAACCTCACTCAAAAGTCACTTTTAGGGGCGGCTCAGAACCGCCCCCAAAAGTAACTTTTAGGGGTGGTTTTGATCTCTTCGAGAACTGCCCCTAAAATTCCAAACTTTTAGCATCGGTTCTATTGGGGGAGGTTTTGTAAATACCGCCGCCAAAGCCAAAACTTCCCCCAAAAGTGACTTTTGTAGGTTGAAGACAGCCCCCCCTAAAAGTCAAATTTGTTGTAGTGAATTATGGACTCATATATGCTTCTAGTGGCGGAGTGATGTTGCTTGGTTATTCTGACTCTGACTGGGGTGGTAGTATTGTGCACTAGAATAGTACATCCAGATTTTGTTTTATCTTGGGATCAGCTATGATCTCTTGGTCCAGCAGGAAGCAAGGATCTATAGTATAAAGTACTACAGAAGGAGAGTATATTGCAGGAAATACTTCCTACCAAGAAGTTTTGTGGCTTAGGAAGCTACATGCTTGGTTGTTTGGTGAGAAGCGTGTGACTACTGTCATTCACTCTGACAATCAACGATGCATTAAGATATCAGAAAACCCTATTTTTCATGACAGATTGAAACACATTGACTTGAAGTACACAACATCAGAGACATGGTCTAAAGAGGTGTCATAAGACTTTGGTACATTGATACTCATGAGCATATAGAAAATATGTTGATTAAGCTCCTATCCTTAATGAGGTATAATTACTTTTGATACAAGCTTGGCATGGCAACGAATTCCTCCCTCTTTGAGAGGGAGTGTTAAAGTTGCAACATCATGAGTCATTCTCTAGTAAAATCTTGTATGTCAATATTAAGCCTTGTGTGTCGAGGTAGTGCTTTATAGGATCCTAAGTTGGACTCAGGAAAATTTGAGAAGAGTCCTAAGTTGGACTCAAGAATGAATAAGCCTCATGTGTTGAGGTAATTTCTTTGCATGTCAAAGTAATGGTGATGTATAGTATTGTTTTTCAAGACTAAGTTCTTGTGTGTCAAGACGGCTCCTCATGTGTTGAGGCAGTGCCTCATGTGCTGAGGTGGTGCCTTGCATGTCGAAGCATGAATGGTGTGTGATGTACTACTAACTATGGTTGAGCTATTAAGTCTCCTCTAGAGACTGGGAACCTCTACAGTGAATTACTTTAGCATATGACCACTTGGAAGGATAGTAGAACAAGATGATATTATAGATAAATTAATGTTGGCACATGTGGACCATGCAGATAAGACAAGAGATAAAGATAATATGTGATAAGATAAGAGAGAACTCGATTTTCTCACTCAAGCAATGATAAAGACTCTAGTTAAATAAGAGAGAACTTGAATTGTTAAAATTCAGTGATGTTAACAAGAAATACTTTAGTTAATTAAAAGAGAAATCGAATTGTTCATTTTAGTGATGTTATCAAGAAGAAATTCAGTTAAAATATTTAACTAAATGTTAATAAAGAATATCTAATTAGCTAAAGTGTTTTTCATATCAATACTTAAGTTGAAATAAAATACATCACGTGATTTATGACACTTGAATTGTGACACTTGAGTTATGACACTTACGTTAAGACACTTGCATGAAAAAAAATAGTTAGCCACCTAACTAAGTGATCTAGCATCTAGATGAAGGGCGAGTTCATCTTGAAGCCAAAGAATGAGAAGTATGGTATATATATGTTATGTAAGGTTAATGAATTCAATGTGAGAGAGAATTCTCTTCTCTCTTGAAGTAAATTTGCATTCATTGTGCATTTGACCAAAATCAGTGAATTGGTTTGTGCAGGATATTATTCCGAGTTATATTCTTCCATCTTCTCTCTTTCTCCGGGATTGCACCAAGGGTGCTTGGTATTTATCTCTAATAATGCACTAGGGTGATTGATGTAATATGATCATTGTAAAGACATTCTCTGCTACCTATCAAAATTCTAAGGAAGATTTTTCTAGGGTTTTCTCCCTCCAGTACTAGAGGGATCCCCAAGTAAATATTGTGTCTCATGTGAATGCTTATGCTTGTTGATTATTCATTTAATTTCAAGTACTAATATATTTCTTCAATAAGATAAAAAAAAAGTAACAGATTCCACTAGAGGGAAGTCTAACTTTGGAAAAGCGTAAGGAATTAAGTTAAAACAATCCATTCGAGTCTAATGATTAAAGACTAAATCATGCTACAATATTATTATTGCTCAAAAATTTAGGGTTAGGTATACTTTGTAGGTTGAAGGGAGTGAGACCCTAAAATTAACATCTCTCTCTTTCTTGAGGAAACTTGATGGGGTGAGAGACTACTTAATTTCAATAACAAGAACAAGAAGGGTTTAATGAATCATAGAGGAAGACAACTGAAAAAAGAAATAAGATTAGATAACTACATCTTGGAGGAAATTTTGATGAGTTTTTCTGAGCTCAAGTTCATCTTGGTTTTTTTAATTAAGAAACTATATATGGCCATAGAGTGTTTCACTTGGTGTGCATAGTGGAAAGAGGTATTTTCCTATTGAGAACCACTAAGGATGGTAAAAGAAAAAAAACTCATGAACCATAACTAAGCTTTGATACTTATACTATTGGTAAGGTGTTCAGAGTGGTATCAGGCTATGATAAAGAATATGAATGTTATGTTATTAAAAGATGGATCCAAATACTAGAAAATTCTAAGTGACAACCTTTAATGGTATCTTGGCTTAGATAAGGGATGAACAAAAGCACAAAAAGGTAAGTGTTCTTGTTGGTCTACATTTGGGTGGTTTGTGAAATACCTACGGTAAAATTATAATTTAACCAATTATAAGATATTACATATAAATTAATTATTCCCTATGCTCAACAGTAAAACATTCAATTTAGGAATGATCACACTAAGATAAATAGACAAAGTGCACAATACTTGAATTAACTTATTCTAAGAAACATATTACACTAGTAAATCTTTGAAATCAATATTGTTCTATTATCCCATTTTACAAAATTCTCTTACAGAGGGTCCTCATAAACTTATATTTTTCATATGACAAAAAAAACATATACATGAAATAAACACACTAAGCCTATAAAAGAACGAACATAGTTGATCATTATATCATAATAATGATATCTTTAACATAATTCAAATGCCACAATAACAATTATCATATGAGAAACCGAGAATATATTTACAACCAGAATAAACCACAGAACAATAGAAATAAAAGAAATAAGAAATTTAGAGTTAACCAAAATTTATATCATAAAAAAAATATATATCAATATAGGAAATTAATGTATGGTTGGTCAAATAAGCATGCGAGGATTTAAAAATAACTCAAGGTTTCTATCCTCAGACACTATAATATAAACAACTATTTTAGTAAATCTTTTGACCCTCAATCAACCATAAAGGATAATATACACATATCTAAGTATCAACAAGGCTCATGAGATAAAAACCCCATGAATAAAAACAAAGGTGTACTCTCAAATATTAGAAATACATAAGTTTGTGATTGTGCTCATAAATTAGAATACACAAGTCCTTAAACCAAACAAGTCAAACCAATTTACTTGACTCCCCAAGCCTAGATTACAAGATAGTCTTGATTGAATGGCACTCCTTAGACATGGTAGACGCTATTTGAAACAAAATTAAGTATGAATAATTGCATTTATAACCTGGAATTTTAAATAATATAAAGGATATAAAAGAGTAGTCTCATGTCCAAGGAGAAGTACCCATTGGTTCACTAATCTATCAAAAAATCATACAAGGGTTAAACTCTGTAAAATAAAGGAAAGTAGCAATGCAAACATAACATAAAAAGGGATAATTGTTACCTTGGACTTGGTATCCAATGAACCTTTAGATGAAACTGAGTTAGGGTTATCCCTATGTGCATGATCTATGAATCTGTTCAATCCACAAAAGATAAGCTTCCTCAAAAATTCCAAATGGAAACCAATATATTATGCTTCTATATAAATATGAACAAAAACTAAAGAATACACTAGCCAAGAAAAACAATAGTAAAAAATATTAAACCCTAATTTCCATATTACTTTATCCTAAGATGTGAACTTGAGGGAATATTAAAACCTTTCAATCATCCAACTAAATGTGACATAGTAATAAAATCCTAATGTGACGCAAGGAGCCTTATGAAAAAGGTTCTTGCTTAACAATTACACACAACACACACGTTCACATAGACAATATGCAAACAGGATGCCAGAAGCTGGCTTATATTATTTCTACTAAAACGGTTACAAAGCAACTACAATGAATGAAATAACTAACTATTGTCGGCCTTAGCCAATTACAATACAGAAGTAACTATGTGTTATCTTAGTGTGTCGACCATCACCCTCTCCTGGTTCACTGTAGAACTCTAAGCTATGGCTCGATCTTCTCTGCGCTCTGTAACTGTGTGACTCTCCTCTCCAATATACAAAACTTCTCTTGAGCTCTGCTCTCCTCTTCTTGACTCTACCAAGTGCCAAGTGATCCAACTAATCCAAACTCCCTGGCCTTATACTTAGCTGATGTTGTTCCTAATATCATTATGATCCCTGAGAAACACTTCCTCTGCAAGTCGATCACCTCAGATCCTGCAGACCTGCAACTATCATTGCCCCTGTAGTGCTGCACAATCTCTTCCTATGACGACATATTTCATGTCTTCATCCACCTGTAATAACTTCCAATAACTTCCTTAGAAACCCAAAACTATTTCCAAGTACTCTCATTGACTTCTACACGTCCTTCAGACACTGCTACAATAGTCGGTCTTATCACTGCCTCGACTATATTGTCTTTTTCCAACCTTCGACATAACCTGTCGGCTTCCCTTTTCACTCTTAGGCTTCGCCAGTCCAAACCTATCAGAGTTTCAATTCGACCACATGTCGAACCTCGACGTCTCCGCTGCTTCTATCGGTCGCATACCGACTGCTCCTACTTGAATCATTGAATTCGACAGCCAATCTGCTCTTCTACACCAGTGGTCATCGACAATCCATCTGGTTGGCCTTCTTCATGTCGATCATCTTCGACTGCTCTGCCTAAGCCTTGATGCTCCTACATCAGAATCCCTAGGTGAAAAAGAACTCGACTACTCCATCAGTCTCCTGAACTCTTCTTCGGAAATCCATGTCACCTCATACAACTCATCATCTTTCCATCGCAATAAGTATTACTTCTTTTGCGAATTGCGCATACCCCCTACTTCGTGTTCCTCTATTAATTCTGTGATTTCTTTTCTCTGCCGATATGGAATCTGCACTATACACTCGATGTTCGACACTTCTACACTTCTGCTACTTGAACCTTCTTCAAACTTGTACAGATCTAAGACATTGAATGTTGGTGAAATGCTCAAGTCATTCAGCAGCTCCAACACATAAGCGTTGTCCGAAATTTTCTTCAGAATATTACATGGTCCAATCTTCTTCAACTTCAACTTGTTATATGTCCCCGTCAAAAATATCTCCTTCCGCAAATGTGCATAGACAAATTCTCCTTCGTTGAACAACTATAGCCTCTTCTTCCTGTCGTCTCTTAACTTGTATGTCATATTACTCTTTTCTATGCACTTTCGCACACTTTCATGCACTTCTTTCATATGCTCTGCGAATGATTCTGCATCCGCGCTTTTCCTAGTTTCTGTTGGTAAATCGACCAAATTCACCACTCCATGTGGGATTCTTCCTTGAACAATATGGAATGGGCTCAACCCTGTTGACCGATTCACAGAATTTTTATATGCAAACTCTTCTTATGCCAACATGTTCTCCCACTGCTTGGGTATGTAGGTCGTCAAACTCCTTAGAAGATTTCCTAAACTTATATTCACAACCTCGGTCTGTCTGTCTGTCTGTGGATGATATGTCGAGCTGAACTACAACCTCATGTCCAGTTTCTTCCATAGGGTTCTCCTGAAATGTCCCATAAACGTGGTATCTCTGTCTGATGTGATACTCTTCGGAAACCCATGCAATCTGACTACTTCTTTGAATAATAGTACAGCAATTCCCATGGCGTCACTTGTCTTCCGACACAGAATAAAGTGTGGTATTTTTGAAAATTTTTAGACTACAACAAAGATTGATTCTCTCCGTTTCTTCGTCTTCGGAAATCCTAGCACAAAATCCATGCTTAGGTGCTCCCATGGGGTCTCTGGTACAGGTAATGGTGTATACAACCCCGTATTATGACTTCTCCCTTTTTCCAACTAGAAAACTCTACACTATTGGACCCACTTCCCAACATTTGTCGTCATTCCTGGCCAATAATACTTTTCTTCGACCAATTCCCTAGTCTTGTCGATGCCAAAATGACCTGCTAATACGCCGCTATGCAACTCTCGGATTAGGTTCTATCTTATGGATACTCTGGGAATACACAACTGTTGTCCCTTGAATAGGTATCCGTCTTGGATAAAATAATCCAAGTATGGAGTCTTGTCGACACTCCATGGTTCACGATAAGCCTCCCATGCTTTCGAAAAATATGCATTGGTCACATACTCTTCTTTCACCGACTCTATACATGTTTCCTAAAATTTCGTCATGTTCAACAATGCAACTCTTCGACTCAGCGCGTCGGCAACTTTGTTCGACTTGCCCAACTTATGTCGCAACATGAAAGTGTATCCTTGCAGGAATTTGACCCATTTCATGTGCCACTGATTCAACTTCGACTGAGCATTCAGATACCTCAGTGCTTGGTGATATGTGTAGAACAAAAATTCCTTGGGCAACAAATAATGCCTCCACTTCTTCAATGCTTGGACAATAGCATAAAATTTCTGGTCATATACCGAATATTTCCACTTCGCATCATCCAACTTCTCACTGAACAATGCAATTGGTCGACCCTCTTAGCTCAACACTACTCCACTTTCCATTCCACTGATGTCGCAATCGACCTGGAAAACTTTGTCGAAATCAGGGAGTGCTAACACCAAGCCCTCAGTGACCTTTTCCTTCAACTTGTCGAAAGATCTTTCGGCTGCTTCCGTCCACTTAAATTTCCCTTTTCTCATGCACTCCGCCAAAGGTGCACAAATATGACTGAATCCCTGAATGAACTTCCTATAGAAAATGGCAAGTCCATGGAAACTCCTTACTCCAGTTGTAATTGTCGGTTCCGGCCAATCCAGTATTGCCTTCACCTTTTCTGGGTCCATCACCAACCCTTTACCCAAGATTACAAATCCCATGTACACCAATTCTTCCTTCATGAAGAAACACTTTTGGAGATTCACCATCAGCTTTTCTTCCTGCAACTTTTGCAATACTTGTCGAATGTGCCCCAAGTGTTTTGTCTTGGTTCGATTAAATATCAGGATGTCGTCTAGGTATACTACGACGAACTTACCCAAGAATGGTTTCAGTACCTCATTCATCAATCGCATGAATGTGCTGGGTGCATTAGTCAATCCGAATGGCATGAATAACCACTCATATAGCCCTTCCTTCGTCTAATATGTTTTTTTCCATTCATCTCCTTCTCTAACCCGAATCTGGTGATAACTGCTTTTCAGGTCTATCTTCGTGAAGTAGTTCACTCCACTCAAGCAATCCATCAAGTCATCCATCCTCGGCAATCGAAACCGATACTTGATCGTGATCTTGTTGATAGCTCTGAAGTATGTACATATCCTCCATTCTCCACCTTTATTAGGCGCTAATATTACTGGTACCACGCACGGACTCAAACTTTATCTAATCAACCCTCTGTCCAAGAACTCCTGGACCTGTCGATTGAGTTCCTGACCTTATTTTAGACTCATCCTATGTGGTGCTTTGTTTGGAAGACTCGACCCTAGAATCAAGTCGATCTGATGGGATATGCTTCTTGTCGGTGGCAATCCCGTCGACATCTCATCGACTATTATGCTTAGAAACTCGTTAAGCATCTTTCTGAATTCATACATAATCTTCTCCATTGTCGTCATCTCGACGCATGTTCCTTTTGGAATGATTGCAAAACATCCCGACTACTTTTCCTCTTCCGCGACGAATTTTTTCGCTGAACACATCAGCACTCGCTTTTCCCAAACATTGCTCTCTCCCTACTTACTGTCAGCTTGCTCCTCCGGTTTCGGCTTAAGAGTCCTTTGCACACCATTTTTACACACTGTGACTGTGTTGGCTCGACCAGCATAGATCATTTTTCGATCATATTTCCATGGTCTTCCTAACAACAGATGACACGCATCCATTGGGATTATGTCGCACAGTACACTATCTTCAAATACCTCGACTCTGAAGTTAATCAACCACTGTTTGGTCACCTTCACATGATGTCCTTTATGCAACCATGAGATCTTGTATGGGTGTGGGTGTTCTCGATACTTCAACCCAATCATGTCGATGACCTCTGTCGACAAAAGATTCTCAGTGCTTCCACCATCAACTATGGTCTTGTAATGCCATTCAACGATTCACACTTTGGTTCAAAAGATAGCCTTTCGTTGTCCCGACTCTTGCTCATTGCGTCAGTCTTCTTGAACCAATTTTCTCCTAAGCGTCAAGTTTCTATTTTTCTTCTTCTCATCCTCATTGCTGTTAGATGTTGATTCTGTCCTCTCATCGACTTGCTCATCTCTTCGACGTCTAGGCTTGGACTCCTCTGTAGCATGTAGGCTCTCTGGGCATTCATATTCCTTGTGTCCAGATCCTCAACACTTATAAGAGATTATGGATGGTCTCTCAGCTCCTTTTATGTCGGATGGACCAATTCGACCATACGCACCTCGATCGTGTGTTTCTCGACCATTGCGTCGGATTTCTTGCGCTTTCTCCCTTGTCGATGTCTCTTCCGCTCGTTGGTTGTCTTCGACAGCTTCAATCCTGTAACTGCTACTTTGGCCCTTCACGAAAATAGTCTTCGCACCTCGACCGGTCATCCTGCCTTTGGTTGCTGTGGATTTTCTCGACAGTTTCTCTTCTGCCTTCAGAGCTAACTGGTAGGCTTCATCAACCGCTCTGAATCTTGACATGGTCAACTCATCTTGAATGGAATATTTCAATCCATTGACATATCTTGCGACAAATTCTTTTCCTTCATCTGTCTGTCTCGAAATTCTCAACAATCTATAGAACTCTTCCACGTATTCCTTCATGGTCATCTCTTTTTGTCGAAAGTTCTTCAACTTCCAGAACAAAGAAATCACAAACTCATTTGGAAAGAACTTCCCTTTCAGCTTGGCGACCATCCTATCCCAAGATTTGAATTTATCCTTTCCCTTCTTGACTCTGTCATCCTACACATTGTCCCACCACAATGAAGCATGACCCTTCAACCTCAGACATGCAGTATTAACCCATTTAGGATCCTCAATCTACTCTATGCCGAAGTATTTCTCCATTTCTCTGAACCAGACGATCAATTCTTCTAGATCCAGTATTCCTGAGTAGGTACGTGCATCTATCTTTGTCCGACCTCTCATATCCATTAGAAGTTTGATCATTTTTCTTCTGGTTCTTCTCCTGATGCTTCCCGTGCTTCCACTTCTTCAACCTCTTCATCACTGTGGTCTAATGCATCAGGAATAAAACCACTCCTTTGGATTTCTTTGATCAATGCAACTTCATTTTTCAAAGCTCGCATTGTTTGGACGCACTTGTCGAACATCTCACGATCAATTGTGACTGTTGCGCCACGATCTCTTCATCCAACTCCTCGAACGTTGACGTCTTTGTGAGCCATTTTCAACCTCGGCTGAAACTCCCACTCCATCCAATTGCAAATGGACTTCAACAAGTCGTGCAGAACTCTACCCAACCATAGTTGGAGTTGTTCAATGCACTTACACACTGGATTTACTTCCAATGTCCATACCACTTGACGTTGTTATGCTCACAGGATTTTTCCGCATTTTTCCGCACACAGGATTCTCTTTCCAGTCTGATATCAACTGACGTAAGTCAGGTTGGTATCACTGCTTCTCCAGCAACTTCGGCCCTAAATTTTACTAGTTCTTTCTGGCTCTGATACAAATTTACGCAAGGCACCTCATGACAAAGGTTCTTGCTTAAAAATTACACACAACACACATGTTCACATAGACAAGATGTAAATAGGATGTCAGAAGCTGGATTATATTACTTATACTAAAACGGTTACAATGCAACTACAAGGAGTGAAATAACTAACTATTGTCGGCTTTAGCCAATTACAATACAGAAGTAACTATGTGCTATCTCAGTGTGTCGACCATCACCCTCTCCTAGTTCACTACGAAACTCTGAGCTATGGCTCGATCTTCTCTATGTTCTATAGATGTTTGACTTTCCTCTCAAATCTAAAAAACTTCTCTTGATCTCTTCTCTCCTCTACTTGAATCTACCAAGTTCCAACTCATCAAACTGATCCAAACTCCTTGGCCTTCTACTCAGCTGCTGTTGTTCCTGAGATCATTCCGATCCCCGAGACATGCTTCTTGTGCCTGTCGATTTCCTCAAATCCTGCAACTGTCAACACCACTGCCGTGCTGCACAATATCTTCCTATGATGACATATGTCATATCTTCACCCACCTGCATTAACTACCAATAACTTACCTAGTAACCCCAAACTGTTTCCAAGTACTCTCCTTGACTTCTACGCATCCTTCTGACACTACTACAGTAGTTGATATTATCACTTCCTAGACCATACTGTCTGTCATCAGCCTTCGACATAACCTGTCGGCTTGCCTTCGCACTTTTAGGATTCACCATTCCAAACCTGTTGGAGTCGCGATTCGACCACATGTTGACCCTTGACATCTCCGTTGCTTCTGTCAGTCGCATACCGATTGCTCCTTCTCGACTCATTGACTTCAACAGCCAATCTTCTCTTCCGCACCAATGGTCGTCGCCAATCCCTCTAGTTGGCCTTCTTCATGTCGATCATCTTCGACTTCTCTGCCTAGGCCCCAATGCTCCTACATCATAATGGTAAATATTTTTTAGGTCCAAACTCAAATGAACTCAACTAGAAATCAAGGATGTTCATAATGTGATAAATGTTAAAAAGATTTACACATTCAATAATTTGACAGATAAGGAGGAGAATTTAGAGGGAAATCAAGTCATCGGAAAGAGATCTAATATGCATTTTTGAACATGGTTAATAGATGGGAAAAACTAATCTGGTCGAAAGAACCCATAGAGTCAAATGCCCACTTGGAAATAGTTTGTACCGCAAACACAAAATTTAGGATATAATGAAACTAGATTCATCTAAAGGTGTTAAATGAACCCGAGTTTAAAACCATGTGTGGGATTACAACTGCTCATTTTACTAAACACTAATTGGCATAATGGTGAATAAACACATGTAATTATACTATTAATTTACCCTTTGGATATTCTGGTATCAAAAGTGTGACTCATACAGATGTCAATATCACATAAAACAGTGTAATTAAACCTCAAGCAATTGACATGTGACACTAGTGATGTAGTAATTAATTCTATTTCCGACACCAGGATTTGAGTAGTAATTTACCATAGTGAAAGTATTCTCATATGGTATAGGTTTGATTCATAAATTGGAATCAATTAATAATTATCCAACTAGGATATCATATGCTAAGGAAAGTGGTGGGCCAATAAAAAATTATAAGTTTGTTATTATACCTATCAATATGAAGTGTATCATTGCATTTGATTCATAGTTGATAGGCTATTAGTTAATATGACATCATATTACTTTGAGTTCCCTTTTTGTAGTTTGACCAAACTTTTCAAATCCATAATTTTATGCGATGCTGCTATCCTATGTTTCAAAATACTTAGCTTGCATGCTATTGGCTGAAATATTTGGGGTGTTATTGCGGAGCTAGAAATGGAATTCTAAGTAAATATTCCCAACATTTAATGTGCATTTGATGCGAATTGCATGACTTCCACTTGATATTCATGCACTGGCTATCAAGTATCTTGCACCGCTTGTCCCAAACATTCTTGCACTGCCTCCATCTCATATGTTGAATGTTGAATTCCTTATTGAGTCATAGATGAGATCTATAAATGCATCTACATTCTTCCATTTGGTTTCCATGGCATTGATGTCAATTTCCATAGCATGTTCTTAGAATTAGCATCCCTTCTTCATTGTTGTTGGATGTGTATCAAGTGCAACTGGAAATCTCACATTTTAGTCATGAATGCAAGTGTGCCAACTAACTGCTAGAGCATTCCTCTATTCCTATATCTCATTGTGGTCATTACTGAATCTATCTTATGCATTATGTGATCAAATAAAAGGATCATCATCTAGTATAATTTTAACTAATTTACTTCTTGACCAAAACAAAATGTTCTTGATTAAATTATTCAATTACATATATAGATAGATTAATTCGGTGATCATAGATATACATGTAATCCAAGAAGGTGTTCCTTGCTTAACTTGTTAATTTTTTAGCATTAATTCAACATACTCTAGGATCTTTACTGAGAGAATAACATGTACAGCATATCAAGTATAACAATGCATATCAATCAGACGAAGCAATCACATGAGACAATAGACACACAGAGTTTCACTATGGAAAACCATAAAGGTGAAAAACCCCACAACTTCCTTAGAGATAGAAAGAGCAATGATACAACCAAAGTACAAGAGATAGTCTTCTACTAGAATCTACTCCTCCTCCTCAACTAGTGCGCCACTTTCTGAGTGATGTAGGAGTGAATAATGAGATATTTAACAAATAGATATCTCCCGCTCTCTATTTATACTTGTTCCGACTTGCCTAATACACTAGCAGGGCTGACTTCTCTAGAAGAGTCTAATAACCCATGGTTACATTAATCCAGGCCGACCCCACACTTGGTGGTCTAATAATCCATCACAGCAAGTTACGACACTTGCGACACTTGTCAATAAAAATGACGACACTTCTGTATAGAGAAATAATAACATCTCTATAGGAGTACAATATACATGGGTGAAATACATTCCAAAGTTACATATACATCAACACTCCCTCTTAAATAGGAAGGTATTTCTCGACACAGATCTCCTAGCACAAGTCTTCTTCTCTGGATAATCATCAGCGAATCATCATCCTTGAATCATCGTCATCGTCACTATTGTTGCTATCTTAATCAATCTCCAATCTACTTGTCATAGGAAGTTCTACAGAGCTTGTCCTTTTTCATACTGGATGTAGGTCGACCACCTGTAGGTCTTCATCATCATTGGCCATACTGTGGAATCCTCAGGACTGATTACATGCATCAACAAAACCTCGAAAGAGCATCCCAGGATTGATTACGAGCTTACTGCTCAACCTATCGGATCTCCCAGGATCTTTTACATGTTGACCTTCAAAAAACCTACTCAAAGCATCCTAGGATATTACAAGCACACCGCTCTACCTGTCTGGATCTCGATAGAGCATCCCAGTCTACTACGAGCACACTGATCTACCTATCCGGATTTTAAAGGATCTTTTCTATATGAACTTCCGCAAAACCTACTCAGAGCATCCCAGGATGTTACGAGCACACCGCTCTACCTGTTTGGATCTCGATAGAACATCCCAGGATGTTATGAGCACACTGCTCTACCTGACCGGATTTTAAAGGATCTTTTCTATGTGAAACTTCTGCAAAACGTACTCAGAGCATCCCAGGATGTTACGAGCACACCGCTCTACCTGTCTGTATTTTAAAGGATCTTTTCTATGCAAAACCATAGCAAAACCTACTCAGAGCATCCCAGGATGTTACGAGCACACTACTCTACCTGTCCATATTTTAAAGGGTCTTTTCTATGCTACCTGTAGCAAAACCTACTCAAAGCATACCGGATGTTACAAGCACACCGCTCTACCTATCTGGATCTCGACAGAGCATCCCAGGATGTTACGAGCACACCGCTCTACCTGTCCAGATTTTAAAGGACCTTTTCTATGCTACCTGCACAACCTGTCCACGGCCACAAAGTATAAACCCGATACTCACCACACATCATCCTGATGTACATCATCACATGATCAACCTCATCATCATCATAGCATCAACGTGATGCATATGCAAATACATGATCCACTTGATCATACAATGTATCTACCTGATACATATCAAATACATGATCCACCTGATCATACAATGTATCCACCTGATACATGTGCAAATACATGATCCACCTGATCATATAATGTATTTACCTGATACATGTCAAATACATGATCCACCTGATCATACAATGTATCTACCTGATACATATACAAAATACATGATCCACCTGATCATACAATGTATCTACCTGATACATATACAAAATACATGATCCACCTGATCATACAAGTATCCACCTGATACATACATAGATACATGATCCTTTTGATCATATCAATCATCCAACATGATGCATAGACAAGTACATGATCCAACTGATCATATCAAACATCCAACATGATGCATATGCAAATACATGATCAAACTTATCAAAGCATCCAACTGATGCATATACAAATACATGATCAAACTGATCAAAGCATCCAACTGATGCATATACAAATACATGATCAAACTGATCAAAGCATCCAATTGATGCATATACAAAGCAGTAACTGGAGCATCGTCATGATGCTCATCATCCAGCGCTTACATCCATAGCCATGGGAATGATCCTCCTCTCACCATGCTTGGAATGGCTCCTGCAAATGTGTCCATCACTTCTTCCTCGAAGTGTCTTCAATCTGAAGAACACCAAGCCTCTCTCTGAAGTACTCAAACTCAACTCTGGCTAGTGGTTTCGTCAACACATCTGCAACCTACTCATCTGTCACAACATACATGAGATTCATTGCTCCTCTCTGCACCATATCCCTGATATAGTGATATTTGATCTCAATGTGCTTCGACCTGTCGTGGAACACCGGATTCTCAGACAGCTTCACACAACTATGGTTGTCACAAAAGATACCAGTAGCATCCAATGGGAGATCAAATAACTCAGACATTATCTTTCTAAGCCATACTGCCTCACAACTAGCTGAACAAGCTGCAACATACTATGCCTCGGCTGCACTCAGTGCTACGCAAGACTGCTTCCTTCTAAACCAAGAGATCACACCTGATCCCATACTGAAGCAGCACCCAGAAGTGCTCTTCCTATCTGCAGCACTGCCTGCCCAGTACGAATCAACATAACCCTACAGGTTAAACTTTTGATCCGCATCATACTTGAGCCCATAATCAATTGTACCCTTCAGGTACCTCAGAATATGCTTTAGAGAAACTAGCTGAACACCTCTGGGATCCGTCAGGAACTGGCTCAATGTGTTCACCGCAAAGCAAATATCTGGTCTCGTGTTCGTCAGGTACATCAAGGACCCAATCATCTGATGATACACAGTGACATTAACCGAATCAGATGAAGCATCACATAGAAGCTTCAGGTTTGATGCTGTAGGTGTGGCCATGGCCTTCCAGTCCATCATCCCGAACCTCTTCAGGATCTCTACTACATAATTCTTTTGTCCAAGGAAGATTCCATCTGCACTCTGCCACACCTCCATTCCTAGAAAATAGTGCATCATCCCCAAGTCCATCTCGAACTCGAAAACAAGCTTCCTCTTCGTGTTGGCAATCAATCTATCCTCACCAAGTCCTAGGAACTTGCTTCAAGCCATACAAGGCATTCTTCAGTTTGCACACATGAGTCCCTCTTTCTAGGAGAAGCCATGAGCTACAAACCTCGTTTTGTATTTCTCCATGCTACCATTTGCAACATGCTTGATCTTATAGATCCACTTGGAAGTCACAACAGACTTCCCTTCAGGTCTTGTGACCACATCCCAAACATCATTCTTCATGATCGACTAGTATTCCTCGATCATGGCATTCTTCCCAAATCATGGAAACTTCAGATTCTTCAATATCTTCAATAGATAGCTTTGTTGCTGGAACAAATGTTGTAGTCCTTCTTTTGTAGGTGATGGTGTACAATCTTTCCTACAAGACAATTTAAATTGGATGATTAGAAAACTTCTCATAGTTTTCAGAACAAATTCTTACACATAAAGAAATATGTCATACAGTCATGCATTTAATTTATCCAATGCTTTAATACAACATTTATCCATATCCCGTAATATATCTAGATGCCTTCCAATCTCTACTAGAACATTGTTAAGAGTGTGCACAACTCCCAACATGTCAGCAAAGAGGTTTCATTCTAGATAGGTAGCAATGGAATGTTGTACAGTGCCATAGGCCACTTACCTATTACATGCATATTAGTAGTATACTGTTCATTAATGCAATTATTCTAATATGCATAATACACAACCTAAGTCTAGGAACATAAGTATATACATCTTTGAACATTATTGTTTAAACAATCAAATATACAAGAAATGACAACTCAAATACTTATCTTTGTTTGTTTGTTGGGTGGACTCCCTCTCAATCTTTGCTTCCTTGTAGGAACTACTAGAGTGAGCTCCCTCTTGATCTTTTCTTCTTGGATTACCTGTCCTTGAACTTATATCCATCCTCGATCACTATCATTGTGTTATCCTCGAGATCTCATACATAATCATACATTCATTAGTATAATATTAATACTATCGAAACACAATAATCTTAAACATGTATAGTCGTGATCATTTCAAACACAAATAACAAGCATTAGCATTCAAAGTTTCATGGAAGACTTCACTTACTCATCCATACTCATATTTGACCATAGAACTCTTCTGGTTAGTCATATCATCAATCAAGGTAAGAGACATAAAATGTATAAACCCTATATTACTCAAACTTGTAACTTCATGAGTAATCATTATCAATTATACAAAAGTATAAGATCCTTACATAGGGTAGGATTCTAACATGATATAGGAAAAACATACCTGGTCATCATATTTGCTAGTTATGTCTAGCAATGTTTTTCTTGTTCTCTTCAATGACCTGCATAACTCATAAGTTAACCATCGTAGAACCAAATTATACATACCTCTATGTGATCCATGACTATGGATGAGTCTTTTTCTTCATGTCACTATGGTCTTGATCTAAAACTTGATTTGTACCTTCATGTTAGCGGATAACATTCTCCTCATACAATACCACAATGCATTTGTACAATCATAAGTGTCATAACCCTAATGTAGCTAGGGTTTTACCCCTAGCTTGTGCAAATGAGAACCTACTAAGGAGAAGGGACTCCTTAGTAGCAGTTTAGTAAATTGTAAATTAAAATGCTAAAACAGAAATGTAAATTACTCTAAACATGTGCATGAAACAGAAAAACAAGATGTAAAGAATGGCTTTTGTATTAATTTTACCTCCAATGTGAAGGTTGATGAAGCTCTTGCAATGGTCCAAGAGGGTTGCTCCAAGCTCCAACTTGCTCCTTCTCTTTCTCCAATGGTGGGAATGGGCCAAAAGGGGCTCTCAAGGTGAAAGTAGCTCAAGGGTGAGCTAGGGTTTCAAGAGAGATTTTGGCAGAGTAAGGATATACTTGATTGTGGATATGAAATAAGGGGTCTCCATCACCTATTTATAGTTTTTTGGTGGTGGAGTGCTGGCCCATGGTTTTGGGAACCAAATGGTTTAGGTCAGTTGTATAGGGTTTTTTCCTCCTTTTCCCTCATTATTTTATATTTTTTATTCCCTCTTTAGAGGGATTTTGCTATTTTGGAGGAATTTTGAATATTTTTGGAGGGAAAAGGGGTTTTTTTAGCCTTTTTTTAGGCTTCTTGATGGTTTTGTGGCCTTTTGGAGGCTTTTTAGTGAGATTTTCAGGGTTTTTAAGGGAAACATCGTAGAAAAATGGACAAATGAGCCATGTAATGAGGTAGATGAGGTAGTGAACACTTTTTGGGTGTTAACAGATTGCCCCTTGATGTGTGAGGGCAGGAGCTCATCGTATGGCCGATGGACATCATAAGTCATGGAAGGTTTTCCTGGGGTGTGGAGAAGAGAAGAAACAAACTGAAGCTCGAAACAACGATCCCAAACAACTGCAAAAACTAAAAGTACATAGCCTCAATAATGGATGAGGAATCATCTGATCATATGGACGAGGTGGGCATACCCATGCTCGTATCAGGATATAACATAATAACAACAAGGTGGTCCAAAAAATGGGGACCTGAAACATACATGACCTCAAATACTGAATGAGGAAGAATCTCAATATATGGACGAGGCGGGCATACCCATGCTCGTATCAAGATACATAAAAAATAACTGGGAGGCCCAAAAATGGGGACCTGTAAGATACATAGAGAACCACTGTGTACATCATAAGAGTCCAGAGGGGACACCAAATCTGGGACATACTGCTGGGCTGACCATGTCGGAGCTGAAGAACAGATACACTGGAATGACAACAGTGCTACTGAGTGTGGTACCAAAGGAACTGATGAGCTACTGGATCAGAGTGATAAGGGGTCATACTCTCAACGGTATACTGAACTGGGGACTCAAGGAAGCATATAACTGGATGGCTTCCGAATACAATCGCGAACGCAACCCGGACATCCACAGGAACATATAAGTGAGCATTCCGAAGTGACTCACCAATGTGCTAGAGTCGGGGGAAATCCGGGGTCTTCGACAAAAAATGGAGGGGATATAAAACCTGCGTGATTCTCAACGATGCGATCAAGGTGCTGATGTCGAGCATGTGAGAAGAAACCATTCGGAGAGGCATTGATGACTCCTCTCAAAATGATCCGTAGGCACTCACCACAGATGGTGATGGGTCCAAGGCGCAGGGACCTCTGGGTCTATCCTCTGGAATAGAGGGGCTGTCGTCGACAGAGGGAGACCTGCAACTATCAAGGCAATGATGTTTCCTTGGCAGGAGCGCGAGGTGGAGAACTAAAGTGTCATAGTACTGATGGTAGGACTGACAAACTGTGGGGGATAACTGGGCAAGTAGAGTGGGTGGACTCAAACTTCCTTTGTTCAAATTATGATGGTGGGGATGATCGGGCAGCATATGAAACTGACTGATGGGAAAGGGATCATAGCTGTAATGGATCAAAGATAGTGACTCGGATGAGGGATACTCAAGCTGGTGTAACATGGCAGGAGATGACAGACTACTCTAAACAAAGGCGACCTGATTAGGGGTGCTGTCGAGATGATCGATCATAGTTCCAGGAGGCATGGGATGACTTCTTCATGGGTTACGGAACTAGAAGAAGTGAGTGTAAAATGGTACTGTCATGTGGATTTATACGAGCCCAGGACAGTTCATGCTTGTGGTTGATTTCAATTTTAGAGAATCTGAAAGTGATAAGAAGACTCCAGGGGGTTTCTTTTTTTCGTGTGTTAGTCTCCAAGGCCCAAAGAAGCATAAAAGGATGCAATGAAGAACTCTTCTAGCCGGTGTGACTAGAGTATGCCTTTTTCGTAATTAGTCTACTAGGTCCAGAAAAGGGGTAAACTTATACCAGATAGACGCCCTTTCAGGTACTTTAATGAGCATGAAAGGAAGCAAGATTGCTCGGCGATCTTTTCATTGTTTTAGGAGTCAGAAAAGATCTTAACAGAAACTCCCTAAGTGCCTTTTTCGTAAAGGACTTGTCCGGCCCGAAAAAGGGATAAAATTATACCGAACAAAAGGAATGGCCAGGAAAGGAGGAAGTGCTCAATCAAGGGACATTTATGATGACCAAGAACAAGGGTGGGGGGGAACACTAGTGGGCCTCCTTGCGGGGTAATGAATGGTGGTAAAATAACGAAATATTTGCAGTATGACAGGAGTGAATGGCTCATGTAAAAAAGTGGAACAATCTGATGGCGGCCGATGTGGCATGCAAACTGAGGCAGCAAGGTGTTGGGACACAATGTTGAAATTGTACCAAGTGAGAGCGAGAAATGATCTCAAGCATCATCACGAGCTCGGAACAATGAATCCGGCGATATAAAAAGTGTCAAAAACGGATAACGGCCGATGTGGCATGTAAACCAAGGTGACGGGGGGCATTTCGGAAAAATACCCGAAAAATTTGGGGGTGAGAGCGAGAAATGATCTCAAGCATCATCACCGGCTTGGAAAAATGAATCCGATGATATAAAGTATATGAAAAATGGAGAGCAGCCCAAGTGGCGCGCAAACCGAGGCGACTAGTGGTGTCTAAAAAAAATGTGCAAAAAATGACAGGGAAAAAATAATGCAACAAGGTGACCATCATGATGGTCTTGTCGTGCTGATTCCAGTGGTGGAAACGGTTCGAAAAATGGACTCCGTATGGGTTCAGAATGGCCAAAACAAGAAAAAGTCAACGGACTATAAATAGTAAGTGGGTCCAATATGACAAGTGTCATTTGTACTATTTGACTTTGACTAGTGATCAGAGTGTTCCAGAGGTGAGGTGGCATTTTTGGACGATCCGACCAGCCGATTCAGATCCGGGAGATACAGGTATTCCGTCAAACTCATACCTGCACGTTTTTTGGGTTCGGGGGGAGGGTAGTGGGTGCCAGGGGTTCTTTGTACGGTCCACGTGGGGTGGACCGTGAGTTTTCAGGAGGGAGCCGCGGTCGGAGACCGCAAGTTTTCAGGAGGGAGCCGCGGCCAGAGACCGCAGGTTCCACGGCGGATGACGTGCGTGGAGACCGTGGGGTTCGATGCATAACTCACGGTCTGAGACTGCGTGTTCCGGGGCTGAACACGCGGTTTGGTACCGCGTGTTCGGGACTGACAGTCACAGTTTTGGACCCCGACTATGGGCCAAACAGCCGTGGTCGGAAACCACGGCAAGGGGGCCTAAAGCTGCGTTTTGGAGCGAGCTGTTAGGACTTCCCCGGGGGGGGTAAGGTTTATTTCTATGACATGAGTCTAATGAGTTTTCCTTGCGTGTTTGATAGGATGTTGCTGGCACTATGGAGAGAGCGGGAGATCCCAGATGAGATAGTGGCTTACATCCGGGACGATGGTCATGTGCGGGCGGTGTTGGGATTGTGCAGACTGCTGAAGTTCGTGCAGGTACCTATGATGCGTTCAGCAGGGTTGCTGCTGAACCAGCTAGTGAGTTTCTGGGAGCCAGACATACATGCTTTCATGGTGTAGGGTGAGAGGGTGGACCTCACCCTGACAGATGTATATTTCCTGATGGGGTTTCCCTGTCTGGGTAGGGTGGCGGATACGCAGCTGCAAGTATCCGCCGATGTGGATATGGAGGACATGCTGGAGCGGTACTTTGCTCCAGAGGCTAGGGTGCATAGGAATGCACTCCGGGTGATAGACCTACAGGAGCCGGCGATACAGGTGATTGCAGCATGTGTGGTTCGTGTGTTGGGGTCTCAGTCACCGGAGAAGGTGTCTGGGGGCCAGATGCAGCTAGTGGAGCATGTACTGGATGGGGTTCATTATACATGGGGCCAGATGTTCCTTACCTGTGTACAATGACAGCTGACAACGGTGAAGGAATCTGGCAAGGGGTTTTGCTATGGTTCCTTCCTATGTGTATTCTTCATGGAGAGGGTACCCACTTTGCGGCCGTGGGTACCGATCAGGGAAGGAGGTTTGGGGGAGCCGCGGATGGTGCGGTGGGGCGAGATGATGCACCGTCGTGGTGGAAGCGAGGTTGGTAGATACTTTACGCAGGAGTTATACCTGTAGTGGCTACAGATGCCACTGCCACTGGACGACTATCCGTATAGGGATATGGACTACACGGGAGACCCAAAGGCACCGTGGGCACCAGGGCAGGCATGGGGACCAGACGGTACATATTTATTTTCTTGCATGTTAGGGATGTCAAGATTTATGTATGATGTGTGTTATGATATATACTGTTACTGACTAATGTGTGATCTATAGATGTGGGTCCGAGACCACCGCCAGGGCACATTGCACATAGGGGACATGTGGCGGGTACCAGCCTTACCGAGTCGAGGGGAGGTGCGTCGATGGGACGCGGAGGGGACTTTGGAGTCTGTACGAGTGTTGCTGGACCGGCTACTAGTTGGAGTGACCGACGAGGGATGGCGGGATGTGGATCCCGATGTAGTGCAGGATTGTATGAGGGCACCCCGGGAGTTCCGGTCGATTGAGATCCGGGTGGCTATCTTGGCAGACAGGGCTCGGGCACAGGAGCCCGCAGGGGATGAGGATTTGCCAGAGGAGGAGCGAGGGGAGGACTCAGAGGCAGCAGATGCAGGTAGTGATGTAGGTTATGACTCTCATTAGGGAGTACAGGGGACTCCCCACGAGTTTTGTAGCTCCAGCATGTATCTTATGAGATGTATAGATATTTTTTGTGTATAGATGAGTATGGGGGTACTCAGGACATGTATAGCTGATGAACATGTATGTTCTGATATATATATGCACGTGGATGCGCTTATGGTGTGTTGTATATTTGTACTGCACGTGGATGCAAGTAGTATAGGATGTTGGGCACATGGATGCCCCTTGTGTATGTTATGTGATGTATTGCATATGGATGCAACACTATGTATGTAGGACTAGGCATGTGGATGCCCCTGTATGTGAATGTGTTTGTATTTTTTATTGCACATGGATGCAAATGTTTATGTGATGATACGCACGTGGATGCCCCTTGCAATCTTTTTTGTGTTTTTATATATTTTATGAGATGTTATGGGATGATGATGATGCATGATGGAGGTTTTACATGGTGTGATTGATGTGCCAATCTAGGATGTTGTTGGCCATTTGATCTGCGACACTATTTTGAGCTCTTGGGACATGGATGAATGTTATGGATTCAAACTGTCGGCTGAGTTGTTTTGTGCGCAGGAATTTTCTAAAGAGGCAGGGATCACACACATGGTAGCAGTTGTTGAGCTGGGAGACAAGCAGTTGGTAGTCAAGGAACACATGAAGGTGACATATGCCTATCTGGAGGGCAGCATTCAGGAGACGGGTCACAGCATCATACTCCGCCTGGTTATTGGTAGCAGTGCCTATGCAGATTCCGTCAAGGTGAATCGTTTCATGGGAAGGGGAATATAGGACCCACGCTGCAGAAGCCAGGTTGGGAGACCAGCGGCTTGCTCCATCGGCGAAGCCAGTGTAATAAGGTGGAATATGGTCCATCTATGGTCATGCAAAAATGAGGAATGTAAGATTGCAGTAAAAATGGTGAAAAACAAAAAAGAGAGCAAACTGTACAATGCAGACCAATGGGGCTGCGAATTATTTAGGGATAAAAGCGTTTAAGATACAACCCATTACGAGGGTTGCACAAAGGGTGACCTTCGGAGTCGACTAAAATGTATGCCCCCTTGCCGAGACAAGCCTGCACGATGTAAGGGCTTTGCCACATGGATTCGAACTTCCCTTTGCCGGTTTTGTCATGGGCTTGGTCATAGGAGAGGACAAGGTTCCCTTCGTGGAAAGTTCGAGGGTGTACGTGTTTGTCGTAACCAGCTTTGGAGCGGTTCTTGGCAGCTTCAATGGTTTGGAGAGTGGCACGACGGTCTTCATGGGCTTGTTCGAGGGATATCAGACGTTGCTCAAGTGGGGAGGTATCAGGGAGAAGCTCAACGGCGATATGTAAGGCAAGTATCTGACACTCGATGGGGAGGACAGACTCTACACCGTGAACTAAATAAAATGGGGTAAAACTAGTGGCGGTCTTAGTGGATGTACGGTAAGCCCATAAGGCGGGGAAGAGCATGTGATGCTAATTGGACTTATGTCGGTCAACAGTGCATTGGAGGATGGTTTTTAGGATTTTGTTAATGGCCTCCACTTGGTCGTTCCCTTGGGGGTGGTAAGCAGAGGAAAATTGATGTTCAAACTTGAGGAGGGTGGATAACTCGTGCCAAACGGAATCTTCGAAGTGGGAACCATGGTCTGAGACCAACTGTTTAGGAACACCGAATCGAGTGATAACGTGGTTGAAAAAGAAATGGGCAGCGGTGTCAGCGGTACAATTGAAGGTAGGCATGGCTTCGGCCCATTTGGTGAAGTAATCGATGGCGACAATGATGTTTTTGTGGCCGTTGGCAGATGGGGGTCTACACTCCATGAAGTCGATGTCCCACTTACAAAAGGGACCAACGGTGACGACTGGGTGTAAGGGAGTAGGAGCTGTCCGGGCCTTGGGGGTGAGAAGTTGGCAGTTATGGCAATGCTTGACCGCTGTGATGTAGTCGGTAAAGAGTGTGGGCCAGAAATATCCAGCGCAGACGACCTTCTGGGAGGTGGCCATTCCAGAGAAATGGTCGCCACAGGCACCACTATGATAGTCATTGAGGACGTGCTCAGCTTCCTCGTGTGTAAGGCAACAATGAAGAATTGTGTCAACCCCCCACCGGTAAAGGACATCGCCTAAGAGGAGATATCGAGAGGCCTAGTGACGGATACGATGACGTCCATTATGGGTGACTTTGGGTCTGAACTTCTGCGTGCGCAGGTATAGCAAAATATCACCGTACCATGGGTCATCAGACGAGATGGTGAACAAATGGTTGTCGGGTAACTCATCATAGATTTGGGGGGACGGTATAAGAGAGGGGAGATCGGTGATGAGCTGGGCAAGTGCAAGGGATATGGTGCTCTTAGGGGTTTTGAAAGTGAGGTCATATTCCTGGAGGATAATGACCCATTTAGCAACACGACCTTGCAGTAGTCGCCGGTTTAGGAGATAGACCATGGGGTTGGAGTCGGCAATGACTGTGGTATGACTAAGTAAGATGTAGTGTCACAGTTTTTGGACGGAAAAGACCACAGCTAGGGCTAGTCTCTCCTCATATGGGTAACGTAGGGGTGGACCAGACAAGGTTTGGCTGACGTAGTAAATGACATGCTCTTGGTGAGAGGCGTCCTCTTGAACCAAGACTCCAAACACAACATGCTCGGATGCCGAGACGTAGAGGATGAAGTCTTGAGAGAAATCCGAAGGGGAGATCAAGGGGGATTGTGTGAGAGCTTTCTTGAGGGCTCCGAACGCAGCTTCTGCTTGCTCATCTCAGACAAAGGGTACGTGGGTATGGAGCAGGCGCAAGAAACCATGAACAGTGGTAGCGTAATCAGGAACGAAACGACGGAGGAAATTGGATCGCCCCTGCAGACTTTGGAGCTGTCGGAGCGTACGAGGAGAGGGAAGGTCTAAGATGGCTTGCACTTTCAGGGGGTCAACAGCAATTCCTTTCTGGGAAACAATGAAACCCAACAATCGGCCTGCCGGAACGCAAAAGACACACTTGTGTGGGTTCAAGCGGATTTGGTATTTGCGACAACGCAGAAAAACTTGCCGAAGGTCGTTAAGGTGGTCTGATCGTTTTCGGGAATGAGCTGTAAGGTCATCAAGGTAGACTAGCAAGATATGGACCAAGTCGTGAAAGCAATAGGTCATGGCCCGCTAGAAGGTGGCACCAGCATTTTTGAGGCCAAAAGGCATGACGCAATAGGAAAAGGTGCCCCATGGGGTGGTAAAGGCAGTTTTGTACTGATCCTCCTTTCGGATCTGAATCTGATTGTATCCGGAAAAACCATCCATGAAAGATAGGACGTCATGCCCTGCACAAGCATCGATGAGCTGGTCAATAAATGGCGTGGGGAAATTGTCTTTGGGACAAGCGCGGTTTAAATCTCAGAAGTCAGTGCATACTCTAATGGTGCCTTGTTTTTTGTTAACGGGAATGGAGTTTGAAACCCAGGTGGTATAAGCAATAGGATAAATGAATCCTGCCTTGTGAAGTTTATAAATCTCTGCTTTGACGGCGGGTAGCTTGGAAGGATGAATGGGACGCTGTTTCTGATGAACGGGGGGTACATCAGGCCATGTGTCAATGTGGTGCTCTATAATGGCAGGGTCGAGACTGGGCATCTCAGTATAGGACCAGGCAAAGACATCACGGAATTCTTGGAAGAGTTTTTTGTACTCCTCAATCTCATGCTCATTGTAGGATGCTCCTAAAGTTATGAGTTCAGGAGTACCTCCTGGGGTAGCGATATCAATTTGGATGACTGGTGAAATATTGGCCATGTTACCTTCCTCAAACGCATCCAGAGCAGGAATAGGATCCTTAAACCAGTCAACCTTGGTAGGAAGGAAATCTTTGGATTCAACCGCAAATTGGGTAGCGGTGCTAGAGGAAGATGCTTCTAGGAGGAAATACGAATGATGGTGCATGTCATCCCAGGGATACTCTGGGGCAGTGAGTGCCTCAAGAATCTCCTCATCAGTACGGAAAGTGTGGGTCGTCAAATTGGTTGACGAGGGAATGGTAGTTGAAGAGATCATGTAAATGGTGTTGATCTCCCCGGATGGGGGTGAGATCGGGGGGTGAATCTCTTCAATGGTGGGTGGTGCCATCTCAAGATCCAGATTGTTCATCTCATAGAGAGCTGCTCTGTAATTGGGGAGATCGGGACAGTGATGTGAGTAATGCCCGTAAACACCGCATATGGGACAGGGGTGGTTAGTGCGCAGTGATTTATCGCGAGGCTTAGGGGTTGGATCTAGTTTGAAAACCGAGATATTGGGGTCGTCATCAAGCATCTGCATGTGTTCCTGTAATGCAAGTAACTGTGGACATTGATGAGTCGCATGGCCTAACTCATTGCACAACGAGAATTTGGGAGGAGCACGAAACACGGGGGGGTTTTTTACTGTCTTGGGATGTGGTACAACAGTGTAAGGTTGGGGGCCTCTGCCCTCAGTGGGTTTGGGAGGAGGAGGGGGATTCATGGAGGACGAAGGGGTAGAGACACCGGGGGGTGGATGAGTGGTAGTAGCCATGGGTTGCATCGGTTGTAGGATGATGCTTGGTGTCGGCGGGGGAACGGGAGGTGAAAGATATGAGACGGGTAACCCCAAGGTTAACCCAGGGAGGCTAACGGTAGCCATGACCGGGGCGCTTACTACTCCTGAGGGAGGGACTAGGAAGGGGATTGTGTGGATAGGTGTAACACCAATGTGGCTAGGTACCAATGGTGGTTTAGGAAACAAGGGTGGTTGATTGTTAGGTGTTTGGTTATCGTGGGACAGGGTACATAAGTTAGACACTTCGGGCGTAAATGATGGGGGAGGAATGGATTGGAAGGTGGATGTCATCGGCGGGTCTGAGTAAACTTCAGGTCCCAAGGAGGAAACAAATGAGGTAACAATACCACTAACAGGATGTTCAACCATGGGGAGAACATTTTTGGGTGCAGCACGGGCATTTGGATCGTAGTAGGTGAGTTGGTCAATCTTGACCATGCGTCCATCATAGGGGAACATCATGGTACGAAAGACAGAGGAAGCTACCGCCCGTATAGCATACATGTAGCTGCGACCAAGTAAGAGGTTGTAATCAAGCTGGGCGTTGATGACCTCTATGTCAATGAGGACGGTTTTACCACCTAACTGGACGGGGACATTGGCTAGGAGACCTTGGGGTTGAGCCGAACGACCATCGTAGACGCGTAATGCAGCGGTGGACTGCTGAAGGGTAGGGGATCCCAACTTCTACCATACGAATGTGGACATAACGCATGTGGAGGCACCTTCATCGATGATGCACCGATGGATGACAAGATTTCGAACGGAAACAAAAACTTGGAATGCTAAAGTGGAAGGAAGGTAGGGTTCGTACTGGTCCAAATCAAAGGCCATCAAATTCGAATCATTTGGGTCAATAGCCCCAATGGCTGAGAGTAAAGTCTTGTGCTGGGAAGGGTAGTTTTTCAAGACTTCTAACGCAGACATGGCTGCAGGGGATTGGGCTAAGTCATCTACAATGTTGTAGTTTGACGCAGTGCGCGCATTGGGGTTATTGTTGATACAGTGAAGTGGGAAACGAGGTGCTTTGGAAGTGCCATCTGTTGGGGGCGGAGGGATACGTAATGCCTAATCAGTGGGATGAGCGTTAGTGGTTTTATCGATGGGAGGGGCTTCAGAGGTGGATCCATATTGGTTCCGACGGGTCTGGAGATTGACATCAGTAGATGACATCATCAACAAGTGGTGGGTACCTGAGTCAAACATGGGTTGATCAGGAGTGGCGTAGGTGATCTGTTGTTGGGGTGGCACATTAGCTTGAGGGGTAGCCAATGGATGAGTGTTCACTATGCCTTGGTTTGGTAAGGGGTTTTCCAGCACTAAAGGTGGCTGCTGAGATTGTGGGGGGTTGGGCAGTGCTTGAGGAGCTGCATGCCCTTGGCGATGGGCATCATCAACCCACAGTTTCCGGGCTCGCTCCAAGTGTGGGAAAGCATGTGTGTAGTGGCCATAGACCCCGCAAATAGAACAAGGATGGTTTGTTCGCAAATTGGGGTTCTTAGCCTGCTTGGGCGGGCGATCAGGGTTTTGGTTAGCGGAGGCCGCATTATTGTTATCTGGGGCATTAGGCGGTTGACCACCTTGGTCAGGAGGAGGGTTGTTTCCATGATTACGGCCCTTACCGCAGTTTTGTTGGCCATGGCTGCATTGGTTGTTTTGGTTTTATTGCGGCGTTTGTTGGGCATATACTTGCGCTTGGGCAAAAGGTGGGTTCTGAGGTTGTGCAGGTGCGGGAGCAGGCTGCGATGGATAATATGTAGGTAGAGGCTGCGCAGGTGTAGCACCTTGTGGGGGTTGCTGATAGGTCTGCGGAGCGGGTTGTGGGTTGGCTGCAGGGGCTGCCTGTGGTGGGTAATAAGCGGGTTGGGCTTGGGAAGGCGCAGGACCTGACGCAGCCTGCTGGTGGTAATAGGGTTGAGGTGCGACCAGGGGGTGTAAGCGCGGGGTGCGTGTCCAAAGCACTGAGGTGGACACGAGGGTCTGTGAGAATGGTGATGATGTGCCATAGGAGCATACGAGTTGGTTGCTCCCGACTGTGAGGTAGCCCGCGAAAGGTCAGGGCCAGGGTTAGTACGTGCTATGGAAAAGGGTTGGGGATGCAAAGAAACACGATCGGTGATGTCGTCTGCAGCATGGGATGCCCCCAGCACATTGTGCTGGGAGGAATCACCGCGAGGGGCGTCCGGTATAATGGTATAGAGATAACCTGACTGGGCATAAATGAGGTCAAACTGCTGTGCCTTAAGGATGGCCTCTTCTTCAGACTGGGGTCTTTCGGAATCTACATCCTTAGCAATGACAGGAAGAAGGGATTTGAGGAACCAATCTAAGAAGATAGGGTCGTCTAATTTGATCTTGCATAAGCTACGGCGTCGACACCACTCATGAATGTGGTATGTGATGTGGGTAGCCATGTTTTGTCTGCAAGACAGGAGAATCTCAACGCCTGCGTCATAGCGGACCGATAATTGGAAGAACTGCAGGAAGGTCGAGGCAAGGGAAGTGAAGGTGGCATGGGTCCCATGGGGTTGCTAGATATACCACTTAGCTGTAGAGCCAGTGAAGGTGCGCTGTAACAAACGAAGGCAAACAGAGTCGTCCACTATGGAGTTGGAGGAACACCATAGATGGAAGGACATAATATGGTTTTGAGGGTCCTCACCTGCCTTGCCCTCAAACTTAGGGATGTCAGAGGGGATCTTGGTAGGCATGTGAGGCCATGCAGGGTCGTGTCAGATAGGATCATTAGTCAGTATGGCTAGTTCAGGCAGGTTAAGGCTAGCCATGAATGGAAAACTGAAAGAAGGATGTGACACAGTAGTGGGTTGGACCAAGTTGGGGCCAATGCCCCTAAGTGAAGGGACAGGGTTTGGGATGTTGCCCCCAAGTGGGGGAACTAAGGTATAGGAGGGTCCTACACCACCATGGGTGGTGTGAGTCACTGGTGGAGTGGTGGTAGGTATGCCAGGTACTAGAATGAGTATGGTGACTGGAATGGTGGACGTGGCCCCCATCCAGGGCATACCCAAAACAGGTGTGGTAACTGGTGTAGTGGTGGATGTGCCACCAATGGTCCCTACAAGGAAAGGAGTGGAAGTCGTGCCAGCCATGGGGCTAGTAGGGGCAGTGTAAATGGGGTTCTCAGACTCTTCCTCAGAATCGGAGGTAAAGTAAGGGGCGTCAAGATCGGGTGACAGAGTCCTATGCCGTTGATGAGTGGAGTCAATTGACAAGGCTCGAGATCTATGATAAGTGGTATCAAGTGATGAAGATCTATGTCTATGACGGGTGGTGTCGAGTGAACCGTGCTGTGGGGGCTCGCCCCTCAGGCGCCGAGAATGTCTCAGGGACTCAATGGTGACAGATGGTGTCAAATCTCTGTGGGTTGAGGTGAGTAAAAAATAGCTCAAAATCCCTAATGCAACCAAGTGTGCAGAAGGAGAGCTCAAAAAATAGGGCACTCAGGCCAACAACCAACTCAAAACACCCACTGTAACAGCTGTGCTACAATAGGTGGAGTGTCAACAGAATTGGTCAGAATACCAACAAGCAGCAGGTTTCCTAAAAGTAAAAATGGTGGACTCACTAGACCAAAAGGAGGTAAGGGAGCATGCAAACACCTAACTAAAAAGTATTCTGACTCAACTAGACATATCCTCTGCAAGGTGATGAAATCCAAGTCAGACAATATGAATAGGAAATCCAAGTGGCTAAGATATCCCCCTATAGGGAGGGACACCGGGTAGTCAATCCTATAAGAATGGAAACTAAGATACCCCGTTCATGACACGTCCAGAAAGGTGAATCTGCCGTTTGGTCCTTTTACCGCAATACCCGTATACAGGGATATCCCGAGAACTGTGAAAGGTATCCCTTCAGTTACTGAATGGAGTGCGGTATTCCATTCAGGCCTTCGGAACCAGTCAGGCGACTTCAACCCTCCTAGGGGAGAGGCCCTCTAATAAACTGGTTGTGACTATGCCAACAAATACTAGGGGATTTTGGTTCCCTAATTGGACAACAGCTATGTCTAAAGTGTAAGTAACCAAGGGGTGTTATTGGAAGCCTATCCCCCCGATCCTACCTAACTACAAAAAAAAATTTGTGTTCCCCAAGTGGGGTTAGAATATTGGTTGAGTTAAGTATTTTTTAAGGCTCACTTGAATTATGTGACAGAGTGTGTGCGCGTGAGGTGATGAACCCAAAATAAAAGTGCCACAAGGGGGGCAACTTTCAAACTAACAATAATAATGAATTTAACATGCAAAATTTTCTGAATTAAAATGCTGAAATTTTAAAAAGATTATGTAAATGGTACAAAAATTATGTTGCAGAAAAGGTTGTAGGGAAGTAGGGCTGTAGGTAGGATAGATGGCTGTGCAGATGCAGAAAATATTGCAGCAAAGGGGCTGGGTTCAAAACAGGAAAAAATTGCAAAAATCAGACCGCGGGTTTTTGGGATATCTGAGCGGTCGGACCGCGGAAAACAGCTAAACAATCACAGGAGGGTTGCGGGTTGTGGGATGAAAAACACAGTCGGGACGCAGGAAAAATGCCGAAAGTCGCAGGCGGGTTGCGGGAAACTGGCCGAAAGCCGCAGGCGGGATGCAGGAAAGACGCCGAAAGGCGCCGGCGGGTTGCGGGAAACTGGCTGAAAACCGCAGGCGGGACGCAGAAAATGTTAAATTTTCAGTATTAAATCACAATACTATAGGATCTTTGCTGAGAGAATAACATCTACAGTATATCAATGCATGACAATCATAATATGACAAGCATCACAAGCATCACAAGAATCAAAAGCATAGAGACAAGAGACACAGAGTTTCCGTGGGGAAAACCCTAAGGTGAAAAACCCCACAACTTCCTCAGAGATAGAGAGAGCAATGGCTCAACCAAAATACAACCAAATAATACAGAGATAGTCTCCTAGCAGATGATCCTCCTACTCCTCACTAGTGCACCACTTTTCAGAGAGAGAGATAGTTACTTTTCCGAGTGAGTAAAATAGAGATCTCCTATCTCTATTTATACTCACCTTTTTGCCCAGTGACCTACTGGGGCCGACTTGTCTACTTTAGTACATCCACATTATATTATATATTAATTAGGGCCGACCCCAAAAGGTGGTCTAATAACCCATCGGCAAGTACACACACTTGCGACACTTGTCAATCCACATGACGACACTTCCTTATAGAGGAATAACACATCTCTTATAAGGGTACAATAAATATACATATAATATACTGATGAAATACATTCCGAAGTTACATATACATCAACACTCCCTCTTAACTAGGAAGGTATTTCTCGACACAGATCTGCTAGACAAGTCTTCTTCTCTAGATCATCATCATCGATGCATCGTCATCATCATCGTCACTGCTGCTGCTATCTCATCCAATCTCTGTCTCTACTCGTCATAGGAAGTTCTACAGAGCCAGTCCTTTTTCATACTGGATGTAGGCCCACCACCTGTAGGTCTTCGTCATCACTGGCCATACTGTGGAATTCTCAGGACTTTTACGTGCGTCACAAAACCTCGCAAGAGCATCCCAGGCTGTTATGAGCATACTGCTCTACCTATAGGATCTCCCAGGGCAACGAATTACATGTGACCTCACCACAAAACCTCGCAAGAGCATCCCAGGCTGTTACGAGCATACTGCTCTACCTATAGGATCTCCCAGGGCAACGAATTACATGTGGTCATGGCAAAACCTCGCAAGAGCATCCCAGGACTTATTACGGGCACACAGCCCAACCTATCGGATCCCCCAGGGAAACGGATTACATGCCATAGGACAAAACCTCGCAAGAGCATCTGCCAGATATCCCAGGGCAACGAATTACATGCCATAGGCAAAACCTCGCAAGACTATCTGCAGATCTCCCAGGGCAACGAATTACATGTCCTCCCAGAGCAAAACCTCGAAAGAGCATTTGCCAGATGTCCCAGGGCAACGAATTACATGCCATAGGAAAAACCTCGCAAGACCATCTGCAAATCTCCCAGGGCAACGAATTACATGCTCATCTGCACAACCTGATCCACGGCCACAGAGTATCAACCTGATAGTCACCATACATCATCCTAATGTATCCATGATCATCCTGATCATCATCACTGCAACGTCCTGCTGCATGTCATCTGGAGCAACATCCTGAAGCTCGTCATCGATGATCATCCTGATCATCACTGCAACATCCTGCTGCATGTCATCTAGAGCAACATCCTGAAGCTCGTCATCTATGATCATCCTGATCATCACTGCAACATCCTGCTGCATACCAAGTATCTACCTGATACATATCATCATACATGATCCTCCTGATCATCAATGCAACATCCTGCTGCATACCAAGTATCTACCTGATACATATCATCATACATGATCCTCCTGATCATCAATGCATCTACCTGATGCATATCATCATACATGATCCTCCTGATCATCAATGCATCTACCTGATGCATACCAAGTATCTACCTGATACATATCATCATACATGATCCTCCTGATCATCAATGTATCCACCTGATACAAATACAAATACATGATACATATCACCATACATGATCCACCTGATCATACAATGTATCCACCTGATACATATACAGATACATGGTCCAAGCATCCAACATGATGCATACATACATACATAAAATGATCCAACTGATCATATCCAGCATCCACATGATGCGTACATACATATATAAAAAATGATCCAACTGATCATATCAAGCAGAAACTAGAACATCATCCTGATGCTCATCATCCAGCGCTTACATCCACAGCCATGTGAAGGATCCTACTTCCAACATGCTTGGAATGCCTTCAGCAAATGTGTCCATCACTTCTTCCTCGAAGTGTCCTCGATCTGAAGAACGCCAAGCCTCTCTCTGAAGTACTCGAACTTCACCCTGGCTAGTGGCTTCGTCAGCACATCTGCAATCTGCTCGTCCGTCGCAACATATAGGAGCTTCACAGCTCCTCTCTGCACCATATCCCTGATATAGTGATATTTGATCTCTATGTGTTTCGACCTGTCATGAAACACTGGGTTCTCGGACAGCTTCACACAACTCTGGTTATCACAGAAGATACCAGTAGCCTCCAACGGGAGATCAAATAACTCAGATAGTAGCTTCCGTAGCCATACTGCCTCACAACTAGTTGAACAGGCTGCAACATACTCTGCCTCAGCTGTACTCAGTGCTACACAGGACTGCTTCCTGCTAAACAAAGAGATCACACCTGATCCCATACTGAAGCAACACCCAGATGTGCTCTTCCTGTCTGCAGCACTGCCATCCCAATCTAAATCAACATAACCCTGCAGGTTAAACTTTTGATTCGCCTCATATCTGAGCCCATAATCCACTGTACCCTTCAGGTACCTCAGAACATGCTTTACAGCAACCAGGTGAACACTCCTTGGATCTGTCAGGAACTGGCTCAATGTGTTCACAGCAAAGCAAATGTCTGGTCTCGTGTTCGTCAGGTACATCAAGGACCCAATCATCTGACGATACATAGAGACATCAATCGGCTCAGATGAAGCATCACATAGAAGCTTCAGATTTGATGCCATAGGTGTGGCCATGGCCTTGCAATCCATCATCCCGAACCTCTTTTGGGATCTCTACTGCATACTTCCCTTGTCCAAGGAAGATTCTATCTGCACTCTGCCACACCTCCATGCCAAAAACAAATAGTGCATCATCCCCAAGTTCTTCATCTCGAACTTGGTAGTAAGCTTCCGCTGCGTGTAATCAATCTATCTTCACCATACCAAGTTTTGCACATATATGATTTCCTATCATGTGTCTCAGAACCAAGTGGCTGCTCTACATACACTTCTTCTTCAACTACACCATTCAAGGAAGCTGTCTTGAATCCATCTGGTGTATCTTCTATTTCATCACTTTTATATTTCTTAATGCTGCCATCTGCAACATGCTTGATCTGATAGTTCCATTTGGAAGTCATAGCAAACTTCCCTTTATGTCTTGGGATTACATCCCAAACATCATTCTTCATGATCGAAGGATCATGGCATTTCATTTCTTCATCCCAGATCCTGGGAACTTCAATATCTTCAATATCTTCAATAGATATCTTTGTTGCTGGAACAAATGTTGTAGTTCTTCTTTTGTAGGAGATGGCATACGATCTTTCCTACACAACAAGTTAAATTGCATGATTAGAAAAAATTCCATAGTTTTCAGAACAAATTCTTACACATAAAGAAATATGCCATACAGTCATGCAATTATCTTTAGCCAATGCTTCAATACAACATTTATCCATATTCTGTAACTTTCTAGATGCCTTCCAATCTCTACCAGAACATTATTAAGAGTGTGCACAGCTCCCAACATGTCAGCAAAGAGGTTTCATTCTAGATAAGTAGCAATGGAATGTTGTACAGTGCCATAGGCCACTTACCCATGCATATTAGGAGTATACTGTTCATCAATGCAATTATTCTAATATGCATAATACACAACCTAATTTTAGGAACATCTATATATACATTAAGAAATGACAATTCAAATACTTATCTTTGTTTGTTCGTTGGGTGGACTCCCTCTGAGTCTTCGCTTCCTTGCAGGAGTTGCTGGAGTCCTAATCTGAAGTAGCTTCTTCTACATCTTTTGATGTGGAATGTAGAGAGATGGTCAACTCCCTCTGAATATTTGCATCCTTGAATAAACCACTGGAGTGTACTCCCTCTTGATCTTTGCTTCCTGGATTACCTGTTCTTGAACTCATATTCATCCTTGGTCCCTATGCATGCTTATTAGTATCATGATTAAAACATACATATACTATTAAAGCACAATAATCTCAAGCATGTATAGTCATGATCATTTCAAACAGAAATAATAAGCATTAGCATTCAAGGTTTATGTAGGATTCTTATGGTTAGTTAAAGCATAAGAAACATAATGTGTCTAAACCTATAATTACTCAAAGCTATGACTCTTCGGGTTAGTCATATCATCAATCAAGAGAAGAGATATAATATGCATAAAACCGTGACTATTCAAACCTATGGTTTCATGATTCTTCTGGTTAGTCAAATCAATCAATATAAGAGACATATTATTTTACTTATATTCCTATTTGACCATAGGACTTTTCTGGTTAGTCATATCATTAAACAAAGTAAAAAGCATAATATGCCTAAACCCATGATTACTAACTTCAATGAATAATCATAATCAATCATGCCAAGTATACTTATATAAAGGATCTTATCACAAGATGAGATTGTAACTTGATATAGGAAAAACATACCTGGATTAGCATGCTAGCTAGTTATGTCTAACATACTCACATGATGTCTTCTTGTTCTTCTTCAATGACTTGTGCTAGTAACCTGTATATCTCATAGGTTAGCCATTATAAAACCAAGTTATACATACCTCGTAAATGGATCTTCTATGAGATCCATGACAATGGATGAATCTTTGTCCTCATGTTATCATGATCATATGTTCTTGGACCAGAACATGATTTGTCTTTCTTGGTGTACCTTTCATGTTAGTAGACAACATAAATCTCATACAACACCATAATGCATTAGTACAATCATAAGTGTCAACACCCTAACCAATGAATATCTTCTATCATGCATTCATAATTTTGTTAAGGTGATACGACAAATCTAAAATCAAAATTGTACTAACCATAATAACATGAAGACAAACATACCATAAAATTAATGATGGACAAATATCGAAACATACCTCGATGAGTCATACCTGTCGAGATCGCTTGTAATCTTCTTATGAAAGGCCTTATCCTCATCTCCCTCTGAGACAGGAACTTCTTCACTTATGCAAGTGATCAATCCATCTTCTTTGGGGGTTCATCATCTTCAGCAGCATGAGCATGAAACCTTCTTTTGCTGCCCTTCTTCTTCTTACTAGGATTTTTGTTATTATCCCTTTTGTTCTTAGGACAATCTGAAGCAAAGTGACCCTTCTCATTGCATGTGAAGAATCTTAGGTCTTTCCTGTTCTTCTTTTGATGGGACCTATTGAGGCGAGAGGGATCCTTCTTGATTTTGCTTCTTTTGGTGTGAGCTGCAAGAGCTTGATCTTCTCCTCCCATCTTTTCCTCACGAGCTATAAGTCTAGCTTCTTCTTGAGAGCATTCTTCCCGAAGCCTACTGAAAGAGATCAACTTCTTCCTTGCACAAATTCCTTGAATAAAGGAATCCCATGACCTGGGTAGGCCATTTAGAGTAGTCATCACCACCTCACCATTCTCCACCATTTCATCTACTGCTTCTAATTGTTCCTTGATCTGAGAGACCCTTGAAAAATAAGATTGAATGGTTTCTCCATTCTGAAACTTCACTGCTTTCAATTGGTTCCGCAGGGTCATCTTCCGATTTATGTTCTTTCCTTCAAATAGCTTGGTCAAAGATTCAAACATCTCTTTGGGTGTCTTGAGAGAAGACACATGGGGTATAAGATGGTCTTTGATAGAATCAGCAATGATTCTCTTTGCCTTGACCAAGTTCTTCTTGTGCAATACCTTGGCCTCTTCATCCTCTGGGATAGGGATGTCTTCTTTCACATATGAGTCCAACTCATTCTCTTCCAGGATTAACCCAATCCTATACTTCCAGGCTCGGAAGTTATCAGCCCCTTCAAGCTTATCCTCAAGCTTGGTGTGAAGAGACATCTTTAAGAGTACTTCAAATGGAAATAGAAAAGATTTAGAACTTACCACTTGAAGTGCTGAAAACTGGATCTGGTCCCGGATTAGGGTTTGTCAGAGAAACCCTAAAAATTCAAAATGTGAATTTCAAAATTCCGAAAGGATAGAAAGATGCGCCTTGGAGATCTTATCAGCCTAGTACATTCAGAATTTGAGATCAGCAAAGTCTTGCCCTTCAGAATTTCCTTTTTGTCCTCCCGGGTTCACTGGGAGAGCCCTGAATTAGGGTTTGAGTTTCCCGGAGATCTACCCAGCCAAAAATCTCGATCCAAAGCTCAAACCTTCGATTTTTGCAAGGAGCTTCCAGCTGTACCTTCAGTTTCCAAAAATTCCTATTTTTGTGGAAACCCTAATTTTTAGGGCCAAAACTGAAAATGCTCGGAACTGAAATCTGATTGGACAGAAAGATGCGCCTTGATGAGTAGATCCAATCTACTATACTGAATTTCAAAAATATGTGGAGAGAAACCCAATAAACAAGGAATACAAGCTTCCGTCACTGCAAAATGTCTTCTTCTCAATTAAGCTCTGATACCATGTTAAATTTTCAGTATTAAATCACAATACTATAGGATCTTTGCTGAGAGAATAACATCTACAGTATATCAATGCATGACAATCATAATATGACAAGCATCACAAGCATCACAAGAATCAAAAGCATAGAGACAAGAGACACAGAGTTTCCGTGGGGAAAACCCTAAGGTGAAAAACCCCACAACTTCCTCAGAGATAGAGAGAGCAATGGCTCAACCAAAATACAACCAAATAATACAGAGATAGTCTCCTAGCAGATGATCCTCCTCCTCCTCACTAGTGCGACACTTTTCAGAGAGAGAGATAGTTACTTTTCCGAGTGAGTAAAATAGAGATCTCCTATCTCTATTTATACTCACCTTTTTGCCCAGTGACCTACTGGGGCCGACTTGTCTACTTTAGTACATCCACATTATATTATATATTAATTAGGGCCGACCCAAAAAGGTGGTCTAATAACCCATCGGCAAGTACACACGTCACTTGCGACACTTGTCAATCCACATGACGACACTTCCTTATAGAGGAATAACACATCTCTTATAAGGGTACAATAAATATACATATAATATACTGATGAAATACATTCCGAAGTTACATATACATCAACAGAAAACAGGGTAAGAGCCGCAGTCAGACCGTCCCAAATAGGCTAATAGCCGCGGTCGGATCGCAGGTAACAGACTGAAAATGGCCGGCAGGTCACCGGAAACAGTTTGAGAGCCGCGATCGGATCGCAGGTAAGTGCCTGAAAGACGCGGTTGGAATGCGACTGCAGGGGGAAAAAATGTGGTATACAGCGGCTGAAAGGGACAGCCGAACAGAAAAAATATTTAAAAAATTGTAACCAGAAATTCAAACCCAGCGGAGTCACCAAAACTGTAGCTAGGGTTCTACCCCTAGCTTGTGCAAATGAGCACCTACTAAGGAGAAGGGACTCCTTAGTAGCAGTTCAGTAAATTGTAAATTAAAATGCTAAAATAGAAATGTAAATTACTCTAAACATGTGCATGAAATAGAAAAACAAGATGTAAAGAATGGCTTTTGTATTAATTTTACCTCCAATGTGAAGGTTGATGAAGCTCTTACAATGGTCCAAGAGGGTTGCTCCAAGCTCCAACTTGCTCCTTCTCCCTCTCCAATGGTGGGAATGGGCCAAAAGGGACTCTCAAGGTGAAAGT